>JAVANC010000023.1:13255048-13855048 GCA_033319125.1 Parnassius glacialis | reverse complement strand
AAAGATGAAAAGATGACTGTAACTGGTAAAAAGTAACTGTAATAATATAAAATTTAAAATTTTGTACAACCGACTTCAATATAAATTATTAAGAATAACTCAAACACTATTGGTCAGGCCTTGATCAAATTTATATGGGACCACATGTGAAGCACCAGCTTTAAAGAATGATCGAAATCCGTTCCGACAGAAAAAAGTTAAGAAGTGACACATAAAAAATACATACAGTCAAATTGAAGAGGTACTCAACTCCTGTTTGTAGTCGGTAGAAAAGTAAGAATACTGTTCTCTAGACAGTAGGACTCCTCTTCGGAGTACCTCTGGGTAGGTGTCTCTGCCCTCTGCCGTGTTCCGGTCTGAAGGGTCTTCCATCCATCTTAGTCTTCAGCTGTGACAACACATCTGTAGACTTTTTATTTAAAGTTTATTTTAGGTGTCCATGGGCTGCAGTAGCAAATTAACATCAAGTGGACTGTAAGTTCGCTTGTCACTTCAGTTTGTTGGAAAAAAAAACAGAAATATATTGAATCTAAAGCTGTCGTAATAAGGTTTTTTCTATAAGATAAGGGTGACAAACGAGGACACAGTCCACCTGATGGTAAGTGGTTGCTGCGGCCCATAGACATCTACATCTATCCTCTATTACAAATCAAAATGCAGATGTGTTGTCACCCGTGAGGACTAAGATGGAATGCCTCATTTCCAGTAACAAGGGCCTCCGGCCACCTGCACTCACCGAGCGAAACGCAGAGGTAAACCTCTACTTCACGCTGGTATTCTGTGAGGTCGTGGTACCACCCCGGTTCTAGCCGGCCCATCCGTGCAACAGCAACTAAGTTTTGTAATAAAGTACTTAGGTATTACTTCTGTAGTTAAATTATTACTTAATTTTTTTTCGCTACAAGTACCTTCCTGCTAATAAAAAATGAAATAAATTTACCTTTCATTATCCTTCGGTAACTCAAAAAATTATATATCTGAATCCTTTTAATTGCTCATTAAGCATCCATCTCTGCAACAATTATAGTAGGAACGACGTTTTGCCATTATACTTTATCAAATAGGTAGGTAATATAATCATATTTAATTCTTAAATTAGGTACATTAAAACTTTTTCAACTATTTTATCCTACAATTAAATATACTAAACACTAAACAAAAACTGTTTCGACGAGCATTTCAACAAGTATTTACAAAAAAATTATTTACATAAACAGCGTTAAAAAAAACTTTATTTCAATCGCCTAGAGCGCGCTAGCCCCGACTGCGATCTACCCCTGGGGCAGCTCGCGATTGTAGGTAATTATTTCACGCAGGCAGGTAGCAAGAGTGACAGAGGCCTGCTAGTACTATCGTCTGTCTTCGTTTTCGGGACCGTTTCACAAACACCCGGTATAATATTTTTTGAAATACTAAGTGACTGCTTAATCGTACCACAGAAATAAAAATCCAAAGATGTGTGATCAGGTGATCGCGCCAGCCAGTTGACTGGTCCAACACGGCATCTTTCACCGAATTTTCCAAGATATATCAATGTATTAAAATATTCCTCGTTTGAGCAATTATTTATTCTGTGGTTTGAGTAAGACATCGGATACAAATCATTCACGGCTGTTACTTAATTTCACAATGTAAAAAACATCCGTCCGGAAGTAATTTACACGAGGATTAATTTCATCGGAGACAAAATGTTTAACAGCCAGCGCTCGCGCAATACTGGTTGGTGGTTGATGCTTCAGAATATTCGACTTTATTAGCTTTATTGTTGCCGCCAATGGCAAAGCGACTGTAGCCTGCACCATAATATTGATATTTTATGAATCTACGACTTTGTTGTGATTTTTGATGTATTTTTTCTAATATTTTTTAAAATCTACTAGTTATTATTGAATATTTTCAACGCGTTAAATGCATGTAAAAAATACAAAATCTTAATTAACATAGATATTTTTTATCAATTGTAACAAAATTTGGTGATTATTAAACTTTCCATGTTTTTAAATAACTACTGAATATTAAGTAGGCAGAAAAAATACGGGATCAAAATAAGTCAGTCGGCATATACTAGACCCTACATAGGTGCGCGTAAATTTTGGGTTTTTTCCTATACTTGTCCTACGACGACGAGCGGATTTGAGTTTGAGAAAGAAGCGCGCGACACGCTTCTTTATTTTATAGTAATTTTATTTTGTTTATTATTTTCTTTTAATGTGGATTCATTTGATATTCAATTTTATTTTATTTTATTTTTTAATTTAAATTTTTACTTTAATTGTGTGCAAAAACTTGGCCGATGCGATTGTCCAGCTAAACAAGACACAATTTATGCACAATTTTTGTACAAATTCTCAGACATCATCTTTTGCTCTCTACAATACAGATATGAAAGAAGTACACTCTATTGTGATGGCATTAAAATCTAACAGTGCACCAGGTTGGGATAACGTTCCAGCTAGTTTCCTAAAACTTGCAAGAGCAGAAGTTGTGCCAGTTCTTTGTCATTTAGTCAATCTTTGTTTTCGCAAAGGTATATTTCTGTCTTTGCTCAAGGACTCCCTAGTAACACCTGTGCATAAGAGTGGAGATGAGAAGGATATCAACAACTACAGATCGATTTCGTTATTGCCGGCAATATCAAAAGTTATAGAAAAACTAATCAACAAGAAGCTCATAAGTTTCCTCAATAAGTTCTACATCTTATCCAGTTCACAATTTGGCTTTCAAGCAGGGAAATCGACTGAAAACGCTGTAGAAGCCCCCTAACTTCTATAGTAGTTGATAATTTTGATAAAAAGAGAAACTGCCTCGCAGTGTTTCTTGATTTTAAAAAGGCACTTGACACCGTGTCTACCCCCATTCTGTTGCAGAAGTTAGAAAACTGTGGGATTAGAGGTGTGCCCCTTGACTTGCTTAATAGTTACATGACTGGTAAGACTCAGAGGGTAAAAATAGGTTCACATATAAGTCAAAAAACTAGTTATGGCGTACCGCAAGGAAGCGTCTTAGGGCCCACCCTGTTTCTAATATACATAAACGAACTCTGCAATATGAAGATTCCACATGCTAGCATATTCTCATATGCTGACGACACTGCCATTGTGTTTACAGGCGACTCCTTGACCAATTTAAAGATTAATAAAGACTACGGTTTGGCTGTGATTTCGCAATGGCTAAGTCTTAACTTACTAACGTTAAATACCAGCAAAACAAACTATATTTTGTTTTCCATAAAAAATAGTCTGCCTGACTTTCCCAGTGATATTAAGATTCATTCCTGTCAGCCGCTAGTTAGCACGAATTGCAACTGCCCCACTATAACTACACTAACTTCTACGAAGTACCGTAGTGTCTTAGTGGACCAGAGACTTTCATGGATGTCTGATGTTGAATTAGTTTCTTGCAGATTAATGTGGATTTTTAAAACACTAAGACATATTGCAAATAAAAAGTTACTTGATCAGATCTATATTGCGTTGGCACAATCTGTTTTGATTTATTGTATAACGATATGGGGTGGTGCTATAAAAACACCTTTTATACAATTAGAACGAGCTCAAAGGGGATTGTTAAAATTATGTATTTCAAAACACGTCAGTTTTCAACAACTTCATTGTATTTATATGCAGATTTATTGACAGTTCGTAAACTATAAATATTGCACGTAGTTCTGAAAAAAAAACATATGTCCTTTAATATTGACACGAATATTTTAACTAAAAGAAGAAAAGATAGAGTCGCCACACTAAATTACACCAAGACTAAATTTGCTTGCAATCAGTACAAAAACATCTCGCCTCATTTATATAATAAAATAAATAAAATACTAGATATATATCCTATGAGTTATAGAAACTGTAAACTAAAACTCACTGAATGGCTGAAGACATTAGAATTTATTGAAGTTGAAAACCTGTTAAAATTAAAATTTTGATATGAGGATATTTATGTGTAAATCACTCATTCATTGCATACATACATACACACGCCATAACGTCCATGTACTTGTATATGTAACTACCACCTCTGCTCAGTGGCTTAACGCTGATCCCAAGACCTTTTATTTCGTAGGGCTGTGCAGAGGGAAACGTATGAAAACTTTCACACAACACATTACACGCACATACACTACATACACACACACTACACATACTATTTTTACTTTCTTCAAATTTAGTACAAGCAGTTCTTGCTTTAGTAAATTTTATGATATGGAAGAGGGGCTTACTTCTGATACGGGCGCATTATGCGTTCAATAGAAGAAGTCTACCATGGTATATGTATTAGTAAGATCCGTGTTTGTGAATAAAACTTTTTAATATTTTATTTATTTAAAAAATTATTCCTGTTACATATTCTTTATCGAATAGTTTTATATTTTTTTTTATAGGAGAGGGGACAAACGAGCATGCGGCTCACCTGATGGTAAGTGACTACCACCGCCCATGAAGAACTGCAACACCAGGGGAAGCAGGGGAATTGCAGATGCGTTGCCGGTCTTTTAAAAAGGAGTAGGCTCTTTTCTTGAAGGTCCCTAAGTCGTATTGGTCCGGAAAAATCGCTGATGGTAATCGATTCCACAAGGAAGTCGTGTGAGGAAGAAAACATCTTCTAAATCGCACAGTGGTGGACAGCCAACCACCCAGATGATGTGGATGGTATCGGGAGTTCTGCCGCGATGTGCGTTCGTGAAATTTGGCGGCTGGGATTAATCCGAACAATTCCTCAGAGCATTCCCCGTGGTAAATACGACAGAAAGTGCAAAGGGATGTAACATCTCTTCGCAGTGCCAATGAATCGAGCCGATCGGGAAGGACTCGGTCGTCGACGATTCGAGCCGCTCTGCGCTGGATGTGGTCAGGTGGAAGGAGCTGGCACTGGGGATGGCGAGCCCCTGTCCACAGATGGGAACAGTATTCCATGTGAGGCCAAACCTGCGCCTTGTAAAGTTGCAGGTGGTGTGCCGGCATGAAATACTGTCCCGCTCTGCTGAGCACGCCAAGCTTTTTAGAGGCCAATTTGGCCTTTTCTTCCAAGTGACTACGAAACTGCACGTCACTCGATATGTCGACTCCGAGGATTCCGATACTGGCTGATATATCTCAGAATAGAATAGAAAAATAAAGATTTTCATCTTCAGTCAACAATAAGCCGTTCCAACAAAAGCGAAGTGCGCTGATGTGTGATTTACGGGTATTTTATAATTCTTGTAATAATGGTTATCGTACGTATATTTATGAATTGAATGTATGACGAATGACATTTCATATCCACTTCATATTTAATTTTCAACTGACATGATTTCTGTTATTATTTTGCATCGTATTAATGTCTTTACATAATGACACGGCTTGCTAGTGCAGTGGTTAGCCTGGTTTGATTAGTTTGGTTGCGGCGCTGCGGGGCCTCGGGTTCGAATCCCGCACGGAACAAGTGTTTTTACGGCTTACAAATAATTGTTTTGCTACAAGTATGTACTCAGTATTTACTGATTTACGGGTCCTTTTCAAAACCTAGTTGTAGCCAAATTTTAATCAAAACACATGGTGAACTCCTAAGGTCTAGTTGTGTTGTAATTAGTTCATCTCGAATCCAATCGCATACCGATATGGTTATCGGCAGGTTGGGACGAGGGATTGTCTCCATGTGTGCTTGTATTACGTGCTGAGAATAAGAATAGTTGGTGTTTACTGACAATTTTACTCACTAAACGACAATTTTCATGGATCGTCATAACCCCCCGCCACTTTGAGATAACTATTTTATTTATTTTATAGATAATTCCAACAATGTAGTCGCAATAAAAATTAATACAAATCTACATAAATGAGACAAATTCTTGTAGCCGTTTCTGCGAACTAGCAAATCCCGGTCAGCCTTTTGTATCATCTCAGGCGACTTCGTGACGGACCGCCGCGCCGCGCCGGTTTCTTTCCTTTTCTCCCTAACGCTCGGCCGTTTGGTCTTCCCTGCCGAGTGCTTCCATCTGGTGGGCTTTATGTTTATTTATGTATTATTTATTTATATATTTTACTATATTATTATGTATGAATAAGAAAACAATACAAAACTGCAGTTGCCAAGCGTAGCAACTATGGGAAATATCCCCCCAATTTGGTAATCTATGGTGGAGGCCTTTGTTCAGCGGTGGACTTCGGATAGGCTGTAATGATGATAATGTGGGTTGTGGATGTTTTCTAGGGAATAGGAAATAGTTTTAACAAAGCTAGTGCGTTTTGCCAACCAATGCTGCAACTCATCAATCAGGTAAGATCGTAAACACGCACTAGCTCATATAAAGAAAACATTTAAAATTTAGTATAAAATATACTTAAACTAAATGAATGAATTAAATCAAATTAAATACGAGGTAGAGTCACATGAGTAGTGAAATCTTACCGTAGTAGAGGTACCTACGTCTTAGTTTTTACATTAAATTATCTGTTCACTTGTTAACTCTTCCAACCCTTGTACGTTATTTGACTGGTCCGCAGAAATGTAGGTGGGGTTGTTTTAATATTGTCCCTTGAATGAAATAAAAAAGAAGAAGTAACAGGAGTAAATATCGGGTACCCACCCAATATTTACTCCGATAGTTACTTGTCCAATTCACACTTATTTCATTTCAAACCGAAAATATTTTTTATAAAGACTAAATTTACTATTTATAGGGACGTTTAAAAAAATGTAGTTTTTCATAACAAAAAATAAAAATAAAGTATTTTATTTTAATTTTAATGAAATCATAGGTCAATTGTATAACGAATAAATCTAGATTCACAACCGTGATATTTTTTGCAAGGACTACAAAACAGAGGAATTACATTTGAAACGGGCAGCGGAATTGGATGAGATGACCACTTTGAGATATGAGGTGTGGGCGTTGTACGATGAACTGAGGAAGAAACCTCTCATTCGTATAATACCGGCTGTAAACGTTTCTTACATATCGTTAGAAAAAGATTATCGGCTAAATTGAGCTGTGTCTCGCCAACAACGCGAAGTCAGGAATTTAGTTGTGTATCGCTAGCAACGCAAAGAAGAGAATTTGCATTTGGAAAAATCCAAAATTAGGGGCTTTTTAGGTGCTAATTAGGTGCCAAGTTTAAAAATTAGGTGCTCTAAAATTTTCACCGCAGCGAACTGTTGAAATTTGCGTTGCTAGCAAAACGTCTCGCTAGCAACGCAATGCAGTTATTACATATACGATAAATATTAATAGCAAGGAATTAAGTGCTAATTAGGTGCTGCAAGTATACGCAATAACAAGGCGCCCCTAATAAAAATAAAGTCGTTATTCAGAACATAGCAGATGCAAAATTCAGATTTCCTGAAAATCTAAATAGAATCAAAATTGCTTTCAGAAAAAGACAAATTAGGGGCTTTTTAGGTGCTAATTAAGAACCAAGTTTAAAAATTTGTTGCTCTAAAATTTTCATCGCAACGAACTGTTGAAATTTGCGTTGCTGACAAAACGTATCGCTGGCAACGCAATGAAGTTATTAGATATACGATAAATATTAATAGCAAGGAATTAAGTGCTAATTAGGTGCTGCAAGTATACGCAATGACAAGGCGCCCTTAATAAAAATAAAGTCGTTATTCAGAACAAAGCAGATGCAAAATTCAGGTTTTCTGAATATCAGAAAAGAATCAAAAATGCTTTTAGGAAAAGCCCAAATTAGGGGCTTTTTAGGTGCTAATTAAGTACCAAGTTTAAAAATTAGGCGCTCTAAAATTTTCACAGCAACGATCGATTAAAATTTGCGTTGCTGGCAAAACGTATCGCTAGCAACGCAATGAAGTTATTAGATATACGATAAATATTAATAGCAAGGAATTAAGTGCTAATTATGTGCTGAACAATTATTGAAACCCGATACAGATTAAGATATTATTCTGGGAATTATGGGGTCCACGACCACCATTACCGAGACGTTTTGCTAGCAACGCAAATTTCAACAGTTTATTTATTTATTTAAGCTTTCATGCACAAAGTTGTACATATGGCGGACTTAATGCCATAGGGCATTCTCTCCCAGTCAACCATTAGGCTAAACAGAGATATACAGACAAGAGGCGGTGCAGCAGTAATCAAAATAGAAAGCGCTAAAAGAAAAGAAATTGTATATACATATATACATATAATTATAAATATACACACACATACATAGACATATATACTTAAATACACACAATATATACATATATAAATACATACATACACATATACACGCATACACTACATATATTTTTTTTTTATAGGATAAGGGTGACAAACGAGCACACAGTCCACCTGATGGTAAGTGGTTGCTGCAGCCCATAGACATCTACATCTATCCTCTATTACAATTCAAAATGTAGATGCGTTGTCACCCGTGAGGACTAAGATGGAATGCCTCATTTCCAGTAAAAAGGGCCTCCGGCCACCTGCACTCACCAAGCGAAACGCAGAGGTAAACCTCTACTTCACGCTGGTTTTCTGTGAGGTCGTGGTACCACCCGGTTCGAGCCGGCCCATCCGTGCGACAGCAAAAGATGCCGCGTGACTCTACCACTGTTAAAATATACATATAATATAAAATATGTTAATATATACACAATACATATAAATATTATCTATGTCAGAACAAATATGAAATATACATATGCGTATGAAAATAAAAGCTATGTTAGTTCAAACCTGCAACAATTTTTCATATGCTTACGGACTTGATTTTTAAAAAGAAACTTGTTGGAAGCTTTTTTAATGTCAAGAGGGATGTCATTCCAGAGTCTGATGGCCGTGAGGGCGAAAGATTGAGATAAATAACCAGTACGGTGTAAAGGAGTGAGCAACTTAAGGATAGCCGATGAACGGAGACAGTTCGTTGCGGTGAAAATTTTAGAGCACCTAATTTTTAAACTTGGCATCTAATTAGCACCTAAAAAGCCCCTAACTTTGGATTTTTCCAAATGCAAATTCCCGACTTTGCGTTGCTGGCAATACACAACTCAGGAATTTGCATTTAGGAAAACCCAAAATTAGTAATAAATAAATTAATTTTATTATTAACGCAGTGACGATAATAGGTATACGATAAATATTAATAGCAAGGAATTAAGTGCTAATTAAGCGATGAAAGATTATTGGGGTCGGATGTAGATGACGGTAATATTCTGGGAATTATCCGGTCCAGGACCATCATTACCTTACTACCTATAAGGTATGAATGGCATTTTTGTTCTTTATCAGTTATATATTATAGATAACATAGGTCGAATCTGTACTAAAATCGAATCAGAACGCATCGACTCCACGTAGTCGTATCTGTCCTATCCCTAGCGTTTTTGTAAAGTCGTAGGCGCGGAGGGAGAGTAGCCCCCGCCCGCTGTGGCAAAAGGCAGGCATCTAAGCGAGTCGTAGAGGCTGAGCCTGGTCGACCAAAGGCGACCAATAAGCTGAAGCTGCGGAGGTGAGCATGGGTGCTTGTGATTTGCTACGCAAGGGCAAAGGGGCTGCACACCCCGCAGCGCCGAAGCCGTTGCAGAAGTAACTATGTCAATATTCCTGGAAAGAAAATTTCAACAGTTCGTTGCGGTGAAAATTTTAGAGCAACAAATTTTTAAACTTGGTTCCTAATTAGCACCTAAAAATCCCCTAATTTTGACTTTTTCTAAAAGCAATTTTGATTCTATTCCGATTTTCAGAAAACATGAATTTTGCATCTGCTTCGTTCTGAATAACGACTTTACTTTTATTAGGAGCGCCTTGTTGCCTATACTTGCAGCACTAATTAGCACTTAATTTTTTTCATTCAAGGAAGCTTTATAATCAGCCTGTAACTTCTAATAATCATCCACAGTTGAACACGAACCACTCACATTGTAAGGAAGATTAATCGACACATTGGGTTCATGTCTCGCTCTTTTTAACGCTGATCTTTGTTGCGGTGTCGCGCATTTCACATCTGGCATGTCCGGTACGGGCATTTAACATTCGGCATATCCAGTCTGGGCATTTTACTTCTGGCATACGCCGTCCATAGAGCCGTGGTAGCTCAGATGGTTAGCGCTCGCTGTAAGCTTCACAGTACTCGAGCAACCCGGGTTCGATCCCCGCCGGCACCAATGAAATTGTTAATTGCAATTTTAAGTGCTGATTTACCACGTGCTCGGCGGTGAAGGAAAACATCGTGAGGAAACCTGCATGTCTGAGAAAAAAATATTTCAAAGACATGTGAAGTTCGCCAACACGCATTGGGGCAGCGCGGCGGACATTTCCTTGCCCTAAAACCCTCTCAGAAATGAGAGGAGGCCTACTTTACTACTATACGCCGTCCAGATATTTCATATCTGTCATAACCGGTCTGGGTGTTTTACATCTGTCATATCCGGACCAGATATTTTACATCCGGCATACTCGGTCCGGGTATTATACATCTGGCATATCCGGTCAAGATATTTTATATTTGGCATACACGGTCCGGGTATTATACTTACATCTGGCATATCCGGTCCAGATATTTGACATCTGGCATACCCGGTCCAGCTATTATACATCTTGACGTTCTCAGTCCGGACATTTTTCATTTTGCATAATATACAATATATCCATACCGACATAGGCTATAAGACATCCATAGCACTTCATAATACATTTACACGGCAGCCACATTATGCAATAAAGCAATGGATTCGTCTACCACATGGCAATTTATTATTTTTAATTCAATGTTTTACTTTGCAGGCTTTTCAATACGAGATGTGTCTAATGATCACATTAGGTGGAGATGCTGAATTGGAACTAGTTGTCTCATTTAATTCACAGAAGGAATTATTTTCAGGTATAAACATTTTGCTATTTTCTTTTAAATAAGTCACAGCTGGACGCGAGCCTCCTGGCAGGAAGATTACCGACTGTAGATGGATAGTGTAATATATATACTATAATAATTAGTCCAGTAGACGTTGTTTGACTTCGCATTCTCTCCGCATTGTTTATATTGTACATATGAAATTTATTAATAATTCGACCATACCTGTCGGGACTATATTTAGTGATTTTCATTTTTAATACTAAATCAACAAATATCGTAAATATGAGGCAGTTTGGTCCATAAACATATAGAATTTGGTAATAATTTGACTACAGCGGCAGCTATCGGATCCTATCATAGCTGTGAACCATCGACTGGACAAAAAACCATTTGTTTTTTATACATGGTAAAATAGCAGCTTAACGCTGCTGTGTTCCGTATGGTGAGTGTAGAGAACCGGAGTACCTTTTTACTGGAAACGAGACATTACATCTTAGTCCTCACGGGTGACGACGCATCTGCGTTTTGGTTTGCAGTCGAGGATAGATGTAGATGTCTATGGACCGCAGCAACCACTTACCATCAGGTGGACTGTGTCCTCGTTTGTCACCCTTATCTTATAGAAAAAACCTTATTACGACAGCTTTAGATTCAATATATTTCTGTTTTTTTTTTCAACAAACTGAAGTGACAAACTAACTTACAGTCCACTTGATGTTAATTTGCTACTGCAGCCCATAGACACCTAAAATCAACTTCAAATAAAAAGGCTACAGGTGTGTTGTCACATCTGAAGACTAAGATGGATGGAAGACCCTTCAGGCCGGAACACGGCAGAGGGCAGAGGCACCTACCCAGAGGTACTCCGAAGAGTCCTACTGTCTAGAGAACAGTATTCTTACTTTTCTACCGACTACAAACAGGAGTTGAGTACCTCTTCAATTTGACTGTATGTATTTTTTATGTGTCACTTCTTAACTTTTTTCTGGCGGAACGGATTTCGATTATTCTTTAAAGCTGGTGTTTCACATGTGGTCCCATATAAATTTGATCAAGGCCTGACCAATAGTGTTTGAGTTATTCTTAATAATTTATATTGAAGTCGGTTGTAAAAAAAAATTAATTTTAAATTATTACTGTTACTTTTTATCAGTTACAGTCATCTTTTCATTTTTTTATAGGATAAGGGTGACAAACGAGCACACAGTCCACTTGATGGTAAGTGGTTGCTGCGGCCCATAGACATCTACATCTATCCTCGTTTGCGAATCAAAATGCAGATGCGTTGCCACCCGTGAGGACTAAGATGGAATGCCTCATTTCCAGTAAAAAGGGCCTCCGGCCACCTGCACTCACCAAGCGAAATGAAGAGGTAAACCTCTACTTCACGCTGGTATTCTGTGAGGTCGTGGTACCACCCCGGTTCGAGCCGGCCCATCCGTGCGACAGCAATTCTGCCGCGTGGCTCTACCACTGTTAAAATCATCATCATCTTTCTGTCTAATCTTTTTTGTTTCATGCGTATGTACTTTTGCAAAATGTCATAGACTTGTAGCAGTAGCACTTTGATATCTTCTGCACAGTTGATACTGTCATTACAGAAAGTAGTCGTTGTTCGAAAACTAATAATTATTTTTCTAACTGTAATTGCTTATTTCAGGAAAGAACAAAGAACGAACAGTTCATTATAATCTCCTTACGTTTCAACACATTCGAAGTATCCAATCGGCTCGTCGGCATTTACAAAACGGACGATTGCACGAAATCCGTCACCATCGAGAACAAGTACCTGAACAATCGACATGCAATATTATGACCTAACTATGTCCTAATAAGTAACTTTTTACTTTGGAGCATTACGAGTATTATGTATAAAAGATAAATATACAATAATTTGGAAGGGTATATTTTTTAGGGCGATTTAAATTCGCCATTAGGATAGTTTGCTATTAACAATTTGAACCTGTAGTAATAAATAAACATTTGCTACGTCAGCAACTCGCATATTGATTCTACTGACAACACATTCTTGTGTCAACCGAGACAATTTTGAAGTGATTTTTAACTTTCTTTTGGTAGACTTCACAGCATAAAAGAATTCGTTGATTTTATACTCTAATGATAATTGTATTATGATCATATTATATTAAATTAAATAATAGAATAAAAATACAGTAGCAAAAGTACTTTTTTCCTCGGACACTAGTTTCCTTACTTCCATATAAATAAAAGTAAAGGTTTGTATGTCACATATTGTAAAATTTGTTGATTTAATGAAATTTCTGCCAGCCAGTAATTGTTTCTACAGTGTTATTAAAGAAATGAAACAGTTGGAAACGTTGTTTAAATTTTATTTTTAAATTAAATAAACACCTCCATATACAAATATAGCTTTATATATAACAAATAAATTAACTTACTACAAAAGCATAGTCCTTTATCAGTTTACACAAAGGCAGCCCTTGCGTTTATTGGAATTCAATATTAAGCAACTAGTACATTCTATTAATTTTTTAACAGATATCGATAGGTTGAGGAATTTAATTTATTTAAATTTTAAAGATTTTTTTTTAAATATAAGGTAAGTTGTTATCCATGAAATAAATTATACCATGACCCTACACGGTTCAAGATTTTACATACTTACACATATTTTTCTAATTATTATTTATTAGCCAATATTACCTCATTGCTGGAAATGGTCTGTGATTGTATTTCGATCTAATCACCTTACTCGAGAGACGGATTGGCTATCACAGTAAGAAGTAAATATTTTACATCTGGTATGCATGAAATACCGTGTCGTGGCGATGTGAGAATATATACTCATATCTTGCCGTGGGTGTCGTATTGAGGCGACAGAGGGTAACAAACCAGGAGATCAGCGGCAGCATATTTCTAATAACTAACAAATAAAGAACCAAATAAATAAAGAGCTGTGGCGACGGACAAATAATACATAATACGCCTGCCGTGTCAAGCGCTATGTAAGTTGATGACACGCCTATTGTGCCTTCAACCATGTGTAAAAAAAACCTTTTTATGCTTTTTACTTGTTTAGACCTGATTAAGTTGACATAAAATATCAGTTGCAAACGGGAGGATACTTTTTGTTTTAAATGGCAAGCAAACTACGTGTTTTCCTTGAAATGGAACTTACCCAAGTTGACTTTTTTATGCAGATGTTACAAACCTTTTGTGCTATTTTATTTTTTCAAAAAAAAATATTCATTTTAATACTTATTAAAATTACAGCAGAAATACCTTGGTTCTTATTAAATTACTTTTTTTTTTACCGAATAATAGCGTTTATAAATATCAAACAATCAAGAACCTTAATTTGGAAAAAAATGATATCTACAAATGATATTATTCGACGAGAATGTGACTATTCTACGATACCGAAGTTACCGCGGAGACTTCTTATTATAGTTTAGCTGTGCTGCGTGTTCTATGGAAAAGGTGATCAGTGTTAAATTAATATTATTATGGTACGTAACATAGCAATGATTTTTCATTGTTGTAAGAATTAAATCAACAACGCAAGTATAATCCTGAGATAGTAATTGATGACGACAAAACTCAATGACAGGACGACGACGACGAAATATTTTAAATAGAATTAATTTTTTGCGAACTGTTTTATGCATGTATGCGTTTGAAGTCTTTCAAGCAAAAATAAACCTTATCGCATACCACAATAGCATATGGTACTTCGTAGGCACATTCGGCCACATGATAATAATAAGACATCAGTTTACCCATTTTAAGCAAAATTAAACCATAAGACAAATGCATTATGTTATTTTTTAACAGGAGATGTTCCAGAAACTTGTTTACAACTTGAGTTTGTAAGCGATCGCGATAAGTGCTATTATTTGTTACTTATTAGAGTATTTTTCCACAACATGATTTAAAAATCAGTAAAAAAGAATGCCATTCACAAGTTAAAAAAGATTGTCAACCCCTAAAAATTTCAAATTCATAAAATATACAGAAACGAAGGCTGTAGGCATGAACTACTTGCAAAATAATGAATATTTTGCTCTGGATAAATCTCTCAAAAACAAAATTTAGGTTAGTTATAAAGATTTTTAAAATTGACACGACGCGCGTGTCATACGCCACACAGAAAAAAAATGGATGGCACGCCTGGCGCCCCCGCAAAGAATCGGTTAAATAAGATCAAAATTTACATGCACAATCGTTTTTACATAATATAAATATAACATACAACGTAGTAAAATGTTTTTTTACTAGAGCCCAATGACTTCGTCAATCTTACTTAGCGGTACCATGTAGCGACATCTATGGAAATGTATTAAATAAAGAACGATGTATTTAGCGCGTCAAATTTTCATATCGATATACATCGCAACCGCTTCCGTAGATAGATAATAGATGGCGCTAGAGTAGTCAAGTGAGCTCGGCCACGGTCCTTATTGCTTTGTAAAAGAGATATTAATATGTCAAAGGTCTACAACGAAAGAAGTCCTTCAAAACTTTGTCTTGTTTACAAACTTTTTAATATGTAAAAAAGAAGTAAGAACTTAGAAATGTATAAGGAGTAGTTATACAAATTCAATAATAAGAAGTGGGAAATATTTATATTCATTTAAAAGTGAGAAATATTTACTAATGTTGAAAAGCCATTATTTAAGGTGGAAAATATGATCACAAAAGTAACAATTACACTTTCATAAAGTTAATTTAAGGTTAGATTTATTTGCAAATCCAAACGAAGTAACATTGTATTGAACATAATATCCGAATATTATTTTTAATCTATATCTCTTGAACTAAGACCATAACTTCGGGTTTTAAATAAACATCCTTATTTGGGCTATCATTTATTTCCTCGGCCACAGACGGGTGCCAAGCGAAAGTCAGCACTGTTGCCGGTACTAATCGTAAATCAATAAGGGTCTTATTACCATCTTCTTCTGGTATTAACTTATGTCCTGTTGGCGTGTTAAGGACAAACGGTAAGCCGCTGTGTTCTAAGTTCTCTTGTACGAATTCGTGGATTTCATTATAGCGCTCGTAGACTGAAAAAGTGCCCTGCGAACAAAGTTATAGCTGTATATTGTTTCATTGAGAAAATTATGTATAGGGGGCCATCTCTAAAATACCTCATGCCTTGCGTTTTCACGCTAAAGCCCGTGCTTGGCGTCAAGTACAGTTACAAAAATAAACACGTTTTTTTTGTAACTGTACTTGACTATGATAAGTTATATTTAAAAATAAAATACACATAACAATAGTAGTCCCGACTTAAGTTAAACGCGATCGTTAAGCGTTCCATCATACCCCTACTATTTTAAATAAGATTTTGGCTTGGATGCTTGTCCTTTAAGCCATGTTTTCCTTTATCTCAGTATTAAGTGTATTCAGTATCAAGTTACATTCTAGTAACCTGTCAACCTGTCACCCACACCATACTATAAGTCCAACTATATCTACAGTTAATTTCCTTTCACGTCGTATTATTTCAACTGCTTACAAAAATAGAAAAATGCGGGGAAAATTAGCGACGATATGAGCTATTAATACTTTCTCT
The DNA here is from genome assembly GCA_033319125.1 of Parnassius glacialis. Taxonomy (NCBI): domain Eukaryota; kingdom Metazoa; phylum Arthropoda; class Insecta; order Lepidoptera; family Papilionidae; genus Parnassius; species Parnassius glacialis. Next base: position 13,838,692 of record JAVANC010000023.1, on the reverse strand, counting down.
CTACTTAAATTTGCATCATAAAACACGTTTTGATGGGCACAGCGCTGGAACTTGTCAAATATAGTTAAATTATTTAACTATATTTTTAACTATATCTGGTAGCATTTTTTTAAATAAGATATAACAAATCAAGGATACACACCTGTAAGAGTATACCATCGGGGAAACGTATTCTGATGATGGCGAATTTATATTTTCGCATTTCTCGCATCTCATCCTTTTCGCGCATTGCTTTTGTTCGTAACATTTGGCTCTTCTCTATGGCTTCAGTTCTAAAATTCAACAAAAACTTTGAAAATAACAACTCAAAGCTATACGTATATGCGTATAGTATATGAACAATAAACATTAAATATAGTTATAAGCAATAAATAATGACAAGAATTACAGCAACTTTTTTAGAAATTTTTATTTATAGTTTTTTTTTAATTAAAATCATAAGTTAAATTACTACTAATAAGCCCGCCATTTTCAAACGGCTTCAAAAAAGGAAGAGGTTCTCAATTCATCGGAATCTTTTTTTTAAGTATGTTCACCGATTACTCAAAGACGCCTGAACTAATTTGGATTTTTTTTTTGTTTCAATGGATGTATTTCCCAGGTGGTCCCATTTAAATTTTATCGAAATCGGTCGAGGGATTTTTATAAAATCAACAATAAATCACTCGTATATTCATATTGAAGTCGTTTGTACATTTAATTTATCACTTGCAAGCAGTTCAAGATGTTACAATAACGAATATTTTAACTTTGATAATTGCTAGTATTATAACGAATTATATTTAAATAAAACAAGTTCAACTTTATGACCATAAACCTACTTTTAAATGAGCCACTTGGTAGAATTCACCTTATTCCAAAGTGGCTATTTGAAAATCTCATGGCAAGGCAGTTAAAATTTCTAGTAATGTGTAAAGATCTTTTATTGTATTTATGGGATGCAACACAAAAACCAAACTACAGATGTTCTTAAAAGTAGTAGAATGAAATAGCAACAATAATAATGAGTTACAATTACTATAGTAATATAGATATATAGATAAAGTAGATTATGCATATATACCGTAACTGTTGTTCCCTCTTTAATTCCTCCGGCGACAGTGCATAGAAGGACGCGGGTAACGCCATCTTATTGGCTGCTTGGGAAGGCAATAGCACTTGTAGATTCCTATCTAGCTCTAACTGTATTGGCTCGGCGGTGCGTAGGGCTTCGATTAAAATCTGAAAACAACAAAAAACTATTTATTATTTCATAAGCAATATAATTATTAGACGATCCGCGTGGCGTCGCTCGCGTGTAATGCAGATCGCAGCCACCGAGCTATTTACTAGTATCCGAAGTTGGCATAAACAGCTCAATAGCTCTTTTTTCAGATTCGTGTGTTGTTCATATATAATTAAATTTATAGCGACAGTAGCCTAATATAGAATCATCATCATCACCATTACAGCCCTTCACAAGTCCACTGCTGAACATAGGCCTCCCCCAAGGAATGCCACAAAGCACGGTCCTGAGCCACCTGAATCCATCGACCTGCATATCTTACCAGGTCGTCACTCCATTTAGTGGGGGGACGCCCTACACTTCGTCCGCCGGTACGAGGCCGCCACTCGAGAACCTTTTTTCCCCATCGGTTGTCGGTTCTTCGAGCTGTATGGCCGGCCCATTGCCACTTCAGCTTACTAATCCGTTGGGCTATGTCGGTCACTCTGGTTCTACTGCGGATATCCTCATTTCTAAGTTTATCACGCAGAGAAACCCCGAGCATAGCCCTCTTCATAGCTCGCTGAGCGACCTTGAGCTTCCTCATACGGCCAGCAGTGAAGGACCACGTCTCAGTTCCGTATGTCATCACTGGCAAAACGCACTGGTTGTACAGTCTCGTTTTCAAGTTTTGAGGTATACCTGACGACAAGATGTGCCGTAATTTCCCGAACGCTGCCCAACCGAGTTGAATCCGTCGATTGACCTATTCGGACTATTTGTCCCAGGTAAGCAAACTCGTCAACAACTTCGAGCTTAGTAGTAAATTACTGTAATATGGAATGCGGACCGCGAATTCAAAGGACGTGGATTAGAATTCGCTATTCGACTACTGTCGTGAACCGCTCTTAACAAGAATTTTAAGCTTACCAGGAGTGGTTCAAGGTAATTTTGTAAACATTACCAGTATTTTAAAAAAATACAATGGCATTAAGCTATGTCAATCAGGAACAGTATATGTTTCTATAAGTGAAATAATTTTTAGTATTGTTTGGGATCTAAATTCATAGCAGCTGTTGAGAACACTACACTCAAAGTTATTGACGAGTATGTTTAACTAGGTTTAGCTACGCAAGTCCAACTTAAACCAAGAGGTCATGGCTGAGCAGCAATTGGAAGATTATAATACATCTAATCACAATCCCCAAAACTTGAATACAAGTGTTACAACCAGTGCATTTTGCTAGTACTGACATATGGATCTGAGAAATGATCCTTGACGGCTGGCATAGCAGTCTTGTTAAATTTTATTACAATTCCTTGGTCTCTGTCGAATCTTGGTCTAAATTCTGTTAAAAGAATGTCATTATTACAATATTATTACCTTACCGTTAGACTTTCAACAGAAGGCACGTTTGCCTTGTTAAACACCAAATATTCCTCTTCAACTCCTTCCGGATTTGTTAGGGTTTGTTGCGTGAAGCCAGCGGCCAGGAGCAATTCCATTGCCCCTTCTATGGGTTGGACCCGTTCTGAAAACGCTCTGTAAGAAGCAACTGAGTTTGATAAATAAGTCTTTATTCAACCAATACATATACCACCAATAATCCAATTGATTTGTACAGATAATGTTCCTAGCTTTTGTGGTGGGATGTGGTTTACAGATGTATAATTCATTAATTCATACATTACAGCGTATAAAAGTCCATTGCATAATATGAACTTCTCCAATAATAAAATAACACAACAAAACAAAAATATTTTTGGTAAAACTCCAACGCTCATGTAATGTTTTGAATACATAATCAATTTACTTTTATTAATTACCGAAACAATTATTTCGTTTAAAGCTACAAAAAAAAATTCTGTTAAATAATACGAATTTTTTTTTGACTGCTTGCTGCCAGTGATTCTAATTTTGTTACCGAAAAAATTGTCAAATAATTAATAAAATAAAAATAAATTAATATTAATGAACGAGACGATTTACAATAGTGAAATTCAAAGGACTTCCTAAGGATTAAAATCTAAAGCTAATAAAAAAAATCAAAGTGATAAGTTCAATTTTTCGATAGATATCTTGTTCACATCCATACCGACCAACTGACGTACAAGTGAAATTATTTTCAATTAACTTTTTTTTGAATAATGATCGAAGTAAATAATCTTATAACTACGCCAGAAGTATTAATTGAAATCTGCTGTTGTTATTGATGTACTTTTTATTATATAAGTGCAATATAAAGCCGGTGGAAGTGACTTAATTTGGATGGATTGCGATTTTTTAATTTGGTGACAACAGAGCACTACTTCTCCGCTTCGCTTTTGATGGGTACAATATGAGAAAATCAAGCTAATAAATTTGTTGTAAAATAAACAAACAAAACCTATACAGTGGTAGAGCCACGCGGCAGCTTTTGCTGTCGCACGGATGGGCCGGCTCGAACCGGGGTGGTACCGCGACCTCACAGAAAACCAGCGTGAAGTAAAGGTTTACCTCTGCGTTTCGCTTGGTGAGTGCAGGTGGCCGGAGGCCCTTTTTACTGGAAACGAGGCATTCCATCTTAGTCCTCACGGGTGATAACGCATCTACATTTTGTTTTGTAGTAGAGGATAGATGTAGATGTCTATGGGTCGCAGCAACCACTTACCATCAGGTGGACTGTGTGCTCGTTTGTCACCCTTATCCTATAAAAAAAAAACCTAAGCAGACCAAAACACAACTATATAAAAAGGTGGTTTCCGATATCGATTTCAAACAGTCCCTATGACGTAGTACCCAGATGTCAATAATCAACAACAGCGTTAAATGTACAAGATAGGTTAGGTTAAAGTTAGGGCAATCCACCTGCCAAGCAAAATCTATCTCTCTACCTAGCTCTACCTAGGGACACATGATCATTAAGGCAAATCCTCCCTACGTTGGGATAAGTCCATTTCCAACTGGGACTTATATGGGCTGATATATAAAGAAGAAGCAACAACGACAACAAAGCGTATAAAAATAAGTAATAATATTAAAGTTATAAAAAACTTTTAAACTGCTCAGCTATAATGATAGCAGTGAGAATATTGGGTCATAAACATGAAATGATGGTACTGTCATAGGTTCTGCATACATCTGTAAAATGCAGACGTCTGTCTGAATAATCTGGAATCGACGTTCTGGACGTGTGTCTTGAATGGTCTGACGAAGTGGATGAAAACGGAATTTTAAAGATTCATTATAACATGTTATAAAGCATCGTGATTTGAATGGTTTCTTAACTTTTACTTAAACACTACACAATGACTAAAACTACAGCTTTTTTACGGATTTTATCGCGTTTAATCATATTATTTTATATTTCAGATGTTTTGCAGCACCCACGGTCTCGAAACGTCGTGAATATAAGATAACTTAATAAAAAATCTAGTTTCATTCATCGTGGTTATGTTATCTTTATGGGGAACTATTATCGAGAACAACAAAGCGCTTATATAATGAAATAAAAAAAACATCATGACAGTGTTATTACGAGTATTATACAGATAATAGACTGGGTTTTAGTTTGATCTTTTGCTTGCTTGGGGATTTATTATAACTACTTCTGTTTTCACTTATTTAGATAATTATAAAAAAAAAATCAATGAATGAGATTCAATTCATAGTAGCATTCTATATATAAAATATATACATGTAACGGGGCGGAGCATGAGTAATATATATAGCTGTGCCCCGCGACTTCACCCGCGTGGAATTTTTTTGAACCCTAAAATAAAAGTAGCCCAAGTTACTCCTTATACATCAGCTATCTGCCAGTGAAAGTCCCATACAAATAGGTTCAAGTGTTTTTGCGTGATAGGTGTTCACGTCAAAATAGCTACGCATATGACAGATTTTTTTTTCAGACTTTCATAACATTTATCGTTATATTTTGGCCAATTTACATAATATTTTTATGAGTTATAGCTTGTGTTATTTTGATGTAGAAACTATATTATTTTAGTTTCATTAAAATCCATTCAGTAGTCTTTGCGTGAAAGAGTAACAAACATCCATACATCCTCACAACCTTTCACATAAAATACTAGCCGGATCAAGAGTAAGGGTTTTCTCTAGCGAAGCGCCGTATCGGGGGTAACGTGGCAACCGTTGTTCTATATAGGATTTTGGAAATTAACATCATCGGGAAAATTGTTTACGATCTGTTTATTATATTTTCTGGTACTTTATGTTGTTGCGCCACCAATCACAAGTGCATCTGGGATGTATATATATATACATATACATGTATATATATATATATATATATATATATATATATATATATATATATATATATACTAGCTGGCCAGGCAGATGTTGTTCTGCCCTTTCCTATAAAAATCTTTAAATTCGCAATAAAAAAAATTGGGTCATTTATTTATATAAATGTGAATCTAAACCATTTAAGGTCCCATTCAAACACAATTTTTTTTATCAAAATCGGTTGAGTCGTTTTTGAGTTTAAGTGAGAGTTACGGATAGCAATTGATTTTTATTTATAGAGAAGATATATACATAGAATTCCACTGCTGAACTTTGGTTTCCATAGATTGCCACATAGATGATATTTGCAAGTTTTATATTAGCCTTGATAATTGTAGAAATTCAACTCGACACGACAACCGACACAGAAAAGGAGGCATTAGTATATTCCTATGTGAAGGAATTCTTTCAGGCTGAGATATCCAAAGGTGTAAAACATCTAGTATTGTAATCGACAATCTGTCTGCTATTGTGTCACTTATGGAAAATCTTTCACAAATAGAGGCTGCAGTTCAGCAGTGGACTGTGGTTATATGTTAAAACACTTACCTGTTGGACATTCTAATTTTATGATATTTCTCCTCTTCAGGGTATGTGACAATGTTCTCCAAATATTTGCAAAGTGTCTCAACACAAGTGTCTATCTGTAAACCCAAAGTCATTTTATCAATTTAGGAAATTTTATCAATTAAGGTTTATAGAGCATGAAGATCTTGTGAACATAAAACCTACAGGTGGTACAAAATGTACACATCTAAAATAAAAATGTAGCAAAAAAACTCTAGTGTCATAATTTACTTCAATTTTTTTTAAATATAATCTTAGAGAGACAAACTTGTCAACAGACCAATTTTTTTTTATATAGAATAAGGGTGACAAACGAGCACACAGTCCACCTGATGGTAAGTGGTTGCTGTGGCCCATATACATCTACATCTACCCTCGATTAAGAATCAAAATGCAGATGTGTTGTCACCCGTGAGGACTAAGATGGAATGCCTCGTTTCCAGTAAAAAGTGTTAAGCTACTATTTTACACTGGTATTCTGTGAGAGCGTGGTCCTTTCCCGGTCGAGCCGACCCATTCGTGCTACAACTATACTACTAATATAGCTGCAGCATGGCTCTACCACGTTGTAAATAATGTTAGTAGGTCTATGTGGCAGAGCCATGTTGCAGCAGTATTATGTTTTGTAATACGAATGGGTTGGCTCCACCAGTGAAGGGCCACGCTCTCACAGAATACCAGCGTAAAGTAGCACTTCAATGTTGTTGTGTTTTGTATGGTGAGTGTATAAAACCAGTGACCCGTTTTACTGGAAATGAGGGATTCCATCTTAGTCGTTAGAGGTGGCAATGCAATTGCATTTTGATTCTTAATTGAGGATTGATGTAGATGTCTATGAGCTACAGCATCCACTTCCCATCAGGTGCACTGTATGCTCATTTGTCACCCTTAACCGATTCGTTGCGGCACCAATTTTCGACAACATTTAGCTGTGGCAGCGAACAAATATTTCACACCACAGAAATTGATGACACGCCTATTGTGCCATCAGCCATGTGTAATAATAATTATCTTTTTTATGCTTTTTTCACTTGTTTAGACCTAATTAAGTTTAGTTGACATCAAACATCAGTTACAAACGGAAGGATACTTGTTTTTAGTAGGTAACTACGTGTTTTTCTACGTGTTTTCTTTGAAATTGAGAGTAACTGACTTTTATGCAGAGATTACAAATATTTTGTACTATTTTTTGTTTTATAAAAAAATCATTTTTATAAGTAGGTACAGCTAAATCACCCTGGAAAACCTTGGTTTAATTTGGAAAAAAAATAAGGTTTATGATTCATTAATATTTATAAGTGTTAAATATTATTTAATGTTATACAAATGTAAAAGTAAAGTCGATTTGAAAACGTCTAATTAGTAAGAATAGCAAAACAAGTGTTATCAAAAGGAAACAAACGCCGGCGCTATACGGCGGCTTATTGACACAAGACTACTATTTATTAGCGAACTTTTTTATGTATGAACGGTTTCAAACTGTTTCAAGCAAAAATAAACCTTATACCATATCATAAGAACACATGGTACTTCGTAGGTCTATTAGGCCATATGATAGTAATAATACGGCAGTTCAACCATTTTAAACAAAATTAAACAATAAGACAAGCGCATTGTTTTTTTTTTAACAGGAGACTTGTTTTCCGGAAATTTATTTACAACTCAGTTTGTGAGCGATCGCAATGAGTGCTATTTTTTGTTACTTATTAGACTATTTTTTTCACAACATGATTGAAAACCCACAAAGTAAAAAGAGTACCAAGTTAAAAAAAGGTTGTCAACCCCTAAAAATTTCAAATTTTCAAAATATCCAGAAACGAAGCCACAGGTATGAACTACTTGGAAAATAATGAATATTTTGTTCTGGATAAATTTTCCATAAACGCAATTTGAGCGAGTTATAACGATTTTTAAAAAGACACGGCTCGTGTGTCATACGCCACACACAAAAGTAATCGACGGCACGCCTGGCGTGCCATTCGCACTGAACCGGTTAAACTATAAAAAACAAAAAATATAACAATATATTTGCCACATATGGTTTAAGGGATAATGGATAAAAAACTACTAATAAGTAAAGCAAGAATACCTTTTCCTTGTTGTTATTACAGGATTGTATGATAAGGCAGGCTGTCAATCCCCTTTCCTCTTCTAATTGCTCATACAAAAATGTCTTAATATTTTTCTTCCATTCATCTCTTGGCAAAATGTCATTACTTATAAGTGGACATCTAAAACAATAAAAATAATATGGGTCTTCTAGAGGATTAGATCAAAGTCATAATCAAAAGCCATAGCCAGATTAAGCCAAAAAGGTAAATTTCTGTAGAAATCTTTAAGTAAACATGTTAAGAATTGCTTTGTGATTGTGTAAGAGAGGCTGCTTAAATTACATCCTCTATATTTCCACAGTAAGTGTAGCCTTATTAACAAGTTATTATTAATATAAAAAAAAATTAACTAAGTATTTAAAAAATAAATTTGCCTTTTAGGTTAATCTGGCCATACCCTCTGTTAAGTAAACATACACATTTTTTCTATTTTACAAAATGTTAAGTTCATTGTAGGAATTTCTCCTTTGTCATGAACGTCTTTTACAAACTGTGCATGCAAACAACAAAATTTATGCAATATTGGCTTTTATAATGATTTTTGAAAGTCAAATGCTACATCATCACTTCAACAAATCCCTACTGTGGGAGACTTTGTGAGAAGTGGTGTGGCGGCGCTGTCGTCACGCCGCAAGCGAAACGCATCGAAGCTTAAATCACACTATCAAAGTTCAGAAGTTAACAAGCTTACTACAGACCAGCTCCTAAATAACATATGGAGCGTTGGTCGCTCGCAGGGCATAAAACCTTTGCCCGGCGGGAGAGCTCCCCTTTTCCTTCTACGGCCAAACTGGTGACCAACCAACAACCTTCGAAAAATACAATTTTTAAGCCTTCGTTATTATCCTCAAGAATCTATACCATTCAATACCAAGAATCGTGTTCTGCAGGAAACTCCACGCATTCTTATCATTTAAATAGGTCATCTAATTTATAATATCCTTTCTCCATAAGAATGCTTTTTACATGCGCTCTGAATTTATGCAAAGGCAAATCAGTAATATTACAGGGAATCTTGGGGTGGGATTTAGAATCGCTTAGCAGGATTTTGAGGGAGTAAGGTATTTTATTTGGTAGAGGTTTGGTCCCCGATTATAGCAATGACACTCACATTAAAATGTAATGCACGGTTTTCGAGAAAATAAAAAATAATGTATTATAACCTAAAATGTGTAATATTACTGTGAAAGCTAGATAGCATATTGAATTTTGTTTAAGTGCGACAAGGACGTAAGACTATGTCAAAGACTAATGTCACATTATTATACTTCTATGGTATTTTTTATTCTTCCGTGGTCTATGCTTTCTGTAAAGTGTCAAATCGCATGACGTACAAATTTTTATGCATCTTGTTATAAATGGTTATACAAGTACCCGAAAAATGAGCCACTAGATAGTATAGTTAGTTTAGTTTACCATGGTTTATGTTGTCCACAACTCTTCGGCTAAGCACATATTTTGCATGTGGGCAGGAATATTGTGATTATTCAAGCCATGAAATTTCCCCGAAGAAGTTCAACAGTACTTTGATGTTTTATGGAGTTTGAACTTGAAAGAACTGATTAGTCTGTGCTGCCACTTTTGACACTTCCTAAATTGTATTTTGATTCTAAGGACTGGCGTACTATGTCACATATAATAGTGACCACAAGCATTAGGCCTTACTAAGATCCAAAAATATATATAATTACTAAAACACTAATAAAAACCTAGAAGCTATAACATTTTGTAGCAACTAAATCATTATTTCAAATTATAGCTCTTACATAATAAGAATAGAATACTTTGAAAAACAATACTTGGCCATAATAATAATGAATAATATTATGTCAATAAACTACATACTTGAAGTAAACACCCGACGCAGCATAATTCCTGGGAACATCAACTTCATTTTCTACAGGCTTTGCTCTCTCTATGTTTGAAGGCACCTTTTCAGTTTCACCAGCTTTTTCATTTTCTAATTCCTTTTTAACTTGTGCCTGTAAAATTAATAGTTTACTTTATGTACTTATATAATAAAAATTTAAAATGATTTCCATTTTTAGGTAATTTTCCAAAAAAATTAAATTACATATGTTGAAAATAAATTTGTCTTTTCATAATTCAAAAACTATCATTACTACAACTTACCTTAATGGCAGCAAGAGAAGTATTAAATGAAGGGTTGTCTCTTTTCTGTTGCAACCTAGCGAGTGCTGCTTCAGCTGCAACTTTGCTCTCTTCTGACAACCCTGATCTTTTTATAACTGGAACTTCTTTTTTTGACGAATTAGAGCTCTGATTACTTATTGTAGACTCAGTCAATTTATACCCCGGGCCTGCTAACTTGAATTTAGCATCAGCCTTCTTCTTTTGGAAAAACTTTTTAATTTTTTCAGCCATTTTATATTCTAGGTGTGTGCTCTTTAGGCAACTTTAATTTGGATACACTTTCTTTAAGTTGTTCTATAGTAGCTGATGTTGCTGCAATCATGATATTGTTAACTATATTGACAACATAATTGTTGCTAATAAAAAACATATATTTTTATTTTTTGTTTAAAGAAATAAACACAAAAATTTATAATGTTTATTTAATTATAAATATTCTACTGTTTGTTTAGATCATGGACAGGGAAATCGAGGTTTGGGTCACCTTAGATTTAATATGGTACAACTCAATTAACATGAATAAAAGCACGTTATCTAATATATATAACTAATTTCTGAAGGTATTATCTACTCAATCGTCCACGATCAGTCCCCAAAAACAATTATTGTCTCACCTGTCTAGTCACCAAACAACATCTTTCGGTTATAATGTGGACAGCACAAAAGATAGCTGGTATTAATACAGTAAAAAATTATAGATGGTGTTATATGAAATTTGTCATTTGTGAAAGTGAATTTTATCTATAAAATAGTAACAAAATATTTAGAAAAAAAAGTTAATATTAAATTTCGCCATTTTTGTTTGTGGAATGTTAACGTGTGAGAAATTCGATCAAAAATGTGATAATTTTTCTGTTTTTAAATGTTATTTCTAATGTTATTTTACATCAAACTAATTGTGAAGATATTTTCTTTAGTAAATATGTATCATTACAACAATTCCAAAACGTGTACATATAATAATTAAGCTCTAAATTTTAATCACTATACGCAATCATCGTTTATTGATTATATGTTGTTTATAATGTATTCCAATCAGTTTTTTGTGTTAAATGAATGCTAAATATAAAAGAATGATTCATTATTAACATGTTGATAGCAATTTATAAACGAAATATTTGTTGAGATGTGTCTAGAAATTACTAAAACCTATTTTTATTTATTTATTTACTTATTTATTCAAATTTATATTGGGAAAACATTATATACTTATGTATATTGAGTATATAAGATATTATAGATATTGGTGTCATTTTAAAGGGAATATCATGTACTATTATAATATAAAATAATTCTCTCCAGTAAGTATTATACTTTTCTTGTAAAACTCTAAATAAAAAATAAATTGTTTTTTTTTATATTCCCATTTTTAATCTTTATTTTCAGGCTTTGTTTTTAACTTTGTCTAATTTTCTTTTAACAAAATTAAATTTTGAATTCTTTGAGTCTTTTGAGAATATTTTTGTTTGAATGTAGCTATAGTAGTTTTTCAGTAGTAATTGTTATTGTTAAGACAGTCTTTTTTTTTTATTTTTTTTTTTTATAGGATAAGGGTGACAAACGAGCACACAGTCCACCTGATGGTAAGTGCTTGCTGCGGCCCATAGACATCTACATCTATCCTCTATTAGAAATCAAAATGTAGATGCGTTGTCACCCGTGAGGACTAAGATGGAATGCCTCATTTCCAGTAAAAAGGGCCTCCGGCCACCTGCACTCACCAAGCGAAACGCAGAGGTGAACCTCTACTTCACGCTGGTATTCTGTGAGGTCGTGGTACCACCCCGGTTCGAGCCGGCCCATCCGTGCGACAGCAAAAGCTGCTGCCTGGCTCTACCACTGTTAAAAGTCAGTCTTGTACAGTCTTGTGTGTTTCTAAAAAATAATGACATTTAATGCGCAGACAGGTCAGGTGAGAATCACTTGTGTGGGGTGGACGGTTAAGTGGTTATTAGTGCAAAATTATCCAAGACAAATACCTAATTTTAATTCTAAAATTTATTTACAGCATTTTTTATGCATACTTTTCAGACCTCTTTCTCTTCAAAAAGTTATTTCATTAGAGGAATAAGATGATTGATTAACAAGCCAGTCTACATATATATTATGTGCAAGATGCACATAATATATATGTAGACTGGTTTGAAAAAAAAGGCAAATTTTGATAATGTAAATAGTAAACAATTCATTTTGTTTAATACACCAAACTCATACCATATCAAATTCTATTTCATCACAAATGTAGAACTATTTCACTTAAATATATTGCACTTTCTACAAACCCTTACTTATGAACTAAAATTATATATCACATACACACACATTATAAATAGTACCTACCAAATAATATGAATGCTTAAAAAACCATTATCCTCTCAGTGAAACTTATAGCTTACAAAATTATAATTTTTGTAGTTAAGTGTTTGATGTTTTATAGTAGTAAATAAACAAAACATTGATTATACAACATAACACCACTGTTCAGCAAATTGCTATCACATTTTAATAATACACTGAACAGTTTTAGGAGGGAATTTCCTAAATAAAATATACTTGAACGTAGTGGTTTTAAACTCGTTGGTAATATATAAATCTGATACATGACTTACCTGGGTTCATAAACCTTTCAGATATGCGTGTTCCGTAAACACGCCAGGAAATAAAAATCAATAACAAAGTAAACAATAATATCACAAAAAAAGTTTTAAGCAAGAGAAATTGGAACTCGTTAAAATAAAAGACCTCGGCTATATCGTCGTAGAAAGATAGTACACTTAAATTTACGAGCGTTTTTGGAAAACTTTCAACCGGTAGCGAGGATACACACGATCCAAAGAAATGTTTAGCGAAGGCCAAAGTATCTTCTATCTGAAGATACAAAGCCTCATATAGAGTTGAATTAAAAACAGCGGTGTCAAACAAAGACATTACACGTAAAATAAGAAGTTCAAAGAAAATTTTACGTGAAAAATAAAATGTTAATCATACTTTGTTACGACTTACGACATGTCACAGCTTCGTTTCGTTTAGACATTGACATTGACAGTTACAATTGCAAACATTATAGTCATTTTTTAATATTTTTGGCTTGGATGCTAGGATCTTTTAAGTCTTCATTTCATTCGGGATCTTCGTTTTCATAAAGGAGGTTGGCCAAATCGTACCAGACGATGAAACGATAGCGTCACTATATGCTATATTTATGAAAAATATCCTTATTTTTTTAGGTCTTAAAAAACACGAAAATACCTGTCTAAGTAGCCACAAAAAAAATTATCCTTTTATTTTTGTAACTGTTCCGAAATTATTTAAAATAATGGTTTCTGAACGCAATGGAACGCACCTAATGATGATTCATTTCACGTATGAAAGGATTTTGCTTTCAAAGACTATAATTATTCACGTTTTTCTGAATAGTTGTTAATTGTAATTCAATTTAATTAATATGTAGGCATCAAATCAACTACTATACTAATGTATTATGTACTGGATTCATGGTGTAAAAATAATTATGTAGCTTCATAGTAAGCTAAGCGTTTTGTTCAATTACGTAATACGGAACATCATAAATTCTGAGAAATAATATCCACACTAACTAAATCAGAAGTAAAGCTCTGTAAAATAATGTACTAATAAATAAATAGTTGATCTACGATTAGTTACATTAAAAATTCCAAAATTGAAGGTCTCGTATGCATTATTGGGTTAACAAATCAATGAATTACACTGCCATTTCCTAAGGGTTCGGTAATGTGGCAACATTAGCCCTATATGTCAACATAAATTAGACAAATATGGCGGTTGTTTACTTAGCAGTTCACAGGGTCGTTTGTTAATTGTAAGTTAATTATTGTTATAATTCAAGAAATGGTGCAAACTTGTGTAGTATGTGGTTGCGGCAGTAGTTGGTGTCCAGGAGGTGATATAAGATTTCACACGTAAGTGTTTAAATAGTGACTTCTGGCATTGAATACTTGTAAACATACTTTTTTGTATTTTCACTTAATTTTTTGTTGAAATGTTTTATCAGTGTTTTAAACACATTAGTGAATTACAACTTTGTCAAAATCAAATAGTTTTACATTGAATTAAATTAAGTTTGAACAATTTCATTGTTTTTGTTTAAAAGAAATCGCACTGAAGTAGTGTGACCATATTGACGATGTATCTGAGACTTTCCGTGTGACCTTAACTAATTATACGTACATGTTTCTTATTATGTTACCGGAAATGCATGAAATTCAGGAATTATGTACACTTCCTATATATTCTATATAATGACGGATTTCATAGATTTCATAATATTAAATTAAAAATTAGTAACATAATATATTCTTTTGGTAGACAATTTATTTTTATTTAGTTTTTCTTTCTCATTATTCTGATACTTTAATAACGTTTATAATAATTATGTATTTAGAAATGTAGAAGTTTAAATGTATGATATAAAGCAACATTTTGTAAAATATGTTATTATTTGCAGACAACAAGTGCATTACATGAAGAGTCTATTGTGCAAATAGCTGCTCTGGCTGTACCAAGCACTAGTTCTGGCATTTATGAAAGTAGTTCTGCACTTAAGGAAACAGAAGTGAAATGTACTGGCTGTAATATTGAAGACCAAACTAGTAAAAAACAATCTTAACAAATTACCTGTAAGTTTCCTTTTCCTTGATTACTAAATACAATACCTTTTATTTGTATTTATTATGACTTTAATATTACATTACATAATGTATTATATAGCTTAAAACACATACATATTTAAACTGTGTGCCAATCGCAGTGTGGTAACTGTCACTACGACACTAAGCATAAAGCTTCTTGTTTGATGCTTCATTTATGCGTGCTCATGAGGGCGTGCTCCGGTGTATTATGTGTTACCTATTAAGTGATGTAAATTTGTACTGACATTATGATGTAGAAGAGTTATTTGTTTCTTTTTTTGTTTGAGTTCTCTTATCTCTGGAACTATACCAGTCTGATTTAAAAATATTTTTTTGTATTTTTAAAACCAATACTTCAAGAAGGCTATCTAACATCACGCTACGACTCTTATGAGCGGAGCAATACGATGTACGATGCTAAAAATACTGATTTCATAAAGTTTTCTTGTTTTCTTAGGTCAGCAGTGAATACGAAGATCCCGCGAAGATTGATAGGGGCGAGCAAGTGAAAATAAAGTGTACTTAAGAAGAAATACTTGAGACGAAAACTAAGATTCTTAAGCAAAAAGTGGCGCGCTAAACTAACAAATTCAGGATAGGTGTTCTTTAATGGACAATATTAAAAACTATACGGGTCACTCAGAAATTGAAAATATTATTCAAGGCCGCTTTGCTCATATCTGTAAGGACTTCAAAAAGCCACAGAGTAATCCACATGGTGTGAAAAATTTCAATAAATAATTTTAATATGGAAAGTGTTTTTATTTATTTATTTAAGGTTTTTAACAAACCATGTAGTGGCGGTGTGAGAATATCCACTACCACATATCGTTCCGAGGGTGTTGTAAGAGGTATCAGAGGGAAAATGAAACAGGAGATGGGCAGCGGCATCTTCCTGATAACAACTCAAAATAATAATATATTATCGTTCCTATTATAGTACATATGTTACTAGAAATCTATGAAATCCGTTATTATATAGAATTCCTAGGAATTGTAGATAATTCTTAAAATGAACTGAATGTGTGGAATATAGTATTATACACATTTCAGCTCAGAGCAGCCTGACTCGGATGGGTTAGGTCAGAAGGCTAAGGCAGGAGCTCCGCTACGCTGCTTTAGTCCTCGTGATATTTTTTAAAAATAATTGTCCAGAAATAGATTTAGTCTGTCTGAACAATAAATCAGGTATATTTTGCCCAATTCATTGATCACCCAGGGTTATAATAAATTTTAATTTTATATTTCGATGGTACCATTTAGGAATTGTATACAATAACCAGAAAATACATAATCGAAATGGTAATTATAAAATATTCTCTGATATATTTATTTTCCACATTTTCTAAATAGGCTCTACATTATATGGGTTGTGACGGAAATGCGTAGTCATATTTTAATACCGGTTCTGCCCATGGAAATGAAAACCTTTCTTCATAAAACTAGTCAATTTCCAAAAAAAAATGTATAAAAATATATAAACTATATAGGCTAGGTCTTAGTAATAAACAGAGATATAGATATTTATAAATAAAACACTTAATGTAACTCAACTACTTATAGCGATATCCTGGGAAAAATAAAATAAAGGTTACCTACTTAGAAAGGGAGGGTCTGCCCACAGAGAGCGAGATAGTAATACACAGATTTAGCTTCAAGTAGGTATTCGGAGTGTGGTCTCCATCTTTATCTATAACTTCATGCGATCGACATCATTGATTGTCACCCAGAAATCATCTACATATCTATTTATCTATGGAAATCATTCACATCATCTTATTTGCTTCACTCGTAATTGTGGATTGTGATACGTACTGAACTATTATACAGGATGTCCGGTTTCCGATGTCCGATACTTTAAGGGGTTAAAATACAATTAATTTTATCGACAAATCAGGGATCAATGATTTTTTTTCGCCATCAATAAAAAATGGCAGCACTTTAAAAAAATTGTTGGCGAAGCATAGATGCTTGTATTAATTTAACAATATCTACCCAAGTAGAAGACTTTCAAAAACAAAATTGGTCTCAAATGTTAATTAGTGTAGACAATAAATCTAGATTCAAAATATTATTTTTTAATTTTTCAATATTAGTAAAAAACATTTTAGAAAAAATAAATTAGACAACAAATTGATGTTGTTTTTCAGATTCATAGCTTTAAAAAAAACCATCGTGTTAACCAATTTTTTTTACTTGTTTTTATTATAATACAGGATATTTGCTATAAATGCACATTTAAATCTTAACTCTGAGTTAGATAGTTTAGGAGCTATGACAGTGTAAACATACTTACTTGAAAAGCGCGGATACACTAGCAAATGAAATAAAACAAAATAATTTATATCAATTGCATTTAATTTGGCAAAATAATTACAAAAACTGCTCAAAGTGACCTCCTTGTCTCTGCAGACATGCTGTTGCTCTTAGTGCAACGTGTTGCGTAGAGCGCTGGATCATTGCCTTGTCTTCTCGCAATTCGTTTGCTGCTTGAATTATTTTTTCTGCTAACTCCTCTCGTGTATTTGGCACATTTACATACACTCTTCGTTTGAGTGTGCCCCACAAAAAAAAATCGAGAGGTGTTAAATCCGGCGACCGCGGTGGCCAATCAATTGTTCCTCCGCGTCCGATCCACGACGAATAGTGTGCATTTAAATGATTCCGCACAAGAAGCGCGAAGTGTGCCGGAGCACCATCCAATTGCAGAATCATTCTGGCCCTGTAGGCCAATGGTAACTCCAATAAAGCATCCAAAAAATTCGTTTCCAGGAAATTTAGGAATCTTGGGCTATTCATTGTCTCCGGTAAAATGATTGGTCCAATTAGAATGTCGTCAATCATTCCGGCCCAAACGTTGACAGAAAATTTATGTTGAAAAGAACTTGGGCGGATCGCATGTGGATTTTCTTGAAGCCACAGGTGTTCGTTACGGTAGTTCGTATACCCTCATCGCGTGAAAGTAGCTTCGTCTGTCCACATAATTCTTTTTAAAAAGTTTGGATCATATCGCGTTTCTCTCAATATCCACGAACAAAATATTGCTCTTCTTACATAATCCGGTTCCAGTATTTCTTGCACCCTTCGAAAATGGTAAGGATGTAATCCTTCTCTTTTTAAAATTTTCCACACCGACCATTTTGATAGACTGAGACGATTAGCTATGCGTCTAATGCTCAGGCTAGGGTCTTGAGTAATCATTTGCAATATTTGATGTTCATCTTGGAGCGACAAAACACGAGTACGTTCGTTACAGAGCCTTCTTATTCCATTTTCCGCAAGTCTCAAATGAATTCTCACGAAAGTGCGAGCATTCGGCGTACGTCTGTTAGGAAATCTGCGTGCATACTCTACAACAGCTCTATTTGCACTCCCGTTACACAATCCATACACGAAATGGATGTCAGCGATATGCTGGCTTGAGTACTCGTTCATTGTAATAAACAAAAGGTAACAGTTCAACAACAAAACAAAAACGTAACAAAGTCTAACAACAAACAATAATTATGTACAGTAAGTGGATTTACTTAAAACCAGGAATGTTATCACAACGCAGAGCGAGGGACGACTGCTCGACGGCACAAGCGCACACTGCACCCTTTTTACCTGGAGACAGCCGTTATTCTGTCTCGCTCGCACTGTTGTGCACAGCGTTTTTTATCTGCTCACACAAAGGATGCTATTGTGCTTGCTTACGATTCCTTGAATTATTGAAGAATTTTATCTTACTCACTGGAATGGGTGTTTAGTTATCTAATATCGGGGTAGAGGCACTTTGAATAGTTACATTCAAATTATCATAGCTCCTAAACTATCTAACTCAGAGTTAAGATTTAAATGTGCATTTATAGCAAATATCCTGTATTATAATAAAAACAAGTAAAAAAAATTGGTTAACACGATGGTTTTTTTTAAAGCTAAGAATATGAAAAACAACATCAATTTGTTGTCTAATTTATTTTTTCAAAAATGTTTTTTACTAATACTGAACAATTAAAAAATAATATTTTGAATCTAGATTTATTGACTACACTATTAACTAACATTTGAGACCAATTTTGTTTTTGAAAGTCTTCTACTTGGGTAGATATTGTTAAATTAATACAAGCATCTATGCTTCGCCAACAATTTTTTTTAAAGTGCTGCCATTTTTTTATTGATGGCGAAAAAAAAATCATTGATCCCTGATTTGTCGATAAAATTAATTGTATTTTAACCCCTTAAAGTATCGGACATCGGAAACCGGACACATTGTAGATTTCCTTCTGTTGTTTTGACCTCAGCATTGTTTTACGGACTGATAACTACCACTTGTAACGATTATTCTGTGCTTTTGATTTCTGGGCACCGATTTTGCATCTTACTTATTTGTGAGAGATATTATGCAGACTACAGCTACACAACAACGACAACTAGCCCTGCGATAGCTATGTGTTAATTGTAACATATAAATTGACACACTTCGCCGCCATCTCATTTTTGAGCTTGATGCCAGAGTAATTTTTAAGAGGCGCGAGTGGAATTCTTCGATAATATTACATATTTATATACCTACTTATTTTATTACACTAACATAAACCATCACACACAAACGTACATCACTGAAGAAGATTACATATATGATGCTAACCTCAAAATTATTGTTAACGTTATTATAAAAAATTGTAGCTATTTAAATACGATTTTCAAACGGGATGGTGTTTACAACATATAAAGAAACCAATCTAGCTATAGTTTGTTTTAGGACATGAAAAATAAAAGTTAAGTCCAGCTCCCATAGAAATTTGGCCATTGTTCTTTTCAGTATCAAGTGATAATAATGATTTATAGTAAGTACACTGCTTCACAATATGTTTATGCATCACATTGCGTAGCCTTTGGGAGACTTGACGGCAACTTGAGCCAGCAAACAGTTGGCGATAGTATCTCAAGGCACCTAAGGAGCCACCTTGCACCTTGCGCCTTGTAAACTGGCAGGCGGTGTGCCGGCATGAAATACTGTCTCGCTCTGCTGAGCACGCCAAGGTTTTTAGAGGCCAATTTGGCCTTCTCTTCCAAGTGACCACGAAACTGCACGTCACTCGATATGTTGACGCCGAGGATTCCGATACTGGCTGAGGCAACTAGGAGAGTGCCTTGAAAGTGAGGAGATACGACAAAGGGGTTCCTTTTAGCGGTAAACGCGCAAACTTGTGTCTTCTGAGGATTAAAATGGACTAGATTTAGTCGCCCCCAATCCGAGACTTTGTCCAGCAAAGACTCGTCTTCAGACACAAGTTTGTTCCGGTACTCGGCGACGTTTTCCCGAGAAATATTGACACGGCCGGTGTATAGAGCATCGCCAGTGCTGTCATACGCATAGCAATGAATGTTACTAGTTAGCAACATATCATTGATATGCAGAAGAAACAGCGTTGGTGATAGCACGCAGCCTTGTGGAACACCAGCGTTAACAGACTTGTAGTCGCAGCATGCACCGTCTACAACGACCTTGATGCTCCGATCTGCAAGGAAACTCGTGATCCAATTGCACAATTTCTCGGGAAGCCCATAGGACGGGAGCTTCGAAAGAAGCGCTTTATACCAAACCCGATCGAAGGCCTTGGCAATGTCCAAACTAAAGGTCAACGCCTCCCCCTTGGACGCTACTGCCTCCGCCCATCTATGGGTCAGGTAGACCAGAAGATCACCAGCTGATCGACCCCGATGAAAACCGTATTGGCGTTCACTAATCAGCTGGTGATCCTAAGGTACCGCGTGAGCTGGCAGTTAATAATGGATTCCATTATTTTGGAGGTGATGGCGATAGGCCTGTAGTTGGACGGGTCTGAGCGGTCGCCTTTTTTAGGGATCGGGTGGACAAAAGCTGTCTTCCATGAATTCGGGACTACGCCTTGGGAGTAGGAATACCGGAAAAGACGCGTTAAGACCGGTGGCAACTCCGGAGCACACGTCCTCAGCACAATCAAAAGCAAAAAAACAAAAAGGGGATTCCGTCAGGCCCACTCGACTTCTGGATGTCCAGGGAGAGGAGTGCTTTACGAACTGAGTGCTGTGAGAACAGCACATCCGGCATAGAACACTCACACCGCGGGATGGTCGGCGGTGTTTTCCCCCCGTCATCAAGATTCGAGTTGGACTCAAATAGGGAGCCTAAAAGGTCGGCTTTCTCTTTTGCTGTGCGGGCCAGTGAGTCGTCCTCCCTGTGCAGAGATGGTAGTGATGGCTTACAGAAATTCCCTTGGACAGCCTTGGCGAGAGACCAGAATGCACGGGTTCTCGAAGGAAGGCGAACTAGTCTCTCGCCAATTCTGCCTATGTGCTCAGACTTTGCCTTGGCAATAACTCTTTTGAAGGACCTGGAGGCGAAGTTATACTTCTTTTTAAGTATGCAAATATTTTGAACCTAAACCACTGATTCGTCAATTAAACTAAAACTATTAATATCTATTGGTTCAAAGTCATAATTTTTACCAGTAATGTTAATGGCATTTCATCTTAGTTCTCAGGGGTGACAACGCATCTGTATTTTTATTCTTAATTGAAGATGAATATGGGTACATAGGATGTAGCATCCATTTACTATTAGGCTTCTTTATCACCCTCACTATAAAAAGGTAGCTTTCCTCTCTTTGTCGATGTTTCTTAATTCACTGCTGGATATACTCATGCCCTTTTAAGAATATGTATGACTTTTATTTACTGACTATGAACTTGAAAGACTTGCCTACTGCAGAGTTCAGTTCGCGAGCACAGCGTCACACTACTTAGTTTCCGTTACTAATTTGTAAGATTTTGATCTTCTTCAGTCACTCTAAATGTTCTAAATTAGAGTGGCGTTGATACATCCTCCTTAATATACCGTGGAATTCGTTTCACCTGTTTTCAGGAAGTGATTACATTAAACTTACTTTTATTAATGACTAGCGGCTCGCCCCGGCTTCGCCTGGGCGGGATCTAATGTTGCGTTATTTAGATTTAATAATATCAAAGTCCATATATTTTAGTCCATAAGTTTTTCGGATAAAATACTGCCTAGATCACTCCTGGCGTTGCTCTCTATCTATTCGTGAATTTTCACTACAATCAGATTAGGCATTAAGAAGATTAGCCCGGACAGACAGATAAACAGACAGACAAAGAAATTTAAAACGGATTAGTAAGCCGAAGTGGCAATGGATCGGCCATATAGCTCGAAGAACCGATAACCGATGGGGAAAAAACATTCTCGAGTGGCAACTTTGTACCGGTAGGCGAAGTATAGGGCTAACCCCCACTAGATGGAATGACGAACTGGGTAGACATGTCGATGGATGCAGGTGGCTCAGGACCGTGCTTTGTGACATTCCTTGGGGGAGGCCTATGTTCAGCAGTGGACTTGTGAATGGCTGTAATGATGATGATGATGATTCGTATCTTATTAGCATGCAGATGCATCGCGAAATACTCACTCAGATCAATATATTTCGATATTAAAAACCAACAATTCAATTCAATTTATATGTATGTATAGACGTATGTATTGCAGCGTGCTGGCGGCATAAGATAAATTATCATCCTTTAAGATAAAATATACCCCACTCAGTCGCATAGGTGGTTGTAAGTCGATTCGAGATGGGCTTCTGAACGATGAAATGTATAAACAATAATCACCTCATTTACCTAGACGTAAAATGTTCAGACCGGCGGCGAATGTAACAAGACGTTTGGTACTGCGATCATAAATCCATCTGCCAAGTCATAAAACTTAAAGTTACAACCTATATACGTTCTACTGCTGGGCATAGGCCTCCTTCTGAGAGGGTTTTAGGGCAAGAAAATGTCCGCCGCGCTGCCCCAATACGTGTTGGCGAAATTCACATGTCTTCTTTTTTCTCAGACATGCAGATTTCCTCAAATTTCATGCTAATTAAACACAAACCATTATTTTGTAGCTTTGAACGAAATATACGTGTTTCGTGAGGTGTGCATTTTTGATTTTCCTATTTTTTTCTTTTTCGGACGATAAAATCCATTTAATTCTTTACAGCCTATAAAAATGCCATTGCTGAAAATAGGCCTCCTCTAAATTTTGCCTCAAATGGGGGGCTCTGGCATAGTTGCCATGTTTGGCAGTGTAGTTGGCAATCGCAGTTTTTTATTATTTCGAGGTCTTATCAGGAAGATGTTCCTGCTCATCACCTGTTCCAAATTACCTCTGTCGCCTCTTACGACACCCAGAGGACGATATGGGGTATTGTATATTCTAACACCGCAACTGTTTGGCGAAAAATATTATAGACTAATAAAATATTTAGTTTAAGGATTTACGTAAAGTATGGTGCTATGCGTACTACAAGCTTTGGTCGGAATTTTTTTTAATTATAATATTCTTACAGAAAGTCATTGTTTTATCCATATACAATCAAAAATATTTAATACTTTTTTGAATAATTATAAAGAAAAAAAAACATGCAACCTTTAAAAAAATGTAGTTAGTGTCTGGGGAACAGGTGTAACGTTTTGAATGAAATTTTGTACTCTTAGACAACGTCATACCTCACAAGTTTTTCTCGATAGGTGTAAAAGTAAAGTAAAGTTGCAGCCTATTTACGTTCCACTGCTAGGCACAGGCCTCCTCTCATTTTTGAGAGGGTTTTAGGGCAAGGAAATGTCCGCCGCGCTGCCCTAATGCGTGTTGGTGAACTTCACATGTCTTTGAAATATTTTTTCTTATTAGCCAGACATACAGGTTTCCTCACGATGTTTTCCTTCACCGCCGAGCACGTGGTAAATCAACACTTAAAATTGCAATTAACAATTTCATTCGTGCCGGCGGGAATCGAACCCGGGTTGCTAGCGTACTGGGAAGCTTACAGCGAGCGCTAATAGATAATAAATAATATAATAAATAGATTGATAAGTGTAATCTCTGAGAATATGAGGCAATAGCAAGGCATGAGCCAATTTATGGAGGAGGTTTATGTTCAACAGTGGACTTTTGAAAGGTATATAGTAGCCGTAACGTTTATAAAGAGTTGAAAAATAAAATACCTAAAAGTCGCCAATTAGTAAAGATCAAGTTCATTGCGGTAGATACAACCCATGTTTAGAATTATTAATTTTTATTGAAATGCGCGGGTTAGCGTAATATTTTAATGAATTATATCACGCGAAGTTTCAATTTCCTACTAATTTGTAGGATTTTTGCGTAGTTTGTTACATAAATACGTTGAATACTTCATCTAAAAAAGTATTATAATATTAGATTAGATATAATAGGTCCTTACATATGAAATTTGCGTTTTGTCGTACTGACCACTTTGATCTGAAATATCTCCTCTTTGGTTTAGAATTCCAAATTAAAACTTATAAATTCATTTAGCTGGTACATTTGAATTTTGAAAACAGTCATTCATTTGTTTTTTCCTCATTAGTTTATTCTTTGGCGTCACTTATTACCGCACAATGGGAAACATGAAATATCGGTATATTTACGAGTACGAGTTCTACCGTGGCACCAGTGCTGCAGAAGCAGCTCGAAAGGTTAATTATGTGTACGGCGCTGGTGTCGCAAAAGAAAGCACGGTACGTTTTTGGTTTCAAAGTTTTCGTTCTGGAAATTTCGACCTTCAGAACCAACCCCGCGGACGGCCGGAAACCAAAGTAGAAAATGAAGAATTAAAGGCTATTGTGGAAGCGGATCCATCACAAAGCACTTCGGAGATAGCTGCAAGCTTCGGGGTAAGCGATAAAACCAAAGACATTTAAGTAGTAGTTTAAATCTCTTTGGATAAAACTGTATTAATCCACTTGAAGCAAATCGGGAAAGTAAAAAAACTTGAACGATGGGTACCTCATGAATTGAGTGAACCAAACTTGCAAACGTCGCGTCGACTGCTGTGTTACTTTGCTCAACCGACACAATAATGAAGGGATTTTAAATCAAATCATTACTTGTGATGAAAAGTAGATACTGTACGTTAATCTGAAGCATTCGTCGCAATGGCTGAACCCTGCAGACCCAGCTAAGTCCTGCCCTAAACGAAAATTGACTTAGAAAAAGATACTTGTGAGTGTTTGGTGGACTAGCGCCGGTGTCGTTCACTACAGCTTTCTAAAATCTGGCCAAACGATTACGGCAGATATCTATTGTCAGCAACTGCAAACCATGAAGGAAGAACTAGCTGCTAAACAACCGAGATTGGTCAATCGCTCTAGGCCACTGCTGCTTCACGACAACGCAAGACCACACACTGCACAACAAACAACCACTAAGTTGCTTGCCTTGCTCCAACAGATTACCATTTTTTCCGGAATTTTGACAACTTCTTACAAGGTAAAAAATTCAACTCCGATGCGGCAGTCCAAACCGCCTTCAAAGAGTTTATTGATCCTCGCCTTCATATTTTTTTAGTAATGGGATCAATGAACTACTTATGAGATGGCAAAGTGCATAGATAACAACGGTGCATACTTAGATTAATTAAATATATATAACAAAAAAAATGACTTTATATTCCTCCCGTAAAAAACGCCAATTTCATATGTAAGGACCTAATAATATTATATGGGTAAAGTAAAAATTGCGCCAGATATATCTTGAACTTGATGAGATTACTTTTTAAAAAGAACCAGAGCACTCAGTTTAGTAATAACTGAACCAGTTTTTGTGCTTTTGTATCTACCAACTTTTAGATAAGTTGGTAGATACAAATACACAAAAACGTGGTAGAGCCATGCCGCAGCTATATTAGTACTATAATTGTAGCACGAATGGGTCGGCTCGACCGGGGAAGGACCACGCTCTCACAGAATACCAACGTACAATAGCAGTTTAACACTGCTGTTTCGTATGGTGAGTGTATAGAACCGGAGACCCTTTTTACTGGTAAAGAGGCATTCCATCTTAGTCCTCACAGGGTGACAACGCATCTGCATTTTGATTAGCAAACGAGGATAGATGTAGATGTCTATGGGCCACAGCAACCACTTACCATCAGGTGAGCTGTGTGCTCGTCACCCTATCCTATAAAAAAAAGTTAAAGTAATATTTATAACAAAATAGTAAAGGAGAATAACCGAACAGAAAATAATTTTGTTATTTTTCTGTTCGGTGTATTATTTATGGAATCCGTTGCTAAAACTTTGTCAAGTTCATATTTGTTCAAAGGCACGCAAGGTCTATGGAGACATGTAAACGTAGTGATTATATTCTCTTTGAAGACATGCTTCAATATAATTTGCAAATTGTCGGCGTAGAAATAGAAGAAAGGCTGAGCTAAGTCGACAACTTATGTCCGGTGTTGTCTTAGTTGAATGAACCGTTGAAGTGTAGTGGTGGTGTAACAATACCCACTACCCCATATCGGCCCGTGCGTGTCATAAGAGGCAACAGAGGGAAATTGAAACCGGCGATGGGCAGCAGCATTTTCCTGATAAAAACAACATATAATAAAAAACTTCGGTTGACAACCCTCTCGCTAGGGGTGTCAACAACGGAAAAATCCCGCCTATAAGGCACTTTATGGCGGAGGCCTATGTTCAGCAGTGGGCTTATAAAGGCTGTAATGTATGGATGAATAGATAATTTCAACTTGTTAGTAAATTAAATTATAGTGCGAATAACTGCCTGATCATAGTCCATTATAGATTGAGAACAGAAACTTATGATTAATTCCAGTACAGTTTTCTGAGAATCATAATTATAGCACACTGAACATAAATTAACGCCCGAAATTAATATTCGATCTTAATCTATTTTTAACAATCGGAGATTGATAATTTAATCCATTTTATGGTTAGACAGTGCCAATAATCAATACAGAGATTAAAATTACTATCTGCAGTAGCAAGCTATCCTTGGGAGGGCAGATTACAGAAAAAGATACACCTCTGTGGGTGAATGACAGTTTGTGTGTATCAATAACCTATCTGTCAATTTTGACGTTTGGTTCGATCGCTGTAAACAATCCAAATTCGCAATCCGAGAAAAGCCTAGGATTAATCCTTCTAGTTCAAAACTGTTACGTGTTTTATTTTATTTGACACAATATATTTGCTGTAAATATTTCTGTTCTTAAGTTGTAATTCGAAAAAAGGTTTATATACGCTCAAAAATTAATAACAAACACACACAATCGAAGCTAAGCAGTGAAACTTGACAATGACCGTTTTTTGATCGACGCACTGACGTGCACTGACGCTACGGACTACGGAGATGCTACTTACCGGCGACGTTCCGTTATGTAATTTTTGTTCTTACTATAGATTTACTTTGATTTAATAAAAATATAATAATTTAAAAATTTTAGGGAGAAAAAAGTAGCTACCGTAATAACGTGTAATTAGTGTCAATAGTAATAAATTTTAAATATCATTTTATGTTATTATATTAATACATCTATTTGAATGAAACAACAGTCGTTATGCATACAACGAAACAGTCGAGAGGAATCGGATAGATGTTTGGATCGACTGCGATCGCCGCAAAAAAAAGATTGGGCTTGTTAACATATTATGTTATTGGTATGTGGATTTAGATCGATCTTTGGATAGGGTACAATCTCGGATTGTCTTTAATCTTAAAAACGAGATACGATATTAATTTCGGGCGTAAGTCAAGTACTAAAAGATAATACAAGTTTTGAGAAGGACTGTATCGGCAATGAGTATATTACGCATTGGTTGAGTCTACGACGGCTTTTAACAAAGAGAATATAATCACTACGTTTAGCTTTTCAGTTGAAATAGAGAAGCGGAATAGATTGCGACTTCAAATATTGTGGCGGTGACGTAGCAAACAAAGAAAATAAAATTTTAGTAGAACAATTATACATTGGTATAGTTGTAGCACGAATGGGTCGGCTCGACCGGGAAAGGATCACGCTCTCACAGAATACCAGCGTAAAATAGAAGCTTAGGGGAAGACTGGGTAATGGGAGTCAGCGGGTAATAGTGATCACCTACTTATCTACAAAACTACATATCCCTGAGTGGCATAAATGACATCTATGCCCAGTTCTGTGCCTTCCACCACAGTTTCGAACGACTCGCACCAGTGACCGCTGCGCGTTTTGAAATGATAGCTGCTTTTTGTTTTTGCGCCCTGCTGATGTAAATTTTTGTCGAAACAAACGGTAAGTTTCGAATTTCATAATGGATCAAAATGAGACTTTTATGTGTAATTAGACTGATATTCATAATAGTGATGTACACATTTGATTACCATAATTATTTCTATTTTTTTTATTTTTGACTTTACTCTCATTAGTGTAGTTGTGGGCAATGGGAGTCAGGGTATTCCCGTTGCCCGATTATTAGAAGTAAAGAATGCAGTATACTATGTCTATAGATTTAATTTACTACATGTTAGGTATATACTGCTTTTTTTGTTATGTAGATGCCGAATGTACGGGTCAGAATTACCGAAAAGACTACCTGGTTTACCGATAGTTTGAAAAAAGTTGTCCAACTTATTGATCAATAGGGTTATTCCTTACGAAAAGCTGCTATAATTATTGATATACCATTTACAAGTTTACAAAAGAAATGTAAAAAATCTAACTAGAGACTACGTCTTGGATGACATACTATCTTCAGTTCCGAAGTTAAAGACGAAATAGCAAATCTGGTGAAAAAAATGGCCAATATTTTTATGGATGTACCGCTATTCAGATAAGAAAATGGGAAAAGAAAAAAAGACATGGAAGGGTAAGGTTAAAGGAAAAAATATTAAGGTGCAGAAGGTTGGCTCCGAAAGAGCAAAGAGGCAAGTTCTCTAGGAATCAAACGATACTTTGGTATCAGACGTCAACAGTAATAGTCAGGACGATGAGGATGATGACACAGAAGACGCAGGCAACAGATGTATAGTATGTAGCGAATTTGGAAGTAACAACGAGATGTAGCGGGTGGGACTCAGCCAAAGGTTATGTCTGCTATAAGTACTAAATTTTGTTTGACTCTGATTACCAACAGGGTGGCTACCATTGCCCTCACGTCAGTGTAATGGTGGTCAAATCCGATATTTTTTTTGAATCGTATTTATTTCCAAAGTTGATTGACAAATTGATTCAAACTGATCTCAATTGATAGCTAAATAAGTTAATTTTGTTATTATGTGGTTTCAATAAAGATTTTATTGTGAAATAAGCTTTTATTTGAATTCTCGCTGAAGTGACTCCCATTACCCTCTTTTACCCTAACGCTGCTGTATTTCGCATGGTGAGTGTAGAGAACCGGATATCCTTTTTACTGGAAACAAGGCATTCCATCTTAGTCTTCACGGGTGACAAGGCATCTGCATTTTGATTTGTAATCGAGGATAGATGTAGATATCTATGGGCCACAGCAACCACTTACCATCAGGTGGACTGTGTGCTCATTTGTTGCCCTTTTTCTATAAAAGAAAATAATTTTGCATAAAGGCAATTAAGATAATATCCCGAAGAGATTTAAATCAACCTGTAGAAAGAGGGTCTACGGTAATAAATATCGAAGAAAGATATCCGCTCCTTTTGGGAAACTTTAGAAAAAAATAGCACCGTTGAAGCTTATCGTGATCTCCAAATTTACTTGCTTACATTGAAAATAAATTCTTTAAGGCAAAAACCTGGGGAGAGATTTTCGTAATGTCTAAATTATAGAAATTTATACATTTTTCGTTTCTAATTCAAAATTGTCTAAATTTATTACAGGTGTACTGTTACGAGTGATGCAATTCCAATAACAATTACTTAATTTACGCGGGGTTTTTAGTCTTTCCCACTGTTGGGATGATTTACCTTAATCGCATCGTTTAGCAAGTGGATTATCCATCGCAGTATATATGTGATGGTTATATCGCCGGCATTCTCACTGTCCTATCATACGGCTGACTCTTACTTAAACTTATTGCTGTATTGCTTTTTGGAATCCTTA
Organism: Parnassius glacialis; assembly: GCA_033319125.1. NCBI lineage: Eukaryota > Metazoa > Arthropoda > Insecta > Lepidoptera > Papilionidae > Parnassius > Parnassius glacialis. The sequence goes on along the minus strand of JAVANC010000023.1, from coordinate 13,808,797 downwards.
TTTAAATGTAAATTATAAATAACTTCAGCTTGAAACCATTGAGTTATTATGTAGTACGTACTACATTATACTTCAATGATTGAAACCTTAAAAATATATATGAAACACAAATGTAAATCTCTACGTCAAAGAAAACATTACTTTTGTTATAGAAAATCATATTTCCTTATTATTATAGATACATTATATTATCTACCTAATAATTTCTTATATATACCCGAAAACTACTCATTGAATAAAAAAACTAAGGTATAGTAACTAAGATAAGGTATAAACTATTGAATAAAAATTGTGACTTCCAAAGAGAATATAATATACGTTTAGTGACTTCTATGACATCGGGACGTCAAACACCTTTTTCTGTTCTCCTCCGTAACCATGAGTTCTCAAAAGCGACGGGAGTAAAAAATAAGTTAAATAAAAAGCAATAAACTCCGTAAAAGTAATTATATTTGAGTAACGATTTAGGGTTTTGAAAAAATAATTTTGAAATCATTTCATACTTATAAAGTCGATTACTATAAGCCTTGATAATCTCTATACCTGTCTCTTTCTATTGTCATTTACGGAAAAGAGAGAAATATAGAGAGAGAGTGAGAGCATCTTTTAGGTATTTCTTTTATTGACATAAATTTTAATGAGAAAGGCCGTTATTATGTTTATCAATAAACAAAATTAACGTTTGATATCTTAAAAAGAATAAACGTTATTAAAAGGAATAGCGTCAGGGCTACTTCCTCTTAGCAATATTGGAAATAGATTTTCCTTTCCCCAATTTGATTCACTGGATACAGAAAGTCGGCATTTTTGGTTGTTTCTCTTCTCTATTTAATTTATTACACACATATTTAATTTATTAAATTGCTTTTATAACCCCCGGGCTATGTTCGCCATTCTAATAGTTCCGTTTACGTTTATATTCAAAATAGGTAAGGAGTGAAAGATGTTTTAAAGCAGTGAAACGACGACCACGTGACCTGATGATAAGTGGTCCAGGGTTTTCTTTTAATAGAATGGAATAAAAGTGACAAACAGGAACACTGTCCACCTGATGCTAAGTTTAAAATGCTAAGATTAAAAATTTAAATGCAGATTTCGTTGTCTCCCCTGAGTTCTGAGATGGAATACCTCCCTCCAGTAAAAAGGGTCTCCGGTTCTCTACATTCACCATACGAAACACAAAAGCACTAAGCTTTTATATTATTTATACGTGATAGAGCAATGCTGCAGCTATATTAATAGTACATTTGTAGCACTAATGGGTTGGCTCGACCGGAGAAGGACCACCCTCTCACAGAATACCAGCGTAAAATAGCAGCTTAACAATGCTGTGTTTCATATGGTGAGTGTGTAGAACTGGACACCCTTTGATTCACAAATGAGGATAAATGTAGATGTCTATGGGCCACAGCAACCACTTACTATCAGGTGGGCTGTGTGCTCGTTTGTCACCCTATCCTATAAAAAAAATTACGCTGGTATTCTGTGGGAGTGCGATCCTTTCCCGGTTTCCCATTCGTGCTACAAGCTACAACCATAATATAGCCTTAGCGTGGTTCTTTAACGTAGAAATCGTTCGTATCCAAGCTGATATTCTGTGGAATAATTTAAAATTAAAAATTTTGTACAGCCGACTTCAATATAAGCGACTTCAATATAGGTTATTTAGGAATAACTCAATAACCATTAGTCTGACCTTGATCAAATTCATATGGGACCACACGAGAACTATCAGTTTTCATATAAAAAAAGAATCATCGAAATCGGTTCGCCCAGCACAAAGTTATGAGGTAACACACAAAAAAAAAACATACACCCGAATTGAGTACCGTCTCCTTTTTGGAAGTCGGCAGAAAATACAATGACGTAACCATACCGTTAGAGGCCCGTGGCAAATTCATTCGATGGGACTCTTTCCCACTCAATATAAAGAAGCTGAAACAACGTTAAAGTTTTTATTTCATTACTACGTAAAATAGGTACATAAAACTCTATTATAATTAGTATTGATTTTCTCGTACATAACTTTTACCGTACCGTACTGGACTGAATTTCATGTATTTAACCTATATATTATTTAAAAATGGCTATCTTCATGTCAAAGTGGAATATTTTATTTACCTTAAATTGTTTCTAACACGAATAATTTATAAGATTTTGTGATTATTAAAACAACAACAAACATAAGTAGTTTTAGTGGTTATAATTGTCAAAATATTGATTGGTAATTTTAAAATGCGCGGTGAGAATCATTACTATCTTATTTTAAATATTTATTGCAATAGCAGATTTTAACTTTTACTACCGACTATCACCATCAATATCATCATTATATACCTTCACAAGTCCACTGCTAATCATAGGCCTCCCCCGAGGAATGCGATAAAGCACGGTCCTGAGCCACATGCATCCATCGACTTCCTGCATACCAGGTCGTCACATCTAGTGGGTAGCGACCCTATACTTCGTCTACCCGCAGGCAGACTACCACGGCTGCCCTCGATAACCTTTCTTCCCTATCGGTTCTCGGTTCTTCGAGCTATATGGCCGGCCTTTTGCCACTTCAGCTTACTAATCTGTTGGACTATGGCGGTTACTTTAGTTCTATTGCGGACAATCCTCATTTCTAAGTTTATCACGCAGAGAAATTCTCCATATCTCGCTGATTGACCTTGAGCTTCCTCATACGGCCAGCAGTAAAGGACTACATATTTATAGTTTGGTTTATTCATTTCTAATGTACTTAATATAAAATATAACTAAAAGCCCATCTTTTTTTAAAAAACTTATAAAGTGCAAAAAATTAAAAATCAAACCACTGACGCATTGTGTGGTGTATTAATACTCTAGATAATGATAAACTATTATTTAAAACTAATTAATCAATTAACTGACACTGTGTAACAAAAAACTTTATCTTAGTCACAACTAGCGACATCTGGTGAGTAGAAAATTATTAGCCCTCATTGCCAATACCATAATATAGTATAGCATTTTATTGTGCTATACTTACATATCATATTTTGCTATGTTCTATATATTATAGCGTAGTCTGGTCTGGACTGAACTTTAGACTTAATTACTTTGATAATAATTAATTTATTAGTCTTATTTATTAAGACCCTACTTACTACACTGTTTTTCTTCATTTCTAATTTACTCAACTAAAACACACTCACTAAATATACATAAATTTTTTTTGCTTGTGTTATTCTCTTTTAATGTGCTAATTTTTTCCAGTAACCAATGGTATTTCGCAAGGTGTAGCAGCTTAACACTGCTGTGTTTCGTATGGTGAATGTAGATAACCGGAGACCCTTTTTACTGGAAAAGAGGCATTCAATCTTAGTTCTCACTGATGACAAAGCATCTGCATTTTGATTCTTAATCGAAGATAGATGTAGATGTCTATGGGTCACGTCACAGCAACCACTTACGACCAGGTGGACTGTGTGATCGCTTGTCACCCTATCCTATAAAAAACTTGAACATATTTCTTTTTATTTTATCACAATGTCGGCACATTTACAACGGTCCGTTTGTTCCAAAAAGCCGTTGACTGTGGAGATAAAAGTTATTGTTTGCGCGTGTTTTTAAGAGACCAGAAAGAGGAATATTTTTGTAGAGAGAAAGATTTGTGATATTTAATTTGACTATTATTTTTCTGACCTCTTTATTCTTTGATTTTATTAGCTTAAACAAAGGAGTTTAAGGCCCGTATTAATAAACGTTACTCAACGACGAACTCAAGTGCGTAATCATTTGATACGCCCTAATTACCATATCAGCATCTCAAGAACGTTGCTAATTAATAAACACATAAAAACAGTATCTCAAAACACTGTACTTAGGAATACTGTTCTCTGACTTGTACTCAAGTACACAAACTTGATAGTCGAGTTTCGGTTATTAATCAGTGTGGCACTCAGCTGACATCGTAAACCTAAATCGCATATTGATATATGTTTATTAATAAGATCTTAACTTCAAGATTGTACTCAAGTGCGTGTACTTGAGCTGAGTAACGTTTATTAATACAGGCCTAAATGTATCTTGTGAATTTAAGACATCATCATCACCCCTTCACAAGTCCACAGCTGAACATAGGCCTCCCCCAAGGAATGCCACAAAGCACAGCCCTGAGCCACCTGCACCCATTTACTTCCTGCATGTCTTACCAGGGCGTCACTCCATGTGTGGGGAATGTAAGCCATAGTTGTTTTAATAATACATTTACATATCTTTTTAAGTAATACATAACATGTAATAAAACCCTTTCAAAGGAAGGAAAACTTGACCATGAAAAAATTAATTTTTATTTGTAAATTATAATATGTGGTTTTATTACCTCTAACAACATGCGCATCGGTAAAGCAAGAAAATACTGAAACTCTTACTCCGCGGCAATGCATAGGTAACATCTTTGTTGAAATCCCCCGAGGAGATGTGTGGGCTTTATAAGGTCGCGGGAAAAGTTTCTTCGTATTTTATGTACAAATTCTAGACATTTATTTTCAAAGTTTAATTACATTTAATTGCAATATATATTTGTTCGTAGTGCCATTTCATTCGATAACTAGTGACATGATCCCTTTGCAGTAGAAATCTTGGGATTTTTGAAAAAAAAACATGTGACAGGTAGTTTTGACAGTCGTGTCTTAATGTTAACCTAACACTACGTAAAGAAATCCGGAGAGGCCGAACAGGTGAAAATGTACAGGTGCAAGATAAGGACTTTATGGTGGATGAAAAGTACAAAAAAATTGTGAGAGAGAGGAAGTTTAACACTTCCTAACCAAGCTCTCTTAAGTTTTGCTGAGTTGCCAAAGATGTGTTTGGTTTGGCGTTATGATGAAAGACCACTCCTTTTCTGTGGATCTATTCCGGACGTTTTTTCTCAATTTAATGCTTGAGTCTCATTAGTTGTTGGCAGAAGAGATCCAAATCGGCGGTTTTGCCCGGCGGTAAAAGCTTATAATAAACGATGCACTTTGAATCCCACCATACACACAGCATCATCTTATTGCGTGTTAATCAGGGTTTTGTTACAGTCTGTGAAGCTTCACTATCCTTTGACCCTGATCTCTTTCGCACGTTCTTATCGTAGGTGATCCACTTTTCATCACATGTAATCAATCTTTTCAAAAACTCGGTTCGGTTTTATTAATTTTCAATAGAGAATCTCAAATGAGTACACGACTATTAGGTTTCCTTCAGTGAGCTCGTGTGGTACTCAAATATCGAGCTTTTTTGTATAGCCAGACTTCTTCAAATGGGTTAAAACTGTTTTGTGGTCAATCCTCAATTCCTCGGCTGTATCGCAACCACTAATAAGCCGATCTTGTTCCACTGTTGAAAAATTGCGTATCCGTATGAGGGCGACTAGAACGAGCTGCATCTTTGACATCAAAATTCCCGGACTGAAAACGCTTGAACGAACTTACTGATACTGCATTAGGTATATAAACGTCACAACTTTGCTTTCGGCTAGAGTCGCATTTTCCCTTTTTTGTAATAAAACTTCAGAATTCATCGAATTTCGCCGTTAGATTCACTCATTTTAGCGGACAGTAAAACCATTGAAAAATGGCGGCAAAGTGTTTTTGACTTTTTTTGATACTAAAACCAGCCAGATACAAACGGTACATCCGAAGAGATTTTTGTTCAATTTTATAAAAACAAAATACGAAGAAACTTTTTCCCCGATATATTATGTATGATTTTGATAGGCTGTATTGTTGTTATTGAAGAGGATGATAATGATGTTGACTACTACTTTAATGAATAAAATATTATTATAATTAGGTATAGCAGCCAAAACTTAAGTTCAAATATATAAATAATGATATGCCGCTATTGATGTTTTTGAAAATACGAGTAAATAGGGCATCTTCTTTTATTTGAAATTAGCCCAAATTGAATGTGATTATTGGACAATAATGTTTTTGCCTACCGATCGACATATACGAATGCGTGACTACGCAGTAAAATCAGTTAAAATAACGCATTACCACGCATTTTGAATTTCAAAGATAAAACGGATGGAATGTTTAAGATTTTTTTTTATTAAAGTTTATTCGCCATTCACCTATATTACTTATTCTGAACCTTCTCTGCAAATTTGCCCGGTTATTGCAAATAACCCTGGTATAAAAATCAAATTGTGGAAGCGGTGTTTCATCTGGTTAGGTATAGATATATATATATATATATATATATATATATATATATATATATATGATTTTGAACTTATTACTTACTTTTATAATAATTATCGTTTATAAAACATAAATAAAATATAACTTATAAACAAATGAAATTAAAACATAAATACTTCTAATTAATTATATAATTAAAGGAAAAAAGTATTAAGTATACAAAATTATACAGTATATTAAGCTTAATTTAAGTAAAAAAAAAACTGGATAAATCGCCGCCGTCTGTTAATAGTGTGCCAAAAAGACTGGCTGAGTTGCCTCGCTGTATTACGAGGCTGATTCGCTGACCAAAATATCTGCCAGTTTTTGGGTCACCAGAGACATTGACAAGGCGTGATGAGATATCTCTGTACAAACACCTTGCTTCAGGACCCCACGGCCCCAGCGTTTCTACACCAAACGGCACAAACATGTAGCCCTCTCCGAGGGCTGCATATTTGCGCCGCTTGTTACACTTGGCAACAGCAGCAGCCGCGCCTGCCTCTGTGCAGTCGGCGCGAGATGTAATGGCGTTAATGTGTCAACACAAGTCGCATCCCATACTAAGGAGCGCGCATTTTTTCATGGAATGAGCGTCATTCCATCAGGCCTCTTGCCATCGTCCCACAATATACGACTTGACTCTAAAATTGCAGGTACGTTGGCACTGATTAAGGCCCGTCGAATAATGTCATTAATGGCTGCATGGCGAGGGATGCGACCAGCGCTCCGCTGGCACGCCAGGCCATGGTGTTCGAGAATGTCGACCTCTTTTCACAACGGCAGCGATGGAGCTCATTGGTTTTTAAACCCAATCTCAGGTTGATACAAAGAGAGAAAGTAGTACTATCCAAGAGTGTTCCAATATTTGATGAGGGCAGGGCATTCAACCAGTAGGCCGACTCCTTCTCGTCAGATGCTAGGAGACAATCATGCTCTGTAAGATTTCCGCAGTTTTCTAAAACGTTTTCTGAACCTGCATACTGAGTAGCTCAGCCCAAAGCCTCTGCGAAGCTGAGTTTATCGGAAAAACCTGGTTCGGCCCGGTCTTATTATTGCAGCCTTCCTTGGCCTCAGCCAGTTGATAATTGTTCCAATGAAGCCTATGAACTGAAGAGAAGAAAGCCAAAAGTGCTACTCTGGAAACTTTTCGGATGCCTAGACCACCTAGTCTAACGGGAAGTGTGGCCTGAACCCAGGAGTTTTCATTTAATGAACAATTTAGAATTTCAATCATAGTTTTCCTAATCATATCCTCGAGACGATTTAAAAATGTTACGTGCATCCAAAGAGTCTAAAACCGCAGCACGTACGTAAAATTTGGCACAAAAAGACAAAATTTTAGTATGGCATATGCCATATGTGGGCTAATTTCTTTCAGACGACTGGATGACTCTTCAAATTTTAAAATCTCTTCACTGACCAAGCATTGAAAGGATTTATCCAGAATAGTAGCACCTAGAAAGCGAAGTGATTTGCTGTTATGGGGCTAAAGAGTTAAATTTGCTAACAATTTGATCTTTTTCGAATGTGGGTAAATTCTCATTAACAAAAAGTTCCCATTTTGAAAAATTGAGTTTGAGGCCAATAGAACTGAAAAAAGAAATGAGACTGGTTAAATCAACAAGCGCTGGATTCACTTCGCCTCCTAGTGTCCCGTCATCTAAATACCAGGTATTGAATTTTAACTTAAGACCGGAAATAAATGGATGTACTGACAAACTAAAAATTTCCAGACTGAGCGGGTCACCCTGCTAGCAACCGGTAGAGGATAAAATTTGGTGTTATATGTACATGAGTGTAGTTGGTATACTATAACATTGTCAGAGGTAATGGTAAATGGATGGGATATTTTCTTTTACCTGTGTCAGCAGAGCGCCTCGGCCAACTGAAATGCCACCTAGCAGCTTTGGACTCAATAGAAAGGCGTGCTAAGAGGCTTATTGGTGACCCGAATTTGGTTAAAACCAATCTTACCAGTCTCGAACACAGACGTAAAGTAGCCAGCCTTTTGGTTTCCTACAGGATGCATTTCGGAGAGTGTGCGCAGGAATTACATAATTTAATTCCACCCTCTCCCTTCCGCCATCGGACAACCAGACGTTCGGTCAGTCTCCACCCTTTCGTTGTTGACTTACCACGCATTCGAACCAAACGGTTCGCTACGTCGTTCATCATGCGTACAGCAAAGGAGTGGAATAAGTTGCCAGCATCTGTCTTTCCGTCCGATTACAGTGTGGGTGTCTTCAAGGCAGTGGCGGCCTTAGGGGGTGGCGAACAGGGCAATCGCCCGGGGCCTCGCTCTTGCAGGGGCCTCGCGCAACAACCCAAGCAAATTTAAAAAAATATAAATTTGTTAACTATATTTTTTTATTAAAAACTTTTGATTTGATCCTTAATTACTCATTAAGGTTTTAACATAACGGTAAATTAAAATAAAGTTAGTTAATGTAATTAATTCATTCAAAACATAATTGAAAAATTAATTATGTAGTACTTGAATATCGCGCCTCGAAACATTTGAAGATCGGTTTTTGAATCGCATAGCACTCGGGTCAGCTCGGGAGTCGGGACATAATGTTCTGTTCATCTATCGCTCGGGGAATCCCCGTGTTTCATTTCGTTCGCCAACTCCTATCACCTTGGAATTACTTTGCTTGCAGTATACAAACAAAATAGTTATAAAATCGTTACTGTACCGTACATATCTTTAAATTTTATTAAATATTACGTTCTGATAGTATTTAAATTATTGAGTGAGCTGGAAAAGTCTAAATTATATACTCGTATGTATTTGAAGTATTGAGTAAGTTGAAAAAGTGTAAAAAAACTGTGTGATACTTAAAAATTATTTCTGACTGTTTGTGCGAAACAAAACAAGGTTTACGAAATGAGTTCGCGTGATCGTGATGTCGGTAGAAAATTTGAGTCAGGTAGTTTAAAAAGGAAACGAGCTGTCAAAAGAAAGCAGGTAAAAGAAAAATCTACGTGGATATTTATATAAATATATAAAAAGTGATAGTCACGAAACCTCTACAAAACATTTATTGACTGAAAGTGACTCTAATCCTGATCCAGCTGATAACATTCCTTCCACATCATCATGGGTGCCACCGCCGACAATAAGTAAAAACAGTGAGGATGATGATGAATTAACTACATCATTGTCTCTTAGGTCACCGGTGCCGCCGTCAACGCTATTCCGTCAAGAACACGATTCTGAGCCTGAGCCTATGTCTACATCCATGATTGCTGAAATGGAAAATCTGAATCCTCAAAATGACCCCGGTTTGTGGCCTAAAACAATTACTGATGTAGATCAAACTGAGATTGTATTAAAAGGTCCAATCCAGGTTAAAGTTGATTTATTTCCCGTAAATGTTAATGGACGGCGATTCAGCGAATATCATTATAATAAGATATTAGCTAACGGTGAAAAGCTTGACAGGCGCTGGATGATTTATTCACAAACAAAGGATGCCGTTTACTGCTTTCCGTGTTGAATATTCGGGCTAGAAAATACAAAGATTGGATCAATTGAAGGAGTGTGTGATTGGAAATACTTGGGTGATTACCTAAAGTCTTACGAATGTAGTCGACAGCACAAAAATTGTATGTTGAAATGGATTAATTTAGAGAATGGTTTAAAAAGCTGTTCTACTATTGACTTCTTGACCCAGTCACAAATTGAACAAGAAAGGCAACGTTGGAGAGATATTTTAGAACGATTGCTCGCAATTGTAAATTTTTTAGCATCTCACAATTTGTCATTCAGGGGTCATAGAGAGAAATTAACATCTGACTCAGATTCAAGTGAGACAAGCGGCAACTTTATAGATTGATTCCGTGATGCGACTTCACCTAAAACAAGTAAAGGATAAGACGATTAATGACCATTATATAGGAAAAAATACTCAAAATGAGCTCATACAATTAATGGCAAGTCACGTGAAGACCCAAATTGTTGAAAAAATAATAAATAATAAATATTACTCGATTATTCTTGATTGTACTCGCGTCGTTTCTCGTGTTGAGCAACTTTCAATTATTATAAGATTTTTTAATACAAATACAGCTGAAATTGAAGAACATTTTATTGGTTTCTTAGCTGTCGAAAAAACCACAGCTGAAAGTTTGACTAATTACATAATCACAGAATTAGAACAGTTAGGTATATCATTGCTAAACTGCAGAGGCCAAGGATATGATAATGGTGCCAATATGCGTGGTGAAAAAAGTGGTGTACAAAAACGTATTCTTGAAATTAATCCACTTGCTTATTTTTTACCTTGCGGGATTCATAGCTTGAATCTCGTCCTATGAGATGCATCATCGTCTTGTGTCCAAGCGAAATCTTATTTTGGATTGCTACAAAGGTTGTACACTCTGTTTGCCGGCTCAAATCAGAGGTGGGCTATTTTAAATGCTCGTGTAAAATCGTTATCGCTAAAACCACTTTCTGAAACTAGGTGGGAGTGCAGGGTAGCATCGGTGAAGGCCGTTAAAAACCAACTAAGCGATATATGTGATGCTTTAAAGGATGTAGTAGAAAATACAACAGATTTACAGTTGGTCAATGAATGCCATTCTATAGAAAAGGAAATAACTACCTACGAATTTGTAATTTCACTAGTCATATGGTATGATATTCTAACAAAGATAAATGTTATAAGTAAAATGTGGCAAAACGAACACATGCACTTAGATGTTTTTATTCAACACCTAGACGCATTCACAAATTGGCTCGATAATTATCGTGAAAATGGTTTTTAGTCATCCTTTGTAACAGCGAGAGAAATAGCCGAGGAAAATGATATTGACAGACAGTTCAAAGAAGTCAGGAGAAGACGTAAAAAAAGGCATTTTGATTATGAAAGGGAAGGTGAAGCTCACGAATTGAATGCGCAAGAAATTTTCAAAATAAACTATTTTTATGTCATTGTCGACAATGTTCGCGCAAGCTGCCATCCTAGGTTTGAGGCTCTTAAACATCATGAAAGCGTATTTGGTTTCATGTATAATATAAAAAGATTGAAGGAAATGAGTGATAATGAAATTTTGAAGCAATGCAGCGACTTGCAAATATCTATGACAGTAGGAGACTCATGTGATATTGATGGACATGAATTGTACGAAGAACTCAATATGTTCATCCATGTGTATGACGGCAACGACGATATTATCTCGGTGCTGAAATACATAATAGAAAAAAAATTAATTGAAGTTTACCCCGCTATCGAAATAGTCTTGAGAATTATTGCTACCACACCTGTTACAAAGGAGAAAGGAGTTTCTCGAGACTTAAAATTATTAAAACATATTTGAGGAATTCGATGACACAATCGGCTTTCAGCCCTTGCTATTCTTTCAATCGAAAATGAGGTAGCTCATTCGTTAGATTATTGTGCTTTAATTAAAGATTTTAGTCTTAGGAAAAGCCGCAAACATCAATTTTAAAATTTATCATCTCTGTATTTGTTAATTTTGTAAATTTTTCAATGGAAAATATTTTAAAACTCAAATTTTATTTATTTATATAACCTTAGTATTTCTCCTCAAACATGACAAATACCTAAACCAAACAACCACACCTACTTTCGCATCACATACTCACGAAGGACAATAGGCCTCGCAAAGACCTGCCGCCCGGGGCCTCGCAATGGGTAAGGCCGCCTCTGCTTCAAGGCAAGAGTGAATAGGCTTTTGTTAAGTCAGTGCGCATCACCATCTTAGGCTACATCACCACTTACCATCAGGTGGGATCGTAGATAAGCGCTGGCTTAGTAGAATATAAAAAAAAAAAACTGTGTTAAATGTATTTTCAACATCCACATTCAGCAGCATCTCACCGCCGCCGTGTTTCAGAAAGGTGCGCGCTGCATGTACAGCCCCTTCGCATCCGCCTTTTATCCCGAATTGCTATGGGCCGAACATTCCCTTCCGTTTTTTTATACCTGCGTTATGTTTGGGCAAACTTTTCCGGGAATCGTTAAATTTACAAGTTGCGTCAAGACATTTACAAGTACTCGGACAGTGTTTCCCCTAGCACCTGATAGAAGATTTTTTAAATAATTTGATATTTTAAATCTACAATACTTTGAACTGTTAAAATGAATTTATATATTTGGCTAGCGATCTGCCTCGCCTCGCATGCTAAATTTCTGGATTTCGACAACAACGCCATCAACTTAATCACACACAAAATTTAAATTGTCACACACACACACACACACAAATATATATATATATATATATATATATATATATATATATATATATATATATATATATATATAATATACTAGCTGACCAGGCAGACGTTGTTCTGCCCTTTCCGAACGACCATTTGCTTTCCCAAAAAAATTCCTGAAATTAGTAATAAAAAAATTGAGGGTCACTTATTGGCATAAAAACTATCCTATCTCTCTAGTTGGATCAAACTGCACACAGTCTGCAAAATTTTTTAGAAATCGGTTCTATCTGTTGAATACTTACAGCAACACATGGTGGTTAAAATTGTAGCTTATATTAAACGTTTGTATTTTTAACATAGCGCCATCTATTAAACATTTACTCAATCCAGTCAACAGATATCGTCATCTGACAGAATCGTTTGGAGCTAACAGATAACTGTGACTGTCAAATAATAGACAAATAATTTTCAATAAAATAATATTGTATTGCGACTATATATTGAGATGTAAGCTATCCTATCTTTTAAGTTGGACCAAACTGCACATTGACCAAAAATTTCATTGAAATCAGTTCAGTAATTTAGGAGTCCATCGCGGACAAACAACGTGACACGTACTTTTTATATATAAAGATTATTAGATTAAATTTAATAATATGAAGATTAAATTATAATTTTGTTCATATATAATAATATAATAATAATAAATTTATTTCTTTACCAGAAACTCAGCCAAAATACAAAAAAAGTTCTATGACTCCCACACTAGGCATGGCCTGTCTCGTGGGGGTCAAACAAAAGATTTTACAATAGAACAAAGTGGCTATTTGTGGAAGTTACGTAAAACAATTATGCGTAGCAAAGCAAGAAAAAATACGACTTAAAAATTATGAAAAATTACAGATATAACAAGCATATTCTAATTTAAAGGAGCGCGCGTGTAATTGAGGGTGAGAGTGTATGAGTGTGAGTGTGTGTATGAGTGTGTGTGTGTGTGTATGTGTATTTGTATGAGTTTGTGAAGTTTGAATGGTGAGGTAGCCCTACGATTAAATTCTTGGGATCAGACGGCACGGCTGGCGTCATTGCTGTCCACTACCGTTTTAACACCTATTTAAGGGTCACCAATACTTTTTCTACTGTTTCCTCATAATCCCAAGTCAATAAATAGTTCATCATTTTTGTTTTAGCCTCGTAATATTGGGATCGCTTTAAGCCGTATAAATTGACTAATTTGTTGTAGATGCGTGGGAATAGGAACAGTCTGAAATGATGAGCCACAGATGTTTTAACCAAGGTTGTGGGGATCTTAAACACTCTTTTATTTATTAAAGTATCAAATGTCGGCAGTTTACGAAGCTTCCCTGTGCATAACTGTAAACACCCTCAGAAGATACAATCTACGGACACTTAAAACTTGGGCTTCTCTAAAGAGATCTGACGTATGATAACGTTTTGGTTTACACATAGCTATCTTCAAAACTGCCCTCTGGGCCCTTTCTAGCACTAGCAACGTAGAGGAGGCTATGCCATCCCACGCCAGTATGCAATAGCTAAGTACGGACTGACATAGTGCAAGGTAGACTGACTTTAAAATGCTGCCATCAGTAGAATCTCTCAATAGTCTCATTGTATGTATCAGCTTACGGATCCTTGCTGATGTCGCTGATATATGACTTTTGAAGTTGAGGTTCTCATCTATTATTATGCCCAAATATTTAAGGGAGCTGACCCTACTTATCTGGTCACAGTTACACTTAGGAGAGACTCACGGAGCCAATACTACAGTTGTTTTATGTACTTTAAGGCTATTGAAAAGTGATGGCGGCGGTTCAGACACTGCAGTTTTATGAAAACAAATTAACTGCATTTTTGAGGTGTTCAATGTTAAGATGTTGTAATTTAACACATCCGAAAGGTAGGCGTCGTGCCAAGATTTACCATAAAATATTATGGCTGTATCGTCAGCATAACATACAACTTCACTATTTTCGAGTTCAATCGATATATAATAATATGTCATTAATAAATGAAATAAAAGAGTCGGCCCCAAAATTCTACCCGAAGGAACGCCAAAATCTACAGATCTAAGATCGCTTGCTTGATCACTTATTCGGACACATTGCTTTCTATCCAACAAATAGCTGGTAAACCAGTTTAAAGCCAGACCACGAATACCAAGAGCACTTAGTTTCTTAAGTAGGATGGGGATCGATACCGTGTCGAATGCTTTAGCCAGATCGAGAAAAACACCGACACAGGATCGACCCTGATCGAGATGAGTTACAACCATATCTGTGATAAGACTAACTGCATCCTCAGTCGATTTTCCCTGACGGAAACCAAACTGACGGTCAGAGAGTATACTATATATTATATTTTAATTTAATACATAATACAATACAATCGTTCAGAAATTAAATTAAAAACATATATTAATTTTTAATTGAACAACAAATCCGCCATTCGCCACAAATTATTTGCTGAAGTTATTACAAAAATAAACATGGCTTCAGAATTGTCCTAAAGTACATACAATTGAATTTTATTGTAGTTGCCTGTCCTGCTACCCTTAGGGAGGGCCGTTTGGCCCGTATTCCGTACAACAGTGTACTAGTTTATTGTTAATAACGCTAAGGTTGTGAGATCTTGTAAAGGTGTTTTACTCCAGAGACTAATAGCGTCACTTAGAATCTACAGCATCCTCGAAATCAAATAATCGTAAGTAACTTTTACTGTTAACGAGGATTTCTCGCTCAGTCCTCAGGGGTGACAATGAAACTGCATTACGATTCTAAATCGTGGATACATGTTTGCTTCTATGAACCACAATATTCACTATCAAGCGGAAGGAATGGTCATTTGTCACACTTTTATTTCAATTAAAAAAAATGCATTACATAAACGTTCCCTGGGCAGTAAAATCTGTTTAGTATTAAAAAAAACGTTTAATTTTAAACATTTAGGCTCTTCATAATAATGGCTTTAAATGTGAGTATGAGATGATATCCAGAACTATTCGCTACTACTTTAGAAAGAACAGTAGCACATATCATTGCAATGTTTCATACAGTTACGATTGGGGAAATCTCTCAAATTGTTCAAACCCATGGAATAAATAAAGTAACTTTCAACTTTATCAGCATCAACAACCAACTTTATTTAATAGAATTTGTATATCAAAAGAGCACGCTGTTTACTTGATTTTTTTTTTATGGGATTAGGGTGACAAACGAGCACACAGTCCACCTGATGGTAAGTGGTTACTGCGGCCCATAGACATCTACATCTATCCTCTATTACAAATCAAAATGTAGATGCGTTGTCACCCGTGAGGACTAAGATGGAATGCCTCATTTCCAGTAAAAAGGGCCTCCGGCCACCTGCACTCACCAAGCGAAACGCAGAGGTAAATCTCTACTTCACGCTGGTTTTCTGTGAGGTCGTGGTACCACCCCGGTTCGAGCCGGCCCATCCGTGCGACAGCAAAAGCTGCCGCGTGGCTCTACCACTGTTAAAATTGATAGTAAATTAATGTTGTTTCCGATAGAAATTTACATGAATCCGCGATTAAAAATTACAATTGAAATTCGTTGTCACCCCTGAAGATAGAGAGTCTGTTACCAGTAGCAATTAATAAAATAAAAATTTTAAAATTTATATTCCTACCTGAAGACTGTATCTCAATTGTAACTAGGAAACTGGAGGAAAACAACATGCCTGCAGAATATGCAGTATTACTTAGACATTGCCTTACATGTATCTGTCTATTGTGGAAGGGAGAGTTCTACAAATAAATAGATAGTCTGGTTTGGATTTACATCCGTCCTTGATTAAGAATCAAAAGGCAGATGCGTTGTCACTCTTCAGGACTAAGATAGAATACTTTATTTCCAGTAGCAAAGTTCTCCGGTTCTATACACTCACCATACGAAATACAGCAGCATCAAATTGTTATCTTACGCTGGTATTCTGTGAACGCGTGATAAATATTCACAGAATACCAGCGTATAAAGCGTCTTCGGTTCTTTACAGAGCAGAATTAACCTATCCTTCGCCTGTGGAACCGACCCATTCGTGCTACAACCATAATATAACTGTAGCATTACTCTACCATTTAAAGTGTAGTAACTTACACTTTTATTACGGTTTAAATTTTCTTTTAATATGTGCTTAATATTAATATTATTATATATATATATATATATAAAAAATGATTTTCAAAGCCATAAATGTTATAATTTAGCGCTAATAAACGTTTATCACGATGTAAAAGGCAACAGCTTGGGCAAGCAAATGTAGTCGAGACCATAATCCGTCATTTATCTAAAAACGGAGCACGTATAAAACTGCTTTAGTTTAATTCGAAACTAAATTTGAAAGTTCAGCCATTTCTCAGGTTAAGCTCTATTATTAGTCTTTAGCCGAATTGAGTTTTAGAACTTTTGGGTAGCCATTAGGCCTGTGAAATGGCCGTCACCGTCTAGTGGCGATGAGCGTAGCCAACGAATTAATGATTATTGGAAGATTTATTATAATAACATCACAAGAAATAATTCTTTAAATTAAGAGAGCTTTTATACTAAGAGAAAAGTTATAGAAGAATTATGAGTTTAATGCCGATACTGAGAGAAAGTATAAGATCGCGCAGAAGAACACGTAAATGTGTCCTATAAGCGAAATAATTTGAATTTAGCTTTTTCCTATAAGATAGGGTAACAAACGAGCAGATGAACGAGCACAGTCCACCTGATGGTAAGTGGTTGCTGTGACCCATAGACATCTACATTTATCCTCAATAAAGAATCAAAATGCAGATGCGTCGTCACCCGTGAGGACTAAGATGGAATGCCTCTTTTCCAGTAAAAAGGATCTCCGGTTCTTTACACTCACCATACGAAACACAACAGTATCAGGCTGCCATTTTGCATTGGTATTCTGTGAGAGTGTGGTCCTTCCCCGGTCGAGCTGACCCATTCGTGCTACAACTATACTACTAATATAGATGCAGCATGGCTCTACCACGTAAAAACTACTTCTCTGTATTAATTGATGATATTTTTGTAGTGTTGAAAACTTGTGCTTCACATAAACAAAAATACTAGCGATATTTGTAATTTGTAATTTTATATGCATAATGCATGTTGACATTATTGTTTGAAGACCAATAAAGAAAAAAATATTAAATCAATTGTAAAAAGATTCATGGCGTTAATAAATTAAGTGGTACAATAGATCCCTATAATACTTAATAGAGTAACTCATACATCATTCGTTTATCACAGCCTATCAGAAGTCCACTGTTGAACAAAAGCCTCCTCCATGCAATTGTTGCCACGCACAACTGGCGGGTTGACAAACGCAGTTTTTCTATTATTTTTACGAGGTAGAGCCATGCTGCAGCTATATTAGTAGTAAAGTTGCAGCACGAATGGGTCAGTTCAACCGGGGAAGGGCCACGCTCTCACAGAATACCAGCGTAAAATAGCAGCTTAACACTGCTGTGTTTCGTATGGTGAGTGTAAAGAACCGGACACCCTTTTTACTGGAGGCATTCCATCTTAGTCCGCACGAGTGACAACGCATCTGCATTTTGTTTCACAAACGAGGATAGATGTAAATGTCTATGGACCACAGCAACCGCTTATCAACAGGCGGACTGTGTGCTCGTTTGTCACCCTACCCTATAAAAAAATGAGTTCTTATCAGGTAGATGCTGCTACCCGTCTACTGTTTCATTTCCATCTGACGCCTCATATAAAACTCCCGACATGAAATCGGTAGTGGATTTTCAGACGCTGTCACTTCACAGTGAGTAAGTAGTATCGCATAACCATCGATGGCTAATAAAAAACTAGATACACAATCCCATGCAAAAGTTCTCTAAAAACTGTCGCCAATTGTTTTGAGATAATTCTAATTGAAATAAATATACATTGATGTATATCCAACCTTAACCGCATTACCTAAAGTTGTATTCACAAAGCTACGTAGAAATAAAAAGCGCACCCAAATGTTCGAGTGGGCGCTCATTCGGTAAGGACGTTTTTGTCACTGATTGTGTATCTAGTTTTTTATTAGTGATCGATGCGCATAACAGATCATATGATCATATGATCAGCAATCGCGTTTACGACCATTAGATCAACGAGGGAGTTATGAATCACCGTAATATTATAAATGGGGATGATTTCAAAAATTATATTAACAAATAACTATGTATATATATCACTGATTAGATTAAGTAAATTATATAACAAATGACTATGAATTTACATATAAATCCGTGGTAGCTTAGAGAGCCGTGGTAGCTTAGATGGTTAACGCTCGCTGTAAGTTTCAATCAACGTCAATCCGGGTTCGAATCCTGCCGGCAACAATGAAATTGTTGATTGCAATTTTAAGTGCTGATTTACCATATTATCGGCGGTGAAGGAAAACATCGTGAGGAAACCGTTATGTCTGAGAAATAAGAAAAAATAAATATTTCGAAGACATGTGAAGTTCGCCAACACGCATTGGGGCAGCGCGGCGGACATTTCCTTGCCTAAAACCTTCTCAGAAATGAGAGGAGAACTGTGCCCAGCAGTGGGACGTATATAAGCTGTAACTTTTACATATAATTGAATTTATATTAAATTTAACAAAATCATACGAGAACCCTTCATGTGAGAGTGAAGACCTCCTCCAGACTTTTCTAACGGTCTCTACATTAGGCTTTAACATACATTCAGTACCCGTTATTTTTGTAATTTCGTCTCCCTTACATCATAGTTTTACCTTTCTTCCTGGTATATGATGAATACCATTAGGCCAGACCATGATGATTTCCATGACGTCCATCGGTCATTGCTGATTTTGATGACATGTCCCGCCCATCGCCAATTCAACTTTAGTTATTTACTATTGTCTTGTTCCTTAGAAAGCGTTATATATTAACTACTAGTTTTCACCGTGACTTCGCCCGCGTGGAATTATTTTGCGCGGAATATTAAAATAAAATAGCTCAAGTTGCTCCTTATAGTATCAACTATCTGCCAATGAAAGTCCCATCCAAATCGGTTCACAGGTTTTTGCATGATGCTTTTTAAGACAGACGTCGTTTTTATTTCCGACTTACTAACATTTATCGTAATATTTTGGCCAATTTACACAATATCTTTATTCATTTATATATTTATACAATAGCTTATGGGTTATTCTGATGTATGAGCTTTTTGTTTATGATGTTTATTTGTTATGATATTTTTTCTTTCTGTTTGGCTCGATACACTTGCACTGCGTAAGGATGTTGCATCCCTTTGCATTTTCTATCGAATTTACCACGGGGAGTGCTCTGAGGAATTGTTCGGATTAATTCCAGCCGCCAAATTTCACGAACGCACATCGCGTCAAAATTCACGATACCGTCCTCACCATCTGGATGCTTGGCGGTCCACGAATGTACGTTTTACTAGGAGTTTTCTTCCTCGTACAACTTCTCTGTGGAATTGTTTACCACCGGTGATTTTTCCGGACCGATACGACTTAGAGACCTTCAACAAAAGAGTTTACACCTTTGTAAAAGGCCGAAATCGCATCTGCGATTCCCCTGGTGTTGCGGTTGTTCATGGGCGGCGCTAGTCACTTACCATCAGGCGAGCCGCATGCTCGTTTGCCCCCTCTTCTATAATAAAAAAGTTTCATTCAAATCCATTTAGTAGTCTTTGCGTGAAAGAGTAACAAACATCCATACATCCTCACAAAATCTCACGTTTATAATATTAATAGGAAGTTGGATTGTCTTGTTCCTTATTAGATTTTAATTTTTACAGTGGTAGAGCCACGCGGCAGCTTTTGCTATCGCTCGGATGGGCCGGCTCGAACCGGGGTGGTACCACGACCTCATAGAATACCAGCGTGAAGTAGGGGTTTACCTCTGCGTTTCGCTTGGTGAGTATAGGTGGCCGGAGGCCGTTTTTACTGGAAATGAGGCATTCCATCTTAGTCCTCACGGGTGACAACGCATCTGCATTTGATTCGCAAACGAGAATAGGTGTAGATGTCTATGGGCCGCAGCAACCACTTACCATCAGGTGGACTGTGCGCTCGTTTGTCACCCTTATCCTATAAAAAAGACCGTGTAGTGGCGGAGTAAGAATATCCACTACCCTATATCATCCCGTAGGGGTCGTAAAAGGCGATAGAAGGAAACAAATCGGTCGCCAAGCCACTTGCCAAGCGTGGCAATTATGATATTTATTCTTATTAGGCAATTTATGCGGGAGGTTTTTGTTCAGCAGTGGACTTTAATAGGCTGTAACGGTAACGGTAACGGTTGTTTCTTAGTTAGCGTTAGTTACTATTGTCTTCTTCCTTATAGTAGGCAAGGGGTAGTTTTGTACTTTTCTAATATTTCTTATTGATTGTTGAATACTTCTAAATACGTACTTGTTTTCTACCAACTTCAAAAAGGAGACGGTACTCAATTCGACTGTATGTTCTTTTTTTGTTTTTTTTTATTAGCAGTGGGGGCAAACGAGCATGCGTCTCACCTGATGGTAAGTGACTACCGCCGCCCATGAACAAATGCAACACCAGTGGAACCAGGGGAATCGCAGATGCGTTACCGACCTTTTAAAAAGGAGTAGGCTCTTTTCTTGAAGGTCCCTAACTCGTATCGGTCCGGAAAAAATCGCTGGTGGTAATCGATTCTACAAGGAAGTTGTGCGAGGAAGAAAACATCTTCTAAATCGCACAGTGGTGGACCGCCAATCATCCGGATGGTGTGGATGGTATCGGGAGTTCTGCCGCGATGTGCGTTCGTGAAATTTAGCGGCTGGGATTATTCCGAATTAATCCTCAGTGAACAGTGGAAAATGCGAAAGAAAATGCAAAGGGATGCAACATCTCTTCGCAGTGCCAATGAATTGAGCCGATTGGACTCGGTCGTCGACGATTCGAGCCGCTCTGCGCTGGATGCGGTCAAGTGGAAGGAGCTGGCACTGGGGAGCCCCAGCGCAGAGATGGGAACAGTATTTCTTGTAAGGCCGAATCTCCACCTTGTAAAGTTGCAGGCGTTGTGCCGGCATGAAATTCTGTCCCGCTCTGCTGATCACGCCAAGTTTTTAGAGACCAATTTGGCCTTCTCTTCCAAGTGAACACGAAACTGCACGTCAATTGATATGTTGACGCCGAGGATTCCTATACTGGCTGAGGAAACAAGGGGAGTGCCTTGAAACTGAGGAGATACGACAAAGGGGTTCTTTTTAGCGGTATACGCGCAAACTTGTGTCTTCTGAGGATTAAACTGGTCTACATTTAGTCGCCCCCTATCTGAGACTTTGTCCAGCAAAGACTCGACTTCAGACACAAGTTTGTTACGGTACTCGGCGACGTTTTCCCGAGAAATATTGGCACGGCCGGTGTATAGAGCATCACCAGTGCTGTTATCCGTATAGCAACTAATGTTACCGGTTTGCAACATATCATTGATATGCAAAAGAAACAGCGTTGGTGACACGCAGCCTTGTGGAACACCAGAGTTAATAGTTTTATGTGTGTCTCATAACTTTTTTCTGGGTGAACCGATATCCATGATTCTTTTTTTATTTTAAAGATGGTGCTTCTCATATGATCCCATATATATTTGATCAAGGTCTGAGCAATAGTTTTTCAGTTATTCTTAATAATTTTTATTGAAGTCACTTGTACAAAATTTTCAATTTTAAATTTTATTTTTCATTATATCAGTAAATTCCTACATCTGACACGCGTAAGTAATTAATAAGAGCAGACAGGTGTCCATCAACTACTTCTTTAATTTCATGGGCATAGAACATTTCAATTTATTATCTAACATATAAAAATAAATAATTGTTTATTCGTGTTTTATGCGTTGCCATACCGTTCATCAGATTGCGCTGAAACTTTGTCAACTTATAGCTTGCACTTGCGCGAAGGTTATATGCATAGTACAATTAACTTACAGTAGGTGGCGCGCGTATCGAATCGAGAAATTTATTTAAAAGTCCTGTATTATGATACAATTTCAATGAACTTATTATCATTCCTAATTCAACAAAATAAACTTTCCAAATTTAAAACGATATTTTCACAATAATTTTTTCTGCAGCAGCAATGCGCCGGGTATCTACCAGTCAGTTAACTATAATTAAATGTCCAGCTCGTTTAAATGCACTTAAAACCATATTATGTTATATGATCGTCGCGTCTTCTAAGGCAATCAGGTAGTAACATTTTTATACAAGTATGGGTGATAAACTAACAACAGTTCACGTGACGATAAGTGGATATTGTTGCTCTTGGAAATTTACTTCCATTTTAGTATAGAATATAATAATTTTCGAAGTGAAACTTCTTCATCGACGTAGTGGAGAAATTTAGTACGGTATTAAAAAAAGTCACACTTTCTTTTAAAGTTTCACCGCAGGAGCTGCATGAGTATACTATTATTTAACCTATTTATCTAGAACTAGCTGTTCCCCGCGACTTCGCCCGCGTGTTATTTGGGGTTTTCATTTTTTTCCGCGGAACCCTAATTCTTTTTCTAAAATAAAAGTAGCCTTAGTTACTTCTTAAGAGATCAGCTATCTACCAGTGAAAGTCCCGTCAAAATCGGTCCAGCCATTTCGGAGATTAGCCGAAACAAACAGACAGACAGACAAAAATTTTAAAAATTGTATTTTTGTTATATAAGTACTGTATAAACTTTCATAATATGCATTTAGTAAAATGTTGTAATTTTGACATTACAAACAGACATTTCAATTTTGTTTATTTATTTGTATAGATAAAACAAAAGAAGAATGATATGTCCTATAGAAGTTTACTTTGTACGCGTGTATACAATTACACGCACATTTATCTTATTTATTCAATATAAACAACAAGTAATTCTTATTAATTTGTTTTACTTTTAACACTAGTTCGGAAAAAACATCTGCTCTGAGAAGAACCAGCAAGAAACCCAGCGGGACAAATAATTCTTGGTTAAGAATCTAATCTTGCTAAGAATCTCCGGTGGAGGTTCGGTTGCCAGCTACGACGACTCGACCTGGCAACATACAACGCACGCACCCTGAGGACTGACGAGAAGATCGTGGAGCTGGAAGAAGAGATAGACAAGTTGCGCTAGCATATTATAGGATTATCCGAAGTCCGAAGAGAGGGGGAGGACACGGTAATCCTCGAATCCGGCAACTTGCTCTATCACCGGGAGGGCGACCATCAGTCCCAAGGAGGTGTCGGATTTATCGTCCACAAGTCTCTCGTTAACAACGTTGTAAAGATCGGGAGTGTGTCGACGAGGGTTGCGTACCTTATACTCAGAATCACCAAACGGTATTCGCTGAAGGTCATACAGGTTTACGCACCAACCTCGGCACACCCCGATGAGGAGGTGGAGGAAATGTATGAGGATATCTCTAGAGCCATGCATTCCTCCAAAACCCAATATACGGTGTTAATGGGAGACTTCAATGCAAAACTAGGCACGAGAGAACGGTGAGCTGAAAGTAGGGAAATTTGGAATAGGGCAACGGAACCCAAGGGGCCAGCAGCTGACTTCATGGAGAAAGAGCGACTCTTTATGATGAACTCTTTCTTCAAGAAGCGGCCCCACAGGAAGTGGACCTGGTCGAGCCCCGACGGTTCGACAAAAAATGAGATTGACTTCATTATGACGACCAGACGACAACTGTTCAGTGATGTCTCAGTGATCGCGAGGGTGAAAACCGGCAGCGATCACCGAATGGTTAGAGGCACACTGAACCTAAATGTTAAGTTGGAGAGGTCTCGTCTGATGAAGTCAACGCTCCGTCCCCCTCGTGCTCTAATCCAAAGTCCCGAAACCTTTCAGCTCGAGTTACGAAACCGTTTTCAGTGCCTAGAAGACTGCAATGAAGTGGACGATATGAATGACAAGCTCGTGGAAACTGTCCATGCGGTCGGAGCTAAGTTCTGCAAGACCCGCCGCAGAAGAACACAAAAACTCTCCGATCACACTCTTAATCTCATGGCTGTTAGACGGGAGATGAGGCTACATTCTTCACCAGATTTGACAGCATACAGGCAACTGAACAGACAGATCTCCAAATGCATGCGGCGGGACTTACGCAACTTCAATACAGCTCGTATTGAAGAAGCGATCGAGCGGAACCAAGGGTCCAAAGTCTTTGCCAGAGACCTGTCTGCCAGAAAGAGCCAACTGTCAAAGCTGAAGACCGAATGTGGCAGCATCGTTTCCGGGGCACCTGAGATTTTGAGTGAGATTGAGAGGTTCTATGGGCAGCTGTACACGTCATCGTTGGAGCCACACGCAAGTGTGAGTAACGATCCAAGAGCGAGTCTTATCCGACACTATTCCGAAGATATCCCGGACGTCAGTCTGAGCGAGATTAGAATGGCTCTCCAGCACCTTAAAAACGGCAAGGCCTCAGGCGAGGATGGAATTACAGCGGAGCTTCTGAAAGCGGGTGGAAGACCGGTACTTGAAATCCTTCAGAAGCTCTTTAATTCCGTCCTTCATGGTGGCATTACACCGGAGGCGTGGAGCAGAAGTGCGGTGGTCTTGTTCTTCAAGAAAGGTGACAACGCTCTCTTGGAGAACTACAGACCGATTTCCCTTCTGAGCCGCGTCTACGTGCTGTTTTCGAGAGTCATTACGAATCGTCTTGCGCGCAGACTTGACGACTTCCAGCCTCCCGAACAAGCCGGTTTCTGAAAGGGCTTTAGCACCATAGACCACATACATACCCTACAGCAAATTGTCCAGAAGTCCGAAGAGTACAATTTGCCACGATGTCTGGCGTATGTGGACTATGCGAAAGCCTTTGATTCCGTCGAAATTTGGGCTGTGCTGCAGTCCCTTCAGCGGTGCCAAGTTGACTGTCGGTATATCGAAGTGCTGAAGTGTTTGTACAGTAGGGCTACGATGGCTATCCGAGTACAGAACCAGAGTACGAAACCCATCCAATTGCAGAGAGGTGTAAGACAGGGTGATGTTATATCCCCGAAACTTTTCACCGCTGCATTGGAAGACGTTTTCAAGCTTCTGGACTGGAAAGGATGCGGTATTAACATCAATGGCGAGTACATCACTCACCTTCGATTTGCCGACGATAAAGTCCTTATGGCAGAATCGCTGGAGGACCTAAGCACTATGCTCAATGACCTCAATAGTGTCTCCCAACGGATAGGTCTTAAGATGAACATGGACAAAACAAAGATCATGTTTAATGTCCATGTCACACCTATGCCGGTAGTTGTTGGGAGCACTAAGCTCGAAGTTGTTGATGAGTATGTTTACCTGGGACAAATAGTCCGACTAGGTAAATCCAACATCGACCGAGAGGTCAATCGACGGATTCAACTCGGCTGGGCAGCGTTCGGGAAGCTACGACACATCTTCTCGTCAGACATACCTCAAAACCTTAAAACGAAATTGTACAACCAGTGCGTGTTGCCAGTGATGACTTACGGAACTGAGACGTGGTCCTTCACTGCTGGCCGTATAGGGAAGCTCAAGGTCGCTCAGCGAGCTATGGAGAGGGCTATGCTCGGAGTTTCTCTGCATGATAAACTTAGGAATAAGGATATCCGCAGTAGAACCAGAGTAACCGACATAGCCCAACGGATTAGTAAGCTGAAGTGGCAGTGGGCCGGACATATAGCTCGAAGAACCGACAACCGATGGGGAAGAAAGGTTCTCGAGTGGCAGCCTCGTACCGGTAGGCGAAGTGTAAGCGTCCCCCCACGAGATGGAGTGACGACCTGGTAAGACATGCAGGAAGTCGATGGATGCAGGTGGCTCAGGACCGTGCTTTGTGGCATTCTTTGGGGGAGGCCTATGTTCAGCAGTGGACTTGTGAAGGGCTGTAATGATGATGATGATGATGAAGAATCTAAGTACAGATGCGTTGTCATCCCTGAGGGAAAGAAATTAATGATAGAAATGGTGAAAACTCTATTTACTAGTAAGAATAGTCTCCGTTCTCGTCAGTCATCACACCAAACACATGCTGCATGTATTATGCTGCCTTTACGCTGGTGTTCTGTACAAAAATGGTCCTTCAAGCCGCCCAATTAGTGCAGCAATTAATTACGTTGTACCGTGGCTCTACATCGTACAAAGGCTTTTATTCTGCATAGTGTAATTTATTTGAGTTCAGTAAGTTTGTTTGAGTTGTGGAGATTATGACCAATCAGTGCTTCCTACGTGTATTAATAATATTTATTACACGCTATACTGATATATGCACATTTGTTGCAAGAATTAACACATCATAACACAACATAACAACAGCCAGCCCAACAGTGGTAGAGCCACGCGGCAGCTTTTGCTGTCGCACGGATGGGCTGGCTCGAATCGGGGTGGTACCACGACCTCACAGAATACCAGCGTGAAGTAGCGTTTACCTCTGCGTTTCGCTTGGCGAGTGCAGGTGGCCGGAGGCCCTTTTTACTGGAAATGAGGCATTCCATCTTAGTCCTCACGGGTGCAAAACGAGGATAGATGTAGATATGTATGGGCCGCAGCAACAACTTACCATCAGGTGGACTGTGTGCTCGTTTGTCACCCTTATCCTATAAAAAAAATCTATAAAAAATAAAAAAAAACAGATTATAACTTGCATCTAGGCAAAAACATCTTTGGGAATTTTTTTGTCTTAATATTTTGCTATAAATTTAAAAAGTTAAAGCAACCGTGCACTTTATTTCACGAAATGTATTGCCGCGTTAAAACATTTTCCTATTAAAAAGTTTGACCTATTTCCCCTCAAGAAATACGACGTGACCTGTGATCCATTATAGCTCAAAACTTTGAAAAACTTTCACCATCAATTGTTGATTGCAAGTTTGTCAAACTTCGTTCATTGTAACCTCGGCTCGACTGGAAAAGAATAGCCAATTATTATGACTTGCATTACAAAGAATTTAAAAAGATCAATCCATCAATATTTCCTTTCATGTTACGCTAGTTCTAATATAATGCGTTGTTAATCTAATGAATTTAAAAGTTCTATAATTTAAAATTTAAAATGTTGTATAACCAACTTCAATATATACTATTAAAAATGATTAAAAAACTATTGGCCAAACCTTGATCATCATCAATTTATATGGGGCCACAACATGAGAAGCACCACCTTTCAAATAAAAAAAGAATCATCGAAATGGGTTCACGTATAACAAAGATATGTGTTACGGCCGGCAGCTGCCTATCCCAGGAGTAGAATCCTTCGCGGCCCATAGACGAAGAAGCTACGGGCAGATGCTGGTCGGGCGTCCTAAACGCCAAGGGTTAAGTTTATAATTACACTAAATAATCCGGGGGGAGCGTTACAATTATTGAACAGAGCTTACTTACCTCTATTCAAGGCGACTGGTCCCTCAGGATTCGGTCAGGTCTCGTGTGGGTGTATTGTGCTAGGAAGTAAAGGTCAGTGATGTGCATTTGGGTGTGGCTGGTAGTGTTATTGACCTTATTTGACCGTTACCCCTGCAGCAGTTCGGCCCTCAGCTCCTCTCCAAGCTAAGGTCGCCTTCCGCAGTCACTTTCTTCCTTTGTTACGATTGACTCGCGAAAATGAACACAGAACGTACGGGTCAAAGGTCACCGTTATTTCTAGAATATTAACTACCGCACTAGTAACTAATACAGTCGAATCCACTTATACAGATTCTGCGTTAAACCTAAAGTCCCGGGTAAACTCTCAACACGCGCTATCATTCCCAGTGGTATATTTACTATACGCGCCTAACATAA
Source organism: Parnassius glacialis (assembly GCA_033319125.1). Lineage (NCBI taxonomy): Eukaryota > Metazoa > Arthropoda > Insecta > Lepidoptera > Papilionidae > Parnassius > Parnassius glacialis. The sequence goes on along the minus strand of JAVANC010000023.1, from coordinate 13,780,638 downwards.
AATTAGATCTAAGAGCTCCCAAACAAAAGGACTGCCTTCTTTTTCGACGCGAAGAAGGCATCTAATCTTTCGCTCTCGACTCCCACCGTTCAGTAAGCTCGGACGTTCAACACGCGCGAACGTCATCCCGTATCAGCCAAGCCGAGAGCCATCTAACGTCGATGCCTGACACCAACGCTTTTGCGTGAACAAACCCCCGTCCCGGACATAAGGATTTAGGTCCGCGAGCAAACCGGTCAGCGGGACAGGGTCGCGACGGCAAGTTGCAAGATCTACAACCAAACTAGGCCACCCTACGCACCCAATCAGATCTTGCAACCCTGACCAACGCCTCAAAATTACAGCCCCAACGTGGGCTAGCCGGAGAGTTGAACTGGATGCCCTTCCTGGTCATCGCAGCACATAAATAAGTCCTATTCCTAGACAGAAGTCAGACGACCTCCTTCAACACCTATCTGCGCTCCTATGATTAGTTCCGCAACTCGACCGGATCAGGTCTGCAAACAGCGACGCGACACGAAGCGGCCCAGAGGGACCTTCAAGCTTCAGTGCAGAGAGCACCCCCAAATTCCCCATGAACGTCGTCTGTGGAGAGCTGACCGAAACGCACAGATGGTCCCTAGCAGGTGATCCTATGCTCATATTTCAACTAATTTTTCAAAAGCATCAATGTGCAATTACAGAATTAATTAAAACAAGTAATCACCGATGCACATAGGTCAACTTGGCAAAGTAAACAAAAATAAACGTAAGAGACAGCCTATTTCTTATTTCAAATAAATATCTTAGACAGTGCCAACAAAATCTAAACCAAAGAGAATTTACTCTTATTTCCTTTGGCAACCACAGGGTTATCTAATTTTAACCTTCCTTATCACAAAGCAAAATGATTAAACACTATCACAAACATATACATAATTTTCAAAATAGCGCGCCATTCAAATTTCAAATGAATCCAAACTTCCCTTCAGCACAGGCGCGACAATCAAATACAATTACAAGCATACGCACAAGCATTAAAAAGGGCACACAATTTAATCTCAATTTTCCGTGCCACAACAAACGCAGTGATCAAATGTATTTACAAAACATATGCAGCAGCATTTAAAGGAGTATTTTAAATTCAATTCTTTTAATCATAACCGCTACAATATGAATTTCGCGGAAAACCCAAAAGCATTTTAATTTAAATTTAAAGAATTTTTAGCTAAGTGCTCGACCAAACCAAATCCAATACCCCTTAAGAGCGTGATTCAACGCTCCAGGGGGCCCTAATCTTCCCACCACCAAATGGAGGCCGCACCGCGTGAACCTGAGACTAACAGAGCGCAACCGCTAACAGTCGCCACTCGGGTTGTACGCCCTCACTGAGGCCGTCGGCAACAGAACAGCTTGACAAGTGGACTGTTGACGGCTTAAGGCTCAGTAGAGGCAGCCATGGTGGGAGCTAAGGCGGCAGCTAGCTAGGGCCGCCTCCATCAAATGGGGTACAGTGGTACACCAGTCGCGGCCACTCAGCTAACGGGAGTGAGAAGGGTCCAGCGGACTGATGAGTGGCCGTGAAGTTCCTCTCCGCACGCTGAGGGGGTGTGATGACACCCCCGCCCCTGGGGGAATTACCCCCCGACTGGTCGGGGGAGGGACCCCTTTCAAACCTAGGGGCCTGGTGGCTAGCCGGCGGGCGCCGAGCGTCGCCCGTCAAAGTGCATGGCGGAGCGCCCCCGCCCGTGGGGGTCGAGGGCCTGGCAGCGCCCCGAGAGGAGACGCCGTTTGCACCCAGGCACAGTACGGCATGGTGATTGCCCTGGCAATGCAGACAGAGCCGCTGGTGCGGACAGTCTCGCTGAAGGTGCCCTTCCAAACAGGAGTAGCACCAGCGGCGCTTCTTGACGATAGTTCGCCTCGCCGGAACCGGCTTACTTAATAATTTTGGGCAAGACGTTACCCGGTGATCAGATGCTCGACAATAGGAGCAGGGGGGGGTTGACGACGACTTGCCCGGCGGATTTCGCCTCTCACTGGGCACGGCTCGTAAGTCGTCGACGGTGCCCGCCGCGTGCTCGATCTGTCGGCACTGCTCCTCCAAAAACCGCAGCAGGTCATAGAAGGGCGGAATATAGGAGGCCTCGTCCCCGCCGTACCTCTCCTCAAAATGCATTTGAAGGTCGAGAGGTAGACGGGACAGCACGATGCGGAGCAACAAGAAGGCCCATTCGCCCACTGGTAAATCCAGCCGCCTCAACATATTACAGGCCACCAAGACTGGATCCAACAGGTCCGGACGTAGTCTGGCCCGGTCACTAAGCAGCGGGAGGCTCAGAAGCTGCTTAACATGTTCGTCCGCAATTCGCCGGACGTTGGCGTATCTTCTGACTAGGAGGTCCCGAGCAGTCTGGTAGGCGTCGTCCGACAAGCTCAAATGGCTGACAACGTCCAGGGCCTCCCCCTCCAGTGAGGCCAGGAGGTACGCCATCTTCTGGCTCGGGGTCAAGTCACTCCGGGCGTCCACTAGGCCGTCGAAAAGACCAACGAAGGTCAGCCACTCGGAGAGGACCCCGGAGAACTTTGGCAAGTCCAGAGTTGGGAGTCGTCCCAACAGCTCCGGCTGAGGCTGCTTCCGAACGGACTCGGGCAGGCCACTCGTCCGAGCTTCACGCGCCTCTTCGGCATACCTGCCTTCAGCCTCGATCAACTCGTCCGTGAGCCACAAGAACTGCTCGTAGTCTGCGAAGCAGGAGTCCAGGACTCCCTTTTCCACATCCGAATCCTCGAGCTCAGCGTAAGCCTCCTCCACTGCAGCCCTTCGAGCATCGACCTGCTCGAACCGCTTCATCAAATTATGGACCCTATCCGGTCGACCTATCAAAGCATGGGCGCTGGTGGCCCAGCGTAACTCAGTCCGCAGGCAACGGATTAGCATCTTGGGCGAGGACATCACTACTAAATACAAATTACGACGCCGCTCGAGCACAATTACAAAAATAACAAATAAAAAATACAAAAAAATTAACAGCTAACCAATGCAGTTCCTATCAAATCGAGTTGAATAGAAATTACACAAATAAGAACCGCTATTTATTAAATCAAACACAAGTTAGTACAAAAGAAAAGGCAAATCAAATTTACAATAACAAATACTAGTGCGATCAAATCAAGTTAAATTCAAATTACGTAAATACAAATTACCACTCTTTAGTTCAAATACAAATTACAATACGAAAGATACATAACGAAGATACACATCAACAAAAAATACCTTGCTCGGAAATCGACCCTTCGATAAGTAATACACTACAACCATCCGACAACGATAATTAACCGATTACGTAAAAATAACCATCTACCTACATGACGCAATCTCCCGCTTGCGCGCGAACCGGGCGTGGTTTTTCAAATTTACCCGCAAACAACAAAGCAAGCTAACAAAGAAAGGAATTTTATTATTATTTTTTTTTATAGTAGAGGGGGCAAACGAGCATGCGGCTCACCTGATGGTAAGTGACTACCGCCGCCCATGAACAACTGCAACACCAGGGAGGGAATTGCAGATGCGTTGCCGGCCTTTTAAAAAGGAGTACGCTCTTTTCTTGAAGGTCCCTAAGTCGTATCGGTCCGGAAAAATCGCTGATGGTAATCGATTCCACAAGGAAGTCGTGCGAGGAAGAAAACATCTTCTAAATCGCACAGTGGTGGACCGCCAATCATCCAGATGGTGTGGATGGTATCGGGAGTTCTGCCGCGATGTGCGTTCGTGAAATTTGGCGGCTGGGATTAATCCGAACAATTCCTCAGAGCACTCCCCATGGTAGATGCGAAAGAAAATGCAAAGAGATGCAACATCTCTTCGCAGCGCCAATGAGTCGAGCCGATCGGAAAGAACTCGGTCGTCGACGATTCGAGCCGCTCTGCGCTGGATGCGGTCAAGTGGAAGGAGCTGGCACTGGGGAGCCCCTGCCCAGAGATGGGAACAGTATTCCATGTGAGGCCGAACCTGCGCCTTGTAAAGTTGCAGGCGGTGTGCCGGCATGAAATACTGTCCCGCTCTGCTGAGCACGCCAAGCTTTTTAGAGGCCAATTTGGCCTTCTCTTCCAAATGACCACGAAACTGCGCGTCACTCGATATGTCGACGCCGAGGATTCCGATACTGGCTGAGGCAACCAGGGGAGTGCCTTGAAACTGAGGAGATACGACAAAGGGGTTCTTTTTAGCGGTAAACGCGCAAACTTGTGTCTTCTGAGGATTAAACTGGACTAGATTTAGTCGCCCCCAGTTCGAGACTTTGTCCAGCAAAGACTCGACTTCAGACACAAGTTTGTTCCGGTACTCGGAGACGTTTTCCCGAGAAATATTAGCACGGCCGGTGTATAGAGCATCACCAGTGCTGTCATCCGCATAGCAATGCATGTTACCAGTTAGCAACATATCATTGATATGCAGAAGAAACAGCGTTGGTGATAGCACACAGCCTTGTGGAACACCAGCGTTAATAGGCTTGTAGTCAGAACATGCACCGTCTACAACAACCTTGATGCTCCGATCTGCAAGGAAGCTGGTGATCCAATTGCACAATTTCTCGGGAAGCCCATAGGAAGGGAGCTTCGAGAGAAGCGCTTTGTGCCAAACCCGATCGAAGGCCTTCGCAATGTCCAGACTAACGGCCAACGCCTCCCCTTTGGACTCTACTGCCTCCGCCCATCTATGGGTCAGGTAGACCAGAAGATCACCAGCTGATCGACCCCCACGAAAACCGTATTGGCGGTCACTAATCAGCTGGTGATCCTCAAGGTACCGGATGAGCTGGCAGTTGATAATGGATTCCATTATTTTGGAGAACAAGGAGGTGATCGCGATAGGCCTATAGTTGGACGGGTCTGAGCGGTCGCCTTTTTTCGGGATCGGGTGGACAAAAGCTGTCTTCCATGAATTCGGGACTACGCCTTGGGAGTAGGAGTACCGAAAAAGACGCGTTAGGACCGGTGCCAACTCCGGAGCACACGTCCTCAGCACAATTGGGGGGATTCCGTCAGGCCCACTCGACTTCTGGATGTCCAGGGAGAGAAGTGCTTTGCGAACCGAGCGCTGTGAGAACAGCACATCCGGCATAGAGCACTCACACCGCGGGATGGTCGGCGGTGTTTTCCCCCCGTCATCAAGAGTCGAGTTGGACGCAAAAAGGGAGCCTAAAAGGTCGGCTTTGTCTTTTGCGTCATGGGCCAGTGAGTCGTCCTCCCTGTGCAGAGATGGTAGTGATGGCTTACAGAAATTCCCTTGGACAGCCTTGGCGAGAGACCAGAATGCACGGGTTCCCGAAGGAAGGCGAACTAGTTTCTCGCCAATTCTGCCTATGTGCTCTGACTTTGCCTTGGCAATAACTCTTTTGAAGGACCTGGAGGCGAAGTTATACTTCTTTTTAAGTGTGCTGGTGTTTACATCCCGAGTCGCCGAAGCCGCAGCCCAGGCTTGATAACACTCCTGCTTACTGCGTAATGCAGTTTTACAGGAGCGACGAAATCAAGGCTGAGATCTGCCTCCGATGGGTACCACAGATGATGGAATAAATAGTTCCATTCCCTGTAGCACCACATCAGTGACAGAGTCAGCAACAGCGCTGGGATCATCCGGCGAGAAGCAAACCCGCCCCCATGGGTAGGATGCAAAGAAAGACCGCATTCCGTCCCAATCCGCCGACCTGTAATGCCAAACACGGCGGCAACCTGCAGAACGCAACCGCGAAGGGAGCGTGAGTGGCACCATACTCCGGATCAAACAGTGGTCCGAAGAGCCGAGAGGGGCATCGACGGAAACCTGATATCCGTCCGGATGAGAGGTCAGCAGAAGGTCCAACAGGGAAGGTGTATGATCCTCCACATCTGGAATCCGCGTAGGCGAAGTAACCACTTGTGTCAGACCATATGCCAAGGCAAAGTCATAAACAGATCTCCCCGCATGATCGGTTAAACGTGAACCGAGCCATTCGGCATGGTGGGCGTTAAAATCGCCAAGGATCACGATCTCTGCGGATGGGACCTGTTGTAGCAAGGAATCTGTAGCCATTTGGACGTGGTCGATGAGTCGGTCTGTTTCGGCATTACCGCTATGGGACCTATAGAGGCACCCGTAGACGCGCGGATGGTCGTCGCTGTCTACGCGTAGCCAAAGGATGGACAGGTCCGAACCTTCAAGACTGCCGAGGCGTCGAGAACAGATGTCCTCTCTGACATACACGCAAACTCCAGCCCGAGGCACAAAGGAGTGCTCCAATTTGTACCCAGGGTAGGAGAGATACGAAATATCAGCCGGAGAGGAAACCTGCGTCTCGGTCAGGAAGAGCAAGGCCGGCTTCGCCGTCTCGAGATGGTAGTGGACGGCGTTTAGGTTAGAGTTAAGTCCCCTGATGTTGCAGAAATTCACGGATAGCGTGGCAGGGGTCGCCTTGGTATTGTTGCTCTGTTTACCCCGAGCAGTTATGTTTTTGAGCGGAATTTTGCCCCCCCCAGAATACGCGGGGCAGCCTGAGCACCCACGCTCAGGATTGGAATAACATGGTCGTGGATGCTCAGCGAGGGATTCTCCAGGGGTACTGGTACCCTCCTGGGGTAGTCTATTGTGTAATTCCGCTACCATGTTGATGGGGGGGGGGGGGATTGGGCCTCCGGCCACCTGCACTCACCAGACGAAACGCAGAAGCAGAGCCTCTACTTCACGCCGGCATTCTGTGAGGTCGTGGTACTGACCCGGCTCGAGCCGGCCTATACGTGCAACAGCAAAAACTGCTGCATGGCTCTACCACCGTTACGTATATAATAAAAAAAAATATTTTTACGTATTACGGACGGGCGTGATTGTAGACACAAAATTATACCAATCAACCCAACGCTCCCTGCCACCAAAATTATTTAATTTTTATCAAATTTTTTATAAAAAAAAAGTCGGTGGATCGACCGGGAATCGATCCCAGCACCGCGTTCTGCTACCAAATGTTACGGCCGGCAGCTGCCTATCCCAGGAGTAGAATCCTTCGCGGCCCATAGACGAAGAAGCTACGGGCAGATGCTGGTCGGGCGTCCTAAACGCCAAGGGTTAAGTTTATAATTACACTAAATAATCCGGGGGGAGCGTTACAATTATTGAACAGAGCTTACTTACCTCTATTCAAGGCGACTGGTCCCTCAGGATTCGGTCAGGTCTCGTGTGGGTGTATTGTGCTAGGAAGTAAAGGTGAGTGATGTGCATTTGGGTGTGGCTGGTAGTGTTATTGACCTTATTCGACCGTTACCCCTGCAGCAGTTCGGCCCTCAGCTCCTCTCCAAGCTAAGGTCGCCTTCCGCAGTCACTTTCTTCCTTTGTTACGATTGACTCGCGAAAATGAACACAGAACGTACGGGTCAAAGGTCACCGTTATTTCTAGAATATTAACTACCGCACTAGTAACTAATACAGTCGAATCCACTTATACAGATTGTGCGTTAAACCTAAAGTCCCGGGTAAACTCTCAACACGCGCTATCATTCCCAGTGGTATATTTACTATACGCGCCTAACATAAAATTAGATCTAAGAGCTCCCAAACAAAAGGACTGCCTTCTTTTTCGACGCGAAGAAGGCATCTAATCTTTCGCTTTCGACTCCCACCGTTCAGTAAGCTCGGACGTTCAACACGCGCGAACGTCATCCCGTATCAGCCGAGCCGAGAGCCATCTAACGTCGATGCCTGACACCAACGCTTTTGCGTGAACAATATGAGTTAACATACGGTTGAATTGAGTACCTCCTCCTTTTTGAAGTCGGTATAAAAGCCAACGTGGCGGCTTTGATAAGTTATTTCTGCAACCATGCGATCTCAACCATTATACGTGGTAGAGCCATGCTGGAGCTATATTAGTAGTATAGTTGTAGCGCGAATGGTTCGGCTCGACCGGGAAAGGATCACGCTCTCACAGAATACCGACGTAAAATAGCAGCTTAACACTTCTGTGTTTCGTATGGTGAGTGTAGAGAACTGGAGACCGTTTACCGGAAAAGAGACATTTCATTTTAGTCCTCACGGATCGCAATGCATATGCGTTTTGATTCTTTATTGAGGATAGATGTAGATGTTGATGGGTCACAGCAACCACTTACCATCAGGTGGACTGTGTGCTCGTTTGTCAACCTATCATATTAAAAAAAACTACATCGTAGGACGTGGATTTTAAATTTAAATCCGAATCGGAGTAACAATTATGCAATAACATAAATTAATGAACTTCATGTTAAGTTAATGTTAAGCAGATCATCTGAAGTGGCTTTATTATTAAACATAAAAAATAAAACTTACAAAAGGGTGCTTAAGTGTATAAGGCTAAGAAATAAAATATAACTTAAGGACAGAACCACAAAATGGCCATCTAAACGATTTCGAAATGTTTGTGTTGATTGTTTAGATAACTTAAGAGACAATATAGTAAAAGAAAAAATTTAACACTGCAAAGAATTAAAATAACCTCTGGTCTGATATCAATGATATTATTGAGTTTAAACCTTCAAAAACTCCTAGTGCTCCCAGGGTTATCTTTATATATAAAAATTACGTGTCATGTTGTTTGTCCGTGATGGACTCCTAAACTACTGAACTGATTTCAATGAAATTTTGCACACTGTGTGCATTTTGGTCCAACTTGAGAGATAGGATAGTTTTTATCCCACTAAATGACCCTCAAAATTTTTTATTGTGAATTTAAGAATTTTTTATAGGAATGGTCTTCGGAAAGGGCAGGACAACGTCTGCCTGGCCAGCTAGTATATATATAAAAAGCGATATTAGGATTAAGTAGTATACGGAACGTATATGGGCCTCAGCAGCCACTTACCATCAGGTAGACTGTGTGCTCGTTTGTCACCTTTACTCTATAAAAAAAGAACCTGCAAGAAACCCAGCAAGACTTTTTGTGTTAGCACGTACACTTCGGCACTATAACGTCATCCGCCCAGTTACTTTCGAACTCCCGAGAGATTTCTAAAGTTAGTGCTGTGGTATGTACCAAAAAGAGAAAATCAAGTTCGCAATTTCAATTTATATTGCTCCGGTTGAATTATGTAACAATAATAAGGAGATTCTACCTTCCCTACTCCTTAAACGAAATTCGGAATAATTATAACGGCTCATCTGCTCCAAATAGCTTTTATCTACTACAGAGATAATTCCGTATGTTTCCAAGAGACCGAAGTAATTCGCTACTGTTCAAGAAAACGTTCAACGCTTTGTTCTATTAAAAGTTTCCACTTGATTTCATTAGAGTTATTTCTCTTGATTCTCTCTCACAAAAGATTTGTCTCTATGTAGATTTTTAGAGGTAGAAAAGCTTTGGCGGTAGAAAAGAAAAGGAAATTATTATAATACTAACTGGCCACGCAGATGTTCTGCCCTTTTCGACGACCCCTCATATAAAAAATCCTTAAATTCGTAATAAAAAATATTGAGTGTCACTTATCAGGATAAAAACTATCCTATCTCTCAAGTTGGACCGAACTGCACAGAGTGTGCAAAATTTCATTGAAATCAGTTCAGTAGTTTAAGAGTTCATTGCGGACAAACAACGTGACACGTAATTTTTACATATAAAGATAAACATATCTTATATATTACTTTTTACTATATTACTTTTACAATTTCTAGTTCATAGTAGGGCAATAGACTCATAGGGAAGCAACAGATGAATGCTTTCTCGTAAAAATACGAAATACGAAAAACTATACCATATCATGACAGCTCCAAGGTTGTTTTTACTCGTCTCTGACGACACTCATGGGAAAAAATGGTAGAGCTTATGTATGTAAAGATGACAATATCATGATAGCCCATAAAAAGGTTTTGAACTCGTTAGTGAGTAAAATTAACAAACGTCAACTTGATCGTAAATGGATGTTTTGGTCTCCACAAACCTACACCTTACATAGAATAATGAGTTCAACTGCATATTTATCCCTTCTTCGTTATCAGTAAAAAAAAATGATCTACGTTTATTGTCACAAGGACATTATGATGCTATTTTACGATGGGGTTCTGGCTGAGCTTAGTCTGATTGAGAGACACCTGTATCTCTATAGAATCGAAGTTGTTTATTTTATTATTTTAATCGACATATTATATGAACTTGTATATTTTTTTATAGGATAGGGTGACAAACGAGCACACAGTCCACCTGATGGTAAGTGGTTGCTGTGGCCCATGGACATCTACATTTATCTTCGTTTGCGAATCAAAATGCAGATGTGTTGTCACCCGTGAGGACTAAGATGGAATGCCTCTTTTCCAGTAAAAAGGGTCTCTGGTTCTCTACACTCACCATACGAAACACAGCAGTGTTACGTTGCTATTTTACGCTGGTATTCTGTGAGAGCGTGGTCCTTACCCGGTCGAGCCGATCCATTCGTACTACAACTATACTACTAATATAGCTGCAGCACGGCTCTACCACGTTAGAATACCTATATACCGCTGTGTTATTTAATGTGATAACCTAATCAACACCCAGTATAATCACCATGTCATTAAGCAATTAAGATTGAAATTGCAAATGTTTTGTCACTCTTGAAGAGTAATGCTGAGATCTATAGACCGTTCTTTGACTTTGCTTAGACTTTACTTTCGAACGAAGACAATGTCGGTATTTAGAGAGCCAACTTCGAAGTCGTGCTGAGTGCGCGCTTAGCAAAGCCTAAGTCAACGATATCGACGGTATATTGTTAGAACGTGGTTCTTACCTTGTCATTCCGATTATTAGTGCTTTACCCAAGGCAGTGAATTTTACCACGTAAATATAAAGCGAATACACAAGTCAGTTATATACAAATATCAAAACATTGCGTAACGTGGCAACTGAAATTTATCGTTATCAATCGTTATCGTCGTGTCTGATGGTGACAGCTCGAGAGAAATTTATCATCACATTTACTAGGTGGTGAAACATATTTTTTTCCTAGGGGTCCGTCTATGTAGATAACATCTTCTAACCTGTTTCTGACGCGAAATAGCAGTGCACGAACTGCTGTATTTTGACCTGCCAGTACGATTACAAGCTAGCGGTATGTGAGCCATTTTATCTTACTCCTCAAAGGTGACAACATATCTGTATTTTGATTCTTATTAGAAGATAGATGTAGACGTATATGGGCCAAGGCATCCACTTAGCATCAGGCGAACTGTGGGCTGGTCATGTCTGTTGCAGAAGTGACAACCGATCGAGGAGACGTGTTATAGAGTGGAGACCGTGTCTAGGAAAACGTAGTGTGTGACACTTTCTGACAAGATGGAGCGACGATCTCCTCAAGGTGGCTAGTAGAAACTGGATGTGTGTAGCCCAAGACGGGGTTAAGTGGCACGTTTTAAGTAAGTCTAAGTGAGTGTGTAATTTGGTGGGACGGTAATCTATCATGCCTGGAAAGAGATCAGATGCAAAACCATCGCCTTCATATGCTTTCTGAGGTATGGGGGTAAAACATCGCCAACTTCCTGTATTACATGTACATCAGTTGCGTTTACGATCACTAAATTAACGAGATACTTTTTTTTATAGGATAGGGGTGACAAACGAGCACACAGTTCACTTGATGGTAAGTGGTTGCTGTGGCCCATAGACATCTACATCTATTCTCGTTTGCGAATCAAAATACGGATGCGTTGTCAGCCATGAGGCCTAAGATGGAATGCCTTTTCCAGTAAAAAGAGATCTCCGGTTCTCTACACTCACCATACTAAACACAGCAGTGTTAAACTGCTATTTTACGCTGGTATTCTGTGAGAGCGTGGTCCTTCCGTGACTACTATACTACAATATTACTTCCTATGCTACCAATATAGCTGCAGCATGGATCTACCACGTATACTACACAAATACAATGTTATTGGCAGATGGTGATGACGAATATTTATAAAAACACTCTACGTGATAGAGCCAAATATCAGCTATGTTATGGTTGTAGCACGAATGGGTCAACTCAACCGGATAAGGACCACTCTTCAACTGAATACCAGCGTAAAGAGGAAGATTAATGCTACTGTGTTTTGTATGAAGGAAGGCTAAGAAGGAATGTCTTCTTTCCAGTTCAAAGGGTATTCGGTTCTATTAAGAGTAGAGATAGGAGTGAGATATTTCTCTTGAGAGAATAGTAGAATCAGGACATTTACATTACAAATATCTTTATATATAAAAATTACGTGTCACGTTGTTCGTCCGCGATGGACTCCTAAACTACTGAACTGATTTCAATTAAATTTTGTACACTCTGTGCAGTTTGGTCCAACTTGAGAGATAGGATAGATTTATCCCGCTAAATGACCCTCAAATTTTTTTAATGCGAATTTAAGGATTTTTATAAGTAGGGTCGTTGGAAAGGGCAGAACAACGTCTGCTTGGCGAGCTAGTATATATATATATATATATATATATATGTGTATAATTTATATTACAGTATTCATTTCGCGCTATGAGATGTATGAAACATGTAACAAAAACCCTGTATTTCCTCTTCTCTCCATCTCCCCAGACAATGCATAGGTAATAAAACCACATACAATTTGCATACAATTATATAATTTAAAAAAATATTCTTCGAGTTTTAAAAAAAAAGTTATTTCTATACGTTATAATAATGATCATGATAACGTACTTAACGGGAACCACAGTGTTTTTGTCACATATTGTATAGGTTGCTCAGAGGAAAATCATAATGGGTTCACATTTTGTTAACGCTTGATTGTACTATGCATCTATTTTTCATATCGTGCGCTATTTATAAAACGATTATTTTTTTTTCTTTTGTTTTTTCTTTTTTTTATTATTTTTTCTTTTTTTAAAAACTAAAAACTTCATTAAACACCAATAAACTCCAAAATAAGGTACAGCTAAAGTAAGCCTAGTGCACCTCTCATTTAAGAAAAGATTATGGTGAGTGTAGAGAACCGGAGATCCTTTTTACTGGGAAAGAAGCATTCCATAGACCTCACGGGTGGCCACGCATCTACATTTTGATTCTTTGTTGAGGATAGATGTAGATATCTATGGGTTACAGCAACCACTTACCATCAGGTGGACTGTGTACTCCTTTGTCACCTTATCCCACCCTAGTCCACCTCTCATTTAAGAAGAAAGCACTACCGCCCAGCCGCTCATGTGCGTTGGCAGACTTTACATTTCTTCGAAATATTTTATTTTGTAGACATACAGGTTTGTTCCTAATGTTTTCCTTTATCGTTAAGGCACGTGGTAAATCAGCTCTTAAAGTAACCATCAACAATTTCAGATGTGTCAACGATCGAATTCAGGTTGCTCGCTTTCTATAGAATTTACACGCATCAGGCAGATGCTCGCCAGTCACTTAATTAATATGGCTTTATGTAATGTTGGGTTACCAGACCTTTTTTTTTTACGTGGGGAAATCCTTATGGATATCTTCCGCTGCGGGGGCAACGAAAAGGTTATGCCGGACTCATACCGGCTAAACCCCCACGGTGGTCACCATCAGCGTATACGAGGGTTCCCAGGATCTCCATTCGGAACGCAACCGGGGCCCCTCCATCGCTTTGCTACGCTTATAGCACGTCCCGGGGACAGTAATTGCTGCCCCCAGCACCCTCGCAGTGCTATCATGATGTCTCGAGACCACTTCCGAGTCATCGTCCTCCTCGGGGGTTACATTACTAGACGTTTGAGGCCCCCGCCCCGAGCGTCTGCAACCACGGAGGCCCCGTTTCTGGTAGGGGAACACCGTTTTCAAGAGGAGGGCCATGACGAACGCGTTGGCGACGTCGTCTCCGCGCGGGATCCGCCCTCTCCTGATCCCGCTCAGAAGCCTCCTTCTGAATCATAACAGATTCACAGAAGGTGGCTACGGCCCTCCACGCCGAATCCCCGCTCAGCATCGCCGACACGACTGCTGGCAGGGAGAGGTTCCGTCCAATGCGGTTCACCAGAATTGTCCGCTCCCGTTCCCATACTGCGACCGTATGGGAAGCGGAGTCCTGGTCCCGTCCACCACAGTGGAAGCAGTTCGCCAGACCTAACACTAGCAACACTGGTAGGTAAGAAATATAAGAAATATTATTTTATAATTAATTATTCTGTGCTAGCAGTCAATAATTGAATATCTATACTATGGAATATTTTGATAACATTGTTTGGTTGGAAGATTCAACTCTTGAGCCGCGGGAAATACTTATTATCAGTGAATGTCGATTATCTGTTGATGTGATTAGATATTCCTATCAATTTATTCAAATGATGTGATGTAACAAATATAAAATTATTCCAGGATTGTTGTCAATTCGCATTTGTGTTGTCATAGACAAAACATTAAAGAAACTAGCAAATATGAAATAAATGCGTGCAACTCATTAATAATCGACTATTTTTTTTAAAGTGAGTGCGATGATTTTTATTTGCTGAAAAATTTATGTAAGTATTTATTTTCTATTTTATTTTTAAAATATAAGTGGCTTGAAAGTAAATAACTCACATTTTGTTGAACAATTCTTATTTTTCGATACGTACGTACATTAAAATCAATGTTTTTTTTTTAAGTTAAAGTTTACATTCTTCTATACTTTTTTAATGGTTGTGTTGCAAAGTTGTTATAGAATAATTAAGTAGTTAAAATCTTTATTATTATATAAATACGTAAATAATTCAATTCCCTTCTTTCATATTCGTCCTTAACGGTTTCAATAACTTCAATGGAATAGGAATTTTTCCTACCGTGAGCACTAATATGGTTTAGCTTAGTAATGTTTGAAAACAAGGTAGATTTTCTTTCATTTTTATATGAGTTAAATTTTTACTATTTTTATAAGCCAGAATCTCTATTTTTCCAAGGTAAGAATTATGTTACCAACCCACCTGTCAAGCGTGGCAACTATGGCAAATATTCTCCCTAAGAGGCAACCTAAGTGAAAGGAAATATTCGACAAGAAACTTTTGATAGACTATAAAGATTTTTTTCGATTGATTTCGACCAGGCGACAATCAAGACAGCGGTATTAGACAGGAAATATTAAAAAGATATCCCCCTCCCCCCTTCCCCGCCCATATGAGTACTTTATTGTTGTAATATGTTCTTATAAACAATAATATCATATAAATGCGGTACCTCAGGGGCTAAGCCATCATCAACCGCAACCCGGGTTCGATCGCCGTCGGCCCTAATGAAACTCTTAATTGTAATTAATTGATTGTATTCAAATGTTTTCGAGCACGTGGTCAAAAATGAAGGAAATCATTTAAGGAATATTTTCAGGACATGTAACTTCCATCAACGCATTAGAGCAGGGCTTCCCAACCTTTTTTTGTGATATCTTTGATTTTGATTTTGATTTTTTTGTAGTTAGCAGGGACCACAAGGTGAAAAAAAACTTTGTTAATCTAACAATAAATTATAATCACAACTTTTTACAAAATTATATATTAAACTGAAAAGAAGCATTCATTAACAGTATTATTTGTGTATTTATAGTAAAAGCTAGTAGGTACTTACTAACTTGACGCGCGGTGTTGTACTGCCTGCATGACGAGAAAATAATAAATGTGTTTATTAATTAGGTAGGTAAAATATATAAATCTTTCGCGGACCATATTTAAGCTCTTGCGGACCACTGGTTGGGAATCACTGCATTAGAGCAATATAGCGAACTAACTATGCAATACGTTCACAGAAGTTAAGTGCCTATGCTCGTATCTAGGCTATCGACGTATATAGGCTGTAACTTAACATAGAAGCAGAGTAAAGAGAGTACAGAAACTTATTAGAAGCGTCTCGCGACGCGTGCACACAAGCGCGCCATTCACCTATAGTAGCACACAGAGAAAATAACGCAATGCCTGCGTCGGTAGTACCTGATGGAAGTAAACACGACATGAGTTTCCACTAACAGTTATTTACATTTTACTCGGAAATATCAAACGAAATGAAAATGTTTATTTAACAAATTTATTTATTGCCGTTTCCAATAGCAGACGTAAATATTGAAAATAAAGTGTTTTATATCACAGTCACAATATATTTAATTACAGTTAAAATACTCTCGATGGGAAAGATTAATTATTTAAGAATGCTGCAATTCTTTTAAAAGTGATAAATTGACTATCAATCTATGTGTAGTTAATGGCATCTGCAGCCAATAGACACCTGTTACCAACTTCAGACCAAGGAGACCATAGATGCGTTGTCATCCATAATAATTAAAATGAAATATCTCACAGCCTGTAATAGCCTAGCCTAGCCTGTATCAGCTTTATAATAATTTAAGCTAGAACACAAACGCCAGTGTACAAATACTTGGATAGAGATGTTAGAAGAGAAAGAGAAGAAAACGTAAAGGGAAAAGTAGCCCTACTAGATAGAATATATTGTAAAAAAAATTTTCTTTTCTTTGCGACTCTTTGGATACCTAAGGGCCAAGAGTTGATGCAGACGGGGAGTAGATTCTCGTACGTAGTAATCGTAAGATATTTTTGTTTAAAAGCAAAAATAAAATTAAAAAGTTATAATGTCCCTTAGAAAATACGTGGTAGAGGCATGTTGCGGCTATATTAGTAGTATAGTTGTAGCACGAATGGGTCGGCTCGACCGGGGAAGGACCACGCACTCACAGAGTACCAGCGTAAAATAGCAGCTTAACGCTGCTATGTTTCGTATGGCGAGTGTAGAGAACCGGAGACCAACCCTTTTTACTGGAAACGAGGCATTACATCTTACTTAGTCCTCACGGTTGACAATGCATCTGCATTTTGATACGTAATCGAGAATAGATGTAGATATCTATGGGCCACAGCAACCACTTACCATCAGGTGGACTGTGTGCTCGTTTGTCACCCTTATCTTATAGCCGTACAGATTGTGTATATATGCTAATCGAAACAACTAAAATAACGTTTTATTTTTTTCAC
The DNA here is from genome assembly GCA_033319125.1 of Parnassius glacialis. NCBI lineage: Eukaryota > Metazoa > Arthropoda > Insecta > Lepidoptera > Papilionidae > Parnassius > Parnassius glacialis. The sequence goes on along the minus strand of JAVANC010000023.1, from coordinate 13,763,719 downwards.
TTTCTCACTATAATATTCTATCAAAATCAGTATTATATATTCTTCTGTCGGAAAAAAAAATTGGCTGTAATTCTGTCTAGCCTTTTAAAAATTAAAAAAAAGATGTAATTTGAAATTATACGTTAATACGTCGTACGACCATTGCATTGCGCTGTTAAGAGGCAATAAAAGCATTTAGTGTAGCAACTCGTAAAATAGTTCGGCACTGCCACATAATCATCTCACGCCAGGCTGCAGTTTACAAACAGTATTTTATGTGAATTATTCTCGGTGCGCTTGTACCATGTTGCGAGGAAATGAGGTAATAAATTTTGGAGGGCTCCGCGATGTTTTGTTGCGCGCGGTAGAGCGGCTCGTTGTGAGATGAATGAGCGCCACTTAAGTGTTGCATGCGTCAATTGCATGCGTTGTTGAGTAATGAGTGGGTAGTAATTAAGCTATGGATGGTTTGGCTTTATTTTATTTAGAATCATAAACTTTTTTATTCAATATAAATAATATATAATGAAAGTCACTCTTTTGTTTAATTTACCATTGGTTCGTAAAAAAATCCTCTATCCTGGGAAGGAAAGCAAGAAACCCAGCGAGAGCCTTTTTTTAAATAGTAACTGATAATTATGTATGTTACACAATTAACAACACAAAACAAATTAGATATAGCTTGATAGCGATTACATCATTTTTATGTCTTCCTATATTATTTTGTGTCCCTGTCTGCGAATTTCTACCGACTTCAAAAAGGCGACGGTACTCTTATCGACTGTATGTTTTTTATGTGTCTTACTTCATAACTTTTTACTGGAAGAACCGATTTTTTATAGGATAAAAGTGACAAGCGAGTACACAGTTCAGCTGATGGTAAGTAGTTTCTGTGGCCCATAGACATCTACATCCATCTTCAACTACGAATTAAAATGCAGAAGCGTTGACACTCGTGAGGACTAAGATAGAATGACTCGTTTCCATTAAAAGGGGCGTCTGGTTTTCTTCACCCACTATACGAAACACAGCAGTGTTAAGCTGCTATTTTACGCTGGTATTCTGTGAGAGCGTGGTCCTTCCCCGGTTGAGCCAACTCCTTCGTGCTACAACTATATAGTCTATACTACTGATATAGCCACAGTATGGCTCTACCTCTATATAATATATATATGATTTAAATAAACGAACTACAAGCTCTATATATATATATAACAATTGTACATTGTCTTTTGGTTTACCACATTGAACCAAACGCTTGATATATTTTCTTAAAAGATGGACTAGGCTTAAGGCCAAAACGGAAGTTGTGAAGTTAGCAACTATGTAGTTAAAAGTTAAAGTCACAGCCTATGTACTTCTTACAGCTGGGTGCCGACGCTTTCAATTCTGAGAGGGTTTAATGCAAGGAAATGTCCGCTGCGTTGTCTTAATGCGTGTTGGTGAACTTGCTATTATGTCTTCGAAATATTTTTTTTTTACTTTTTACCCCTACAAACACAAATTGCATAAGGACAAACATCCAGACCCGGAACAATTATTTGTAGGCCATACAAATACTTGTTTCGTGCGGGATTCGAACCTGCGGCCCCCAGCGCAGCAACTCATTGCTAAGCCACTGCGCCACGGAACCGTCAAACATACATTGTAGAACATACACTAACAAAAATTTTTGAACCGTTGGTAAACGTTTAGATGCTGTCCCACCGTATCGTCAAAGCCAAAGCTCGTTTCACCTTCACGTAATAAATGAAAGTTATGACGGGTTTACATTACATTCGTACCGCTTGGATGCGAGTAGATGGTTTGTACAGGTGATATTTTCTGATAGTGTACGCATTAACGAAGCTGGTCTGTTGGAAGATCATCGATCAACGATGTATGCTCTCTATTTCGTCAGAGAAACTACTGAATACCTAAAGATTGAAATGAAATGAAAACTCTATTTTGTCCAACTTAAACATAATTTTTTTAAATAAATACCATTTCAAATGACGTTTCTCTGTCTGGAGAAGATACAGTCATCTTATATTATCCTATATTTTTGTCATTTTTTAACACAATATAATTCTGTCATACAACAGATATTACGATATTTAAAAGTGCTACACCCGCGTTATTTGGGAAATGAATTTAAATAGTTTGTACAGGCATCATGTAAATTTGCCTACAGAAACTGCATGAGTGCATTCATGAGAATTAAAAAGCGTTTACTATGTGTAAAATTAAAATATAATTTAACCGAGTTTAAAACGATCAGGTTTTTATACGACTCGTGTTGTTTTTTTATATATGTTCACACATTTCTCGGAAACAGACTCGACGACTCGATGATTCTTTTTTTATTACGTAGATTTTTTTATACACGCCAGTATATTTTTTTTATAGTCCCATATAATTTAAAAAAAATCCCATCGCTAAGAGTGGTAAAGCAGGAGATGAAGATTTTATTGTAACTATTTGTATGTCGTTCTATTTTTTACCTTTTGAAGTCAGTTTGTACTTTTTATTAAAAGTTCAATTATGTGCTTATATGTTAAGTATTTCCTCGAGTGACGGCGCTGGACGACTGACCTGTTTAGCTTCATCTTGAAAATTTCCCCGTGTTCTTTTGAATTTGGCGAGCCAATTTAAAACTGTATCTCGTGAACAAGCGGACTCGTCAAAAGTAGTATTAAAAGTTCAGAATATTTTTAAGTCATAGTGCAAAATCTGCTGCTTAATTTTTTCAATTATTCATTAAAGCATATCAAAAGCCCACTCCTTAACAAAGGTCAATGTCCTGCCCACGCGTGGCATGCGGTTTGGCACCCGGAGTTTTTATTATTTTAGTTGTCATCAGGAAATCCTGCTGCTTATACTGGTTTATTTCCCTCTGTCAGCTCTTGCGATATCCATGGAGTGATATAGGGTAGTGGGTTCTCCCACGTCGCCACTTACGGAGCTCCATTGCTATGAGCGGATTGCCAGGCGAATGCCAGGTCACACGTAAGAAGCATTTTTAAAATAAAAGTGTTTTAAAAATTTTGTGTTTCATTTTCGAATGTTATCAGTTTTATCGTGATGTACATAACATGCCAGTATGAAATGACTAAAGAGAATAAAATAAAGATAGTACAAGAATAAAATAAAAAAACTAAAATCTTTTCTTCCTCGCACAACTTCTTTCTGGAAGCGATTACCACCAGCGGTTTTTCCGGACCGATACGAGTTAGGGACCTACAAGAAAAGAGCCTACTCCTTTTTAAAAGTCCGGCGACGCATCTGCAATTCCCCTGATGTCGCAGTTGTTAATGGGCGGCGGTAGTCACCACAGAGTACTTTTTGGTAGTCACTTACCATCAGGCGAGCCGCATGCTCGTTTGCCCCCTCTCCTATAATTTTTTTTTTAAATAACTTCGTTTATCATGCAATGTATTTTACAAGTATGTAAAAGGAATTTTAACGGGAGCTTGACTGCCGGCAGATTGTTGCTGTTGTATTATTGTTTAAATTATGGTTTAAAGCGGATTTTGATAAGTGCAAATGGTGCCATTTTGTATATTTAATGTATTGACATTTACTTATTTCATCGTTTCCACGATGTAACGATGAAACAAGTGATCCAATGGTGATGTAAACTTCCAGTTTATGTGCCTGTTTAGGCACCTTGAGATACCATTATTATCGAATGTCTACTAACTCAAGTTGCCGTCAAAATCTCTCAAAAACTTTATAAATACACCAACACGCTGCGAAATAATTTTAAAACATATTATTTAAAAGTTTATTTTTTATTACTTTACGTTACAAAAGAAGGAGAATGTAAGAATAATAAAGAAATGTTGCCGTTTGTGATCAAGTCGTAAAAAGATATCACGCACTAGTAAATCGCACCCGTGCGAAGTCGGTGTGCGTCGAATACTACAGTTTATTACTCGTATATCTTAACTATTTTACTTACGTTTACCTTGAAACAAATTTCTTACATTGTTGTACGATCATTCATTAACATTTAAAATCGTTTGCAATCTTTGGAATCTTCACACAGTAACATAAGGATCACGACCTTTTCATTTGTTGTTTTTTTTTACTGCACGTGATTATACGTCACTCATAACAGATACTGCTCCTAAGTTCAGAGAATAATAATTATTCAATCGCACTCATTTGATCTGACTGATTAATTAATTGGACCCAGTTAATGTAACCATATTGACATTAGGATGTTGTTGAATATAGTTTGTTCTAACATTTTGCAAAAACTGGGTTTACTTATTTTTTTATGTATGACACAAACATTTTTTTTTGATTTATCAAAAGTAGTTACAACTTTTAACATTTACTTTATGTATGAGTATTTTCTACCAGAGCTGTAGTAACTCATGAGATAAACGTATGAGATCTACAGTATTTCTCAAGACACTTAAAATTGCAATAATTACTTTTTTTCTATCGCACTTATTTCTAAACCAACGATTACGTGACAAAGCCATGCTGTGGCTGTATTATAGCTAAAGCAGGAATGGGTCAGTTCGACTGGATAAGGCTCATGCTTCAGGAACCCAGCGCAAAATAGCAGCATAATATTTTTCTGTTTTGTGTGCTGAGTGTAGAGGCTTGGAGCCCCTTTTTATTGGTAACGAGGGATTCGATCTTAGTCCATAGGGGTCACTCCGCATCAGGATTTTATAATTTACCAACATACATATTGCCATATCACTCACTCAAAATATAACTCCACAAAAAAGGCTTCTCTCTCTCTCTCTCTCTCTCTCTGTCGTTTCTTTTAATTCTTAATATTAGTGAAGATAAATACATTTATATTATTGTTATTATTATTTACAAACGAGATTGTACAACCAGTACAAGTTGCCTGTGATAACATATAGAACTCGGACGTGGTTCTTCACTGCTGGCCGTATGAGGAAGCTCAAGGTCTGGAGGGCTATGCTCGGGTTTTCTCTACGTGATATACTTAGAAATGAAGAGTAACAGACATAGCCCAATGGGTCAGTAAGTTGGAGTGGCAATGGGCCGGCCATAGAGCTCGAAAAACCGACAGTTTCTTCTATATACAATTTAGTCTATGACCGACAGCCGTTGGGTTCTCGATTGGCAACCTCGTACCGTTAAGCAAAGTGTAGAGCGGCCTTCCACTATGTAGAGTGACGACCTGGTAGAGATGCAGGAAGTCGTTACATGCCCGTGGCTCAGGACCGTGCCTTGTGGCATTCCTTGGAGGAGGTCTAACTATATATAGGCGAAAATAGGTTAAGCAGTGGATTTGTAACGAGCTGAAATAAAGAAACAACAGAAATACATTTATTACATAGTAAATTAATAAACAACGATCAACTGTCCCTAAAATACTATGTACTATGGTTAAATGTTATTATTGGCCTAGAACTTGAAATTAGGCACTTATTTTAAACGGACCATATTTCATTTTGTAACAAAGGACAAGGGCTTAGAAGTAATTTCAGTCAATAATGTTGAAATTACTGTCAGCGAATAGCAAATAAGCCTAACTGTGGTAGCTTTGCGAGATCATTAGCCTTGTACTTACTTTAATATGATGTTTAAAACACGTGACTACATTTCAGATTATTAGTAAAAAAAAAACTAATCAACACGGATATGGCTAACCTTACATAATATGCTGTGCAGGTTATACTGTATAGGTTTCTGTAATAGTCTATTGTTGCATAAGTCTGTGCAAAAAATATTTTTTTATAAGTACAGTAAAACTCGTTTAATACGATCACGTTTAATACGATTTCTCGCATAATACGCCATTTTATATCACTCCCTGCAACTTGAGGCATGTTTTCATACATTTTTAACTCGCTTAATACGATCGTCATCCCGTCTAATACGCCATCTGTGCAACATCCGAGCCAAGCCGAGTAGAACGCATAATTCTCTTCATTGATAACTGCCCCGGCTAAAGAACATCAAGGTTGGTTTCTTACCTCCGAATGCGACAAAGTCCTTATATATAAAGCTACAGAACACGATTGATACATCGCTATCGTAAAGAAATGGAAAATCCTGACAGCAAACGACCCTTGACTGTGCAATCCGATCCTAAAAATTGCAGCGGCATGGCAAGCAATTAAGCCTGAAACCATACAAAATTGTTTCAAGAAAACAGGTTTCCGAAATAACAAAACTGACGTCGTGTTGGAAGAAGTACCCGCGATACTGCTGGGTTTTCCAGGATATTCTTCCATTGATGACAATGTTGCACCGTACGAAACCCATTCAATCGAAGGTCTTTTTGAAGATATGAATAACACCCAAAAAGAGGTCCTACGTGATGGCGATAAAGATGAAGGAGAGTCAATTGCGACTGTCAAACGCAGAGGCATTAAGCAGTGGCGGATTTACACATTTGCCGCCAGTAGGTTATTCTAATTTTTCCGCCCCTACCAATCTTCAACAATTCGATGGCCTAGTTCACAATCATATTAATTACAATTTTTTGTCAATGAAATTGTAACTTCATGAATTGTGCATTATCGTTCTAAATACGGGTGGCGCACAAATCATGAAGTTACAATTTCATTGAAAAAAACTTGTAATTTTCTCGTAATTAATACAATTATTACAACATTTACAATTATTATTACAACGCGGTCAGGAATTTGCATTTCGAAAAACCCAAAATTAGGGGCTTTTTAGGTGCTAATTGTGCAAATTTCAACAGTTCGTTGCGGTGAAAATTTTAGAGCCACTAATTTTTAAACTTGGCACCTAATTAGCACCTAAAACCCCTATTTTGGATTTTTCTAAATGTAAATTCCTGACTTTGCGTTGCTCGCAATACACAATTAATTATTGTGAGCTAGTAAATCAATGTGTTAGTGCCCAGATTATCTTTACAACTAAACGATTTAGTTAAGATTGCACAAGAAATAGCTTTTGGCTATATTTTTGAGCTAATACAAGCTCAATCATGTACTTCTAATAAGGAGGGGTAAGGTATGCCTTAATACTACTTAAATGTTCATCATCATCCTCATCATTACAGCCCTTCACAAGTCCACTGCTGAACATAGGCCTCTCCCAAAAAATGCCACAAAGCACGGTCCTGAGCCACCTGCATCCATCGACTTCCTGCATATCTTACCAGGTCGTCACTCCATCTAGTGAGGGGGGGGGGGGGGACGCCCTACACTTCGCCTGCCGGTACGAGGCTGCCACTCGAGAACTTTTCTTCCCCATCGGTTGTCAGTTCTTCGAGCTATATGGCCGGCCCATTGCCACTTCAGCTTACTAATCCGTTGGGCTATGTTGGTCACTCTGGTTCTACTGCGGATATCCTCATTTCTAAGTTTATCACGCAGAGACTCTCCGAGCATAGTCCTCTCCATAGCTCGCTGAGCGACCTTGAGCTTCCTCATCCGGCCAGCAGTGAAGGACCACGTCTCAGTTCCGTATGTCATCACTGCCAGTGATGACATATGGAACACCACACGCGTGTTCCCAACAACTACCGGCATAGGTGTGACATGGACATTAAACATGATCTTTGTTTTGTCCATGTTCATCTTAAGACCTATCCGTTGGGAAACACTATTGAGGTCATTGAGCATAGTGCTTAAGTCCTCCAGCGATACTGCCATAAGAACTACATCGTCGGCAAATCGAAGATGAGTGATGTACTCGCCATTGATGTTGATACCGTATCCTATCCAGTCCAGAAGCTTGAAAACGTCTTCCAATGCAGCGGTGAAGAGTTTCGGGGATATGACGTCACCCGGTCTTACACCTCTCTGCAATTGGATAGGTTTCGTACTCAGGTTCTGTACTCGGATAGCCATCGTAGCCCTACTGTACAAGCACTTCAACACTTCGATATACCGACAGTCAACTTGGCACCGCTGAAGGGACTGCAGCACCGCCCAAATTTCGACGGAATCAAAGGCTTTCTCATAGTCCACATACGCCAGACATAGTGGCAAATTATACTCCTCGGACTTCTGTACAATTTGCCGAAGGGTATGTATGTGGTCTATGGTGCTAAAGCCTTTTCGAAAACCGGCTTGTTCGGGAGGCTGGAAGTCGTCAAGTTTGCGCGCGAGACGATTCGTAATGACTCTCGAAAACAGCACGTAGACGCGGCTCAGAAAGGAAATCGGTCTGTAGTTCTTCAAGAAAGCGTTGTCGCCTTTCTTGAAGAACAAGACCACCGTACTTCTGCTCCACGCCTCCGATGTAATGCCACCATGGAGGACGGAATTAAAGAGCTTCTGAAGGCCTTCAAGTACCGGTTTTCCACCCGCTTTCAGAAGTTCCGCTGTAATTCCATCCTCGCCTGGGGCCTTGCCGTTTTTAAGCTGCTGGAGAGCCATTCTAATCTCGCTCAGACTGACGTCCGGGATATCATCGGAATAATGTCGGATAAGACTCGCTCTTGGATCGTTACTCACACTTGCGTGCGGCTCCAACGATGACGTGTACAGCTGCCCATAGAACCTCTCAATCTCACTCAAAATCTCAGGTGCCCCGAAAACGATGTGCCACACTCGGTCTTCAGCTTTGAAAGTTGGCACTTTCTGGCAGACAGATCTCTGGCAAAGAATTTGGAGCCTTGGTTCCGCTCGATCGCTTCTTCAATATGAGCTGTATTGAAGTTGCGTAAGTCCCGCCGCATGCATTTGGAGATCTGTCTGTTCAGTAGCCTGTATGCTGTCAAATCTGTTGAAGAATGTAGCTTCATCTCCTGTCTAACAACCATGAGATTAAGAGTGTGATCGGAGAGTTTTTGTGTTCCTCTGCGGCGGGTCTTGCAGAACATAGCTCCGACCGCATGGACAGTTTCCACGAGCTTGTCATTCAAATCATCCATTTCATTGCAGTCTTCTAGGCACTGAAAGCGGTTTTGTAACTGGAGCTGAAAGGTTTCGGGACTTTGGAACAGAGCACAAGGGGGACGGAGCGTTGGCTTCATTAGACGAGACTTCTCCAACTTAATGTTTAGGTTCAGTGTGCCGCTAACCATTCGGTGATCGCTGCCGGTTTTCACCCTCGCGATCACTGAGACCACTTAACAGTTGTCGTCTGGTCGTCATAATGAAGTCAATCTCATTTTTTATCGAACCGTCGGGGCTCGACCAGGTCCACTTCCTGTGGGGCCGCTTCTGGAAGAAAGAGTTCATTATAAAGAGTCCCTCTTTCTCCATGAAGTCGGCCACCTGCTGGCCACTTGGGTTCCGTTGCCCTATTCCAAATTTCCCTATTTTCAGCTCACCGTTCTCTCTTGTGCCTAGTTTTGCATTGAAGTCTCCCATTAATACCGTATGTTGGGTTTTGGAGGAATGCATGGCTTTAGAGATATTCTCATACATTTCCTCCACCTCCTCATCGGGGTGTGCCGAGGTTGGTGCGTAAACCTGTATGACCTTCAGCGAATACCGTTTGGTGATTCTGAGTATAAGGTACGCAACCCTCGTCGACACACTCAATCTTTACAACGTTGTTAACGAGAGACTTATGGACGATAAATCCGACACCTCCTTGGGACAGATGGTCGCCCTCCCGGTAATAGAGCAAGTTGCTGGATTCGGGGATTACCGTGTCCTCCCCCTCTCTTCGGACTTCGGATAATCCTATAATATGCCAGCGTAACTTGTCTATTTCTTCTTCCAGCTCCACAATCTTCTCGTCAGTCCTCAGGGTGCGTGCGTTGTATGTGGCCAGGTCGAGTCGTCGTAGGTGGCAACCGAACCTCCACCGGAGATTCTTAGCACGCCCTGCCCCGCCGTTGCCATGGTCGCCACCGTAGCCAGGAATAGCGGGACCGCTGGGGACTGGGGGCCGTCTCTTCGTAACTTTCATCATGGGGGGTATATTGCCATAGTTGCCACGCTTGGCGAGCGGGTTGGCAACCGCAGTTTTTTTATTGTATTTTTGCCGTTACCAGGAAGATGCTGCTGCCCATCTCCTGCCTGTTTCCCTTTGTTTCCTTTTACGACACCCACGGGAAGATACGGGGTAGTGGATATTCTTAACCGCCACTACACGGCAATGTTTAACGTTATTAAATAATTTTTAGTGCGCTTACTTACAGCTTAAAAATAATATATTCAGTTACCTAGAAACAATCCGGCTGATAATGACGATGAAATTTAATTAACTAAGTTATGAAAATTTTACAATACCTTTTTGCGTAATTTTGTATTCGCAAAATAATCATCAATCGTCGGATGAAATCTTGTTCATTAATTTTGAGTTCTGACTCTATGCACAAAATAGCTAAGGTGTGTAGCTTTTCTTGAATTTAGGTAGTTTAGTTTATGACGGGCTGTTTTCCGCAACTCCACGTCTAACTGCGTATTTTGCGTGTGGGCAGGAATAATGTAATTATTCGAGCCATGAGATCTCTCCGAAGAAGTTCAACTGTTCTTTGATGTTGCAAGCAACTTCGGGGGATCGATCCCGGCGCGCCGAGATGTTGACTTTAGGTAGATGTTCGATAATTTTTCACCCATTTTAAGTAAGAAAAGCGAGAAGCTTTTCTTACTTTAAACGGTGAAAAATTAAACACCTGAAAAATTTGTTACAGGTGTACTGCTATATCCATGTGAACTGCTATATCCAAGTCATGATAAACATTTTGAAAATTCTGGTTTCGCAGGAACAAAGATAAAATTTTCAATGATCCAGAATCTGGTTTTATCAAAATTCGCACAGAAGAAAGGTGGAATTGAAAATGTATGAATTCTTGAACTAAGTCAATCTCTAAATCATTAGGATACATTTCTTCCAAGAAAAAGAATTTTTCTGTAAGTTGTTAATCTTGGTGATGTTGTTGATTTTGGTCGGACTGAAAAGTTTTTTTGATCCAACAGGTTCCAAGGACTACAACAGTAGGCCTACTATCGTATTTCTAATTCAGATACGAGTCTATCAATTAGGACGAGAAATGTATTAGCCCTGAAAGTATTACTCCAAGTCATTCTCATTTCTTTATGAGGTGTCCCATCATATATTTTTTTCCTTTTCGGTTGTATTTTCTCCATGTCTTTTGTATACTGCTTCCACACGCTTAATTCGATCACTTTTTCTTGGAAATACTTAAAAATTTCTCGTTCAGCTACGAGAGACTGAAGAAGCGACAAGCTTCTGTGCAACATTCAGCAGCCGCAGTTGCCACTAAATTTTAAGAGATCATAGAGCAAGGAACGTAAAAAGCAAAAGGTGCTTGGCTTTGAATTTTAGCCATTGTATACACACCAGACATGTATGCGGCATTATCATACTACAGCAAGAACCAATTGTAAAGAAAAAAATTGTGCCAGAGAAGTATTAGTTCGTATTAGAAATCGCACCAGGATTCAATCGAGGCGGTTTTTTTTTGGTATTGAAGTAAATACAGCTATTTGTTTTGAACTCAATGCCAACACGCAGCGTACGCCTTCAACAGCATGATCCTGCTGCGGCTCCCGCGGCGGCCGCGCCTCGCTCGTTCAGTCAATACATCAGCATTTCCATAGATAATATACTACATAGGGCAGGCATTTCGACCAAACACACTTAGCGGACGGTCATATCACTCGTTTCCGCGCACAACCAAAGAGGACTACGCTAATTGTAGGAAAATTTATGTAAGAGAAAAATGAAAAAAAAAATTGGCCCGAATTCGCCGCCCCTAAAATGTGCCGCCCTAGGCTCCAGCCTACTCAGCCTGCTGGTAAATCCGCCACTGCCATTAAGAGCAGCAAACGGTTTAAGGTGCTATGTATCTATCGTTGCAACTTGCTTTTCGCTTTCGGGGAAAGTTATGTTATTATAAATAATAAACCTAGCAAGCTAACAGCATAGCAAAGTGGCGAAGCAATCAGCTTTGTAGCGGTTTCTAACGGAAAAAAATAGGAGGTTCAGATGCCTGGGTGATCAGTAATCGATTGCTGAAAACAGAATTTGAAAATTAGAAACCGTTCTCGAGATAATCGTGGGACAGACGGACAGACGGACGGACAGACGGACAGACAGACAGACATCGTGAAATCAAAAATCAATAAGTGACTTTGCAAGCTTCGCCACTTAATAGTTAACTATGATGTAACGTATTTAAATAAATATACGTATTATGTATAATATTATAGCTTTCTAAAAAATTTATAAATATGCCTATAATTAAATACTTACAAAAAATTGTTAATGATGTTATGTTTTATTTTCCATATCCCGCATAATACGTTTTCCCGCCAAAATCGTCTTAAGCGAGTTTTATTGTATTTATAAAAAATATACAGTATTGTTAACTAAAGTAACGTTCTGATTAAACGACCTTTCTCCAACAATAAGGCAGATCATTAATTTCCTGAAAATGAAACCATCACTTTTGTGACTGAAATAATTCGTTTAGGTTGTCTTTATTATATCCACTTAGACTTAGAAGTTTTGTATTTATCCACCAACTATCCTTTGCATGTAACGTTAGGAAGGTAGACCTATTTCTTCTCAGCCGTAACTAGCTTGTTTTATCAGATTGAATTTCTGTGGTGAATGGGCAATTTCATACAGCGAGTAACTGTCGGTACTCTTTTGATATTAAAGTAGGCATATTAAAGTAGGCATAGGCTCGATAAAATAAAATGATGTGTCTTCACCTGAAGATACCTCGTCTATAGGCAAAACACGTGTCGTATTGTTGTCAGTGTTGTGTCTTTCCTAGTGTAGTGGTGTTGGGAGTAGTGGTGCTTGGATTAGTGGTGACGGGGATAGTGCACGCAATTGAGGGAGGGCGGGAGGTGCTCTTCAAACTAGGTAAAACACATCATTTTATTTTATCGAACGGATGTACGCGAAGTAATTTTTTGCTACTTTATTATAATGGACTTTCGCAAAGTAACGCCTGATTCTATTAATTATCTTTTGATATTGTAAACGGGACCCTAGAATTTAGTTTCCACATTTCTCCTATCCGCTGCGAACCAGCTTGCCAAGTGGGGTAGCTATGGAAAATATCCCCCCTATTAGACAATCTATAGGGAAGGCCTATGTTTAGCAGTAGACTTTAATATGCTGTAGCGGTAACTTTTGTTATCGCAGCTAAATTTTGAGCTATAGTGGCGTAATCGACGCGTAACATAGTTTCTGACTGGCGGGTTTTCAGGTATGAACTCACTTCAACAAGATGAAGTAATTTGACGTCATCTAATACCAGGGACGATCAGACGACAGACATTTCATTTTCAAGCTTGTAATTCGTGTTTAAATTTATCAAAATATTAGTACACTGTCCTTAGGCTCACATTGTCACTAAACGCTTAACACATTCGCTTATTTTTTTATAGGATAGGGTGACAAACTAGCACACAGTCCACCTGATGGTAACTGGTTGCTGTGACTCACAAACATTTATCCTCAATAAAGAATCAAAATGCAGATGCGTTGTCACTAGTGAGGACTAAGATGGAATGCCTCTTATCCAGTAAAAAGGGTCTCCGGTTCTCTATACGCACCATACGAAACACAGCAGTGTCAAGCTGCCATTTTACGCTGGTATTCTGTGAGAGCGTGGTCCGTCCCGGTCGAGCCGATCCATTCGTGTTACAACTATACTACTAATATAGCTGCAGCATGGCTCTACACGCTTAAAAATATACTAGCCTTAAAGCCAGAACGGAAGTCGTAAAGTTTGCTATAATGTAGTTGTTCAAGCATAAAAAAAAGTTAAAAATGTGCAAAAAATGAAAGAGCAAACCACTGAGGTATTGTTTTGTGTAATAATTTAAAACTCTAGAAACTGATAAACTTTTATTAAAAACCAACTTTTCGATTAAATGACATTGTGTAACAAAAAACTTTACCTCAGTGTCAACTAGCGACATCTGGTGATGAGAAAATTATTAGCTCTCATTTCCACAGAATTCTACGCACTCATAGTACACATAGTACGAGCTCTCTTTGACGGGTGTTCTCCGTCCGGATGCTCTTAATTGAAGGCCATGCCGGTCGAGGTCTGCGTATTTCTATAGATGACTGAATTGGTGAGTGGCATTATATTTTTTTAATAGGACCCCTCTCCTACACACAAATGAGCATGCGGCTCATCGGATGTTAAGTGACTAGTAACTAGTAACCACCGCCCAGACATACCTGTAAAACCCGAGGAATTGCAAGTGCGGTGCCCGCCTTTTAAAAAGGAGTAGGCTATTTTCTTAAAGCAATATCTAGTCACGCGATCTTATTAAGCACGATTTGAATACATAGTAAACAAATAAAATATTATATTTTATAACGTGGTAGAGCCATGCTGCAAATATATTAGTAGTATAGTTGTAGCACCAATGGGTCGGCTCGACGAGGAAGAAATACGTTCTCACAGAATACCAGCGTAAAATAGCAACTTAACGCCGATGTGTTTCGTATGGGATTGTAGAAAACCCGAGTCCATTTTTACTGGAAACTAGGCATTCCATCTTAGTCCTCATGGGTAGCAATCTACATTTTGATTCGTAATCGACGATAAATGTAGATGTCTATGTGCCACAGCAACCACTTACCATGAGTTGGACTGTTTGCTCGTTTGTCACCTTCATCCTATATAAAGAAAATTCGACGGGTGGGATGGTCGGTGAGCAATTCGTTTGGCAAACCTATCGATGTTATAATTGACGTACGTGGGTGATTTACGACGTTTTAAAACTTCTCTCCTCTAACCATATATTGGAAGTTATTTAGGAATCCCTTTGCTAACGTAGTTTATTTCTTATTTCACATCCGCGCAAATCCAAATCCGGTTAGGAATTTCGCAGAACCACAAGAACACAAATAAAACCGCTAACGACGTCGCTCGTTCAGTCTGTCCTTTTAGTAACGATGCCACATGCGGGGTTAAGGGTATATTTTATCATAAATTAAGGGACTTAGTAATTACTATGGCAATATAAATAGTTTCAGTGGCGCACTTTGCGAGAAGCCTATATCCATCAGTGAATAGATGCAGGTCGATGATGAATATGGTCAGGGAAATAAAATGCGTTAAATTTTAGAGTTCAGAAGTTCTAGTTCTAATTTCTAGTTAGAATATTTTTTAAATATAAAACTTTTCAGATATGTGTGTCATATTCAAAAGATTGTTTGTTTGAGGTGTGGTATTAAAGTATTACCTTATAACCCTTATAACTAGAATATCGTCTAAGTAGTTACATTAAAAACTTCACCCCTATTTTGCCACCTCTAGGAGTTGAGTAGATTCTCCAAATTTCTATGGAATGTCCCATACAAATTTGGATGTTGCGTGTCACCACAGAGGACGAAGATAAGGATAATAAAGGTCTCCGATTCTCGTCACTCATTATACGAAGCTTATGCTGATATTTGACGCGTAGTAGTAGTATTCTGTGTGAGAAGCCTTCCCCGGTCGAAACAACCATTGCCAAGCTGCAAACTACTATGGCGGTAAGGTGAGGTTGAAACGTCCTTCACCAATGAGGACTAATAATTTTCTGCTCACCGGATGTCGCTAGTTGACACTGAGGTAAAGTTTTTTGTTACACAGTGTAATATAATTGAGAAGTTGGTTTTTAATAAAAGTTTATCAGTTTCTAGAGTATTAAATGAACACACAAAACAATGCGTCAGTGGTTTGGTCTTTAATTTTTTGCACATTTTTAACTTTTTTTAAATTTTTTACTTTTATGAATATCTGTGGTTTGGTTTATTTACTTTTAATCTTATTAATATAAAACATATTTAATAGTGCAAAAAGAAACCTTTACATTATCCGAACAAATTAACTTCCCCGCTATTAAATCTGTCAAATCATAGTGTCAAATACTATACCTCAATTTCTTGTGGCGCCGCCCTGGTGGCAGAAAAAGTCATGGAGGCCCTCACTGTAACGACCCGTTTTTGCTACAGCCTTAACTGGGCCGCCTATGAACCACATGCAGGTGAGACTGACATTGTGGAAAAAAGACACAATAAGAAATAGTCTCAGGAATGATACCTATGTAGATAAATTTAGAGGGTAAAACATTAAATAATTAAAAAATTTGATACATATTTAACCTAAAAAAGAACTTTCTTGCTTAAATTATAGGATACAATTATATAATATATTATTTTACGTTTTATTTTATGTAATAACAATATTTAAGACATTACCAACATATTTTTTACGCAATTCTGTTGAACGAAACTGTAATCAAAACCGTATTGAGTTGTCAGAATTCTAATTTCGTCATGTCAATAAAGGTAGTATGATTATACATGCAGGAGATAAAGGTATCACGTGCAGTGTCTATCAAATGAATGTGATGCTGATTGCAGGAATCTGTACTGTAATGGGTACAGAACAAAGGCGAATATGTAGGCGGCGTACTAAGTGTACAATAAAATTATTGTGAGACACTCCTATAAGTCTTATATTGGTGAAGCGTATAGAGTTGAAAGGCCGTACTGAAATATTTTGATACTTTATAAGAAATTTTTATTTCAATGTCAAATGGTTGTTAAATATAATCCACTTTGCATATTTTGAATATTAGATGGTAATTTGAAACCTCGAAGTTCTCATAATACCCGTATTACATCTCAGGGAAGAATGAGTCCCTGAAAACAGGGCTTCAAGGGATCGTAGAAAGCTGAGTGACCTTGAATTGCCTACATTTTATCATGTCTTAATGCCATGCAAATATCTCCCTGGGCTCAATAAAAGGCCGTTATTTTGATGTTACAGACAGACATTTAAATTATATATATATTCTATGTTTTAACATATAAAACTTAAACAGCTCTCTAACTAACACTCATAATGAGTGTCGCAAGGCGCCACAATTGAAAGCTAAACCCGAACTCAAATCGCCGGATAAATGCAGACATGACACCCTCGCACTGGTAATGCTGCTGTCAATCAGTTTCTTAAAGGATTCAGCGTTTTATTGTATAGCTTTCCGCTATTATTCAATGAGAGTTTAAAGAAAAATAAGTCGTCACTTTAAAACGAATAAAAAAATTTAAGAGGTTTACAAATCGACTGTACGTTTTGTGTCTTCATCAATTGTGAACCGATTTCGATGATTATTTTTTTAATTAATAAGTTCATACTTTAAAGATACTTCTAAAGGTGGCAAAATAGAGGATGAATTTAATAATGTAACTATTTAAACGAAATTGAGATAGTTCACCCAAAAGGAAAAATAATTAACTGTCAATAAAAAGTGAAAGTCGACTTCAAAGGACTTATTTATTTATTTATTTATTTATTTATTTATTGACACACCAACAGCATAACATACAAAACATTACAATAATCTTCGTCTTATAAATAGTTTGGTATGCATGCCAATTACTGGTGCATACATCACTCTCATTAGAAGACATTAAATTAAATCAAGTTCAAATAAATTTCAATTTACAAATTTTGAGTTGCAGCAAATTAATAAGTAAAAATCAAAAATCAAAAATCAAAAGTATAACAAAAAGAAGAAATTTAGTAGCATAAATATTAAATTACAAATCTAATTTACCAACAGAAATGTGCGGTAAGCTTTTTTTTCAGATTTGTCACTGAGTCATGAAAAATATCAAAATCTTTAATGGACGCGGAGAATCGATTGTACTCAGAACACATCCTTGATAATGGAGAATGTTTTAGAGCATTTGTTCTACTTACTGGTACAACAAGTATGTTAGTGAGAGGATTTCGTGGATATCTGTACGGGATTTTGAAATTTATTTCATTAAGCAATTCACTGCATGCCATCTGTCCTGACAACAGCTTTTTGAGGAATGTTATATCTAATATTATGCGGCGATTATAAAGTGACATCATTTTAAAGTGTCTTATAAGAATAATAGGACGCATTTCGGTGGGTGTGCGCAGGAATTACACACATTTTAACGTGGTAGAGCCATGCTGCAGCTATATTAGTAATATAGTTGTAGCTCGGATGGGCCGGCTCGACCGGGGAAGGACCACACTCTCACAGAATACCAGCGTAAAATATCAGCTTAACACTGCTGTGTTTCGTATGGTGAGTGTAGAGAACTGGAGACCCTCTTTACTGGAAAAGAGGCATTCCATCTTAGTCCTCACGGGTGACAACGCATCTGCATTTTGACTCCTAATTGAGGATAGAAGTAGATGTCTATGGGCCACAGCAACCACTTACCTTCAGGTGGACTGTGTGCTCGTTTGTCACCCTATCCTATAAAAAAAGTAAACCGAACTTACTATCGGTATATGAACACCTTATTATTTTTTTATTTATTTAAAATTTTGTTTTTAAATACAGTATTGTTAAAGATTATAATATCCTAGCTGGCCAGACAGACTTTGTTCTGCCCTTTCCGACGACCCTTTGTCCTTAAAAAAAATTGCAATAGAAAATATTGGGGTTCACTTATTGGGATAAAAACTCTCAAGTTGGTGCTCCAACTTAGGTACACATTAACAAAATTTCATTAAAGTCGGTTGAGTGGTTTCGGAGTTCAACGCGGACAAACAATGTGACACTGATGTGTTTAAAATTTTGAACAGTTATAATATTCTTTAATTAGTAATGATAATACCTTAATTGAAATTGAACAATATAACTTTCAAATAAATTTGTCGGTACAATACGCGCGCTACCTACTTAAAGTTAATTGTACTATGCCTATATCTTTCCCGCAAGTGAAAGCAATAAGTTGACAAAATTTTACCGCAGTCTGATGATCGGTATGGCAGCGCATAAAACACGAACAAACTTAAATTTTTAGAGTTCCGTAGCCAAATGGCAAAAAACGGAACCCTTATGGATTCGTCATGTCTGTCTGTCTGTCTGTCCGTACGTATGTCACAGCCACTTTTTTCCGAAACTATAAGAACTATGCTGTTAAAACATGGTAAGTAGATGTATTCTGTGAACCGCATTCAGATTTTCAGACAAAAATAGAAAAAAACTATAAATTTAGTGGGTTCCCCATACTTAGAACTGAAACTGAAAAATTTTTTTTCCATCAAACCCATACATGTGGGGTATCTATGGATAGGTCTTCAAAAATGATATTGAGGTTTCTCATATAATTTTTTTCTAAACTGAATAGCTTGCGCGAGAGACACTTCCAAAGTAGTAAAATGTGTGTCCCCCCCCTGTAACTTCTAAAATAAGAGAATGACAAAACAAAAAGAAATATATAATATACATTACCATGTAAACTTCCACCGAAAACTGGTTTGAACGAGATCGAGTAAGTAGTTTTTTTTAAACGTCATAAATTATGTTACTTGCTTCTAGGGAACCCTTCATGGGCGAGTCCAACTCACACTTGGCCGCTTGTTATATATTAGATGATAGCCGAAATTTATTATTTTCCTTAGACAAATAAGATTAAAATACATTATTACACACTTTTATGAAGTGCGTTAGTTATTGCGTTTGTAAAGTATGGACTCTGCAGTTCAATTTTCCTAATCACTATGGTAAATGATATAAAATTAAATGTATTTTTGAAACATATTACTAAAATGAGCTGTGGTAGCTCTTTAGCTCCTTATTTCACAGTACGCGAGCAACTCGGATTTGATCCCTGGAAAATAAATATAAACCTGGCACTAATGAGGGCTAATAATCTTCCACTCACCAGATGTGTGTGTTAGGTAAGTCGGCTGTGGATACGTCTGTTGGCTTATTAAATGGAAGACCATACGGGGGAGTTGCCATTCTCTGGCGGAAGGGCATTTTTGACAGCGTTACTGTGTTAGATTGCAGTAGTGCCCGCTTGATAGGTATAAGAGCTACTATAGGGGAGCGCACTGTTGTCTTTTTCTCAGTGTATATGCCTACTGATTCGTTAGACAACCTACCTATCTTTACAGAGGTGTTAGGTGAATTAAGCGCTATTGTCGAAAGCGAAAATGTTGAGAGCATATTTATACTGGGTGATTTTAATGCGCACCCACATGAAATGTTTTATAATGAATTAATTGGTTTTTGTTCTGATCAGAGTTGGATGTGCGCTGACATAGAAAAACTTGGCTTGCAGTCTAACGTGTACACCTATGTTAGCGCGGCGCACGGGTGCAGGCGATGGCTGGACCACTGTGTTGTTTCAAACTCGGCCTGGCAAACCGTTGTCGAAGTGGAGGTTATAGAAGACGTCTTTGTGTCTGATCATTTACCCTTAATAGTTAAATGTGACTTAAGGATTGTTAGGCCTAAATGGATAGCACGCGACTTGCATCCTAGCTCAGTAATATGGGGGGAAAGAGATCAGAAACAAATATGTAATTATCAAGAACTCTGTCACAATAGACTACGCGAGATTAATTTCCCCTCGGAGTTTACAGAGTGCAGTCGCGGGCTATGCAGTTTGGATGAACACAAGCGGGTGTTAGACCGGATGTATGACAGCATTGTACGTGCCTTGAGTGATGCGGCTAGCAAAACTAAGAAAAAACCTTGCAACAAGCCAAGCAAAAACAGACACCTCTGTGGCTGGAACAAACATGTTCAAGAGGCGCATCGGATGGCCAGGCTTAACTTCAGGATATGGTTGTCGTATAATAGGCCATCATCTGGAAGGATCTATGATCAAATGAAAGAGTCCCGCAAAATGTTCAAAAGTCGGTTAAAATGGTGTCAACGAAACCAGGAACAATTAAAAATGGACATCCTAGCACAGCATAGGGTGGACAAAAACTTTAAACAGTTTTGGAAGGCTACCAAAAAATGTGATGTTAGGCCTGGCCTCCCGGTGAGTGTGGATGGGAATAGCGAGTCGGTACATATTGCGAATATTTTTGCTCAACATTTCAAAGTGCGTTCACCACTCGGGCCCTCTATCTCTGTATCTGTGAATAGTTCTAAGGCCGGATGTCAGGGGGACGTGCCACTGATGCGCGTTACTGCAAAGCAGGTTAGAGAGGCGCTAAAAAGAATGACCGGTGGCAAGTCCCCCGGTCATGACGGTATTAGTGTGGAACATCTGAGGCATGCCGGGCCTCATCTGCCGAGGGTGCTGGCCCTGTTCTTTTCAATGTGCATAAATCACTCCTATTTACCACGTGACCTCATAAAGACCATCGTAGTGCCCATTGTTAAGGACAGGACCGGAGACATCTCGAGCAGGGGGAACTACCGCCCTATATCACTTGCAACAGCAATTGCTAAGGTATTGGATAGTGTGTTTGACTCGGAATTAGATAAGTATGCAAACATACATGACGCGCAGTTCGGGTTCCGATCTGGACTTTCTACTGAAAGCGCAATCCATAGCTTAAAGCACACTGTCCAATACTACACAGATCGCAAGACGCCGGTATACGCCTGTTTCCTTGACCTCTCCAAGGCCTTTGACCTTGTGTCCTATGAGATACTTTGGAGAAAGTTGGCGGAGGGGGGCGTGCCGGCCGAGTTGCTGGAAGTGTTTAGGTTTTGGTATTCCAACCAAACCAACTTTGTAAAGTGGGCTGATTCTCTGTCGGAAGGATACGTGTTGGAGTGCGGGGTAAGACAGGGGGGGTTGACGTCTCCTAAGCTCTTCAACATGTATGTAAATGACCTTATCGTGGAGTTGAGCGGCATGCGCGTCGGATGTCGTATAGATGGCGTTAACGTTAATAATATAAGTTACGCTGACGATATGGTGCTGCTCAGCCCAACGGTGGGAGGCCTAAGTGAAATGTTAAAGGTATGTGAGATGTATGCTACTGAGCATGGGCTCACATACAATGTCAAAAAAACAGAGTACATGGTCTTTGAGGCCGCTGGTAAATGTCACAATATTGCAGTTAATGTTACCCTTAATGGCATGAACGTGAAACGAGTCACTAAATTTAAATATCTGGGACATATTATTACTGGTGACCTCAAAGATGATGCTGACATTGAAAGGGAGCGCAGGGCTCTAGCAGTTAGAGGTAATATGTTGGCTCGCAGGTTTTCCCGTTGTACAAAAGAAGTTAAGATTACGCTTTTTAAAGCATACTGCCAGAGCGTATACACGGGTAGCCTGTGGGTCAAATACACCAAAAGATCGCTTGAAGCCTTGCGCATCCAATATAATAATATATTCAGGATGCTGTTGGGACTGCCTCGTTTTTGTAGTGCATCAGGGATGTTTGCGGCATACCAAACAGACGGTTTTAATGCCATCATACGCAAGAAAACCGCATCCCTTATTAGCAGGGTACGAGCCAGTCACAACAGCATTCTGAGGACCATAGCGGACAGATATACATCGCCGCTGTGGAAATGTCTTGTGCAGAGACTGATAACTGGGCCCTATCCACCCCCATGATGATCTGTCTCGGCACAATGTATTTATTTTATTTCCCTAGATTTTAAGCAAATCGTTGTACTACCACTGTAACTAACCCTTGTTATTATTATTGTGTTACTAACCCACATATGGATTTTAATTATCTGAAATAAAGAATTTATTATTATTATTATAGATGTCGCTAGTCGTGACTGAGGTAAAGTTTTCTGTTACACAATGTCAGTTAATTGAGAAATTAGTTATAAATAATAGTTTATCATTATCTAGAGTATTATATTAATACACAACACAATGCGTCAGTGGTTTAATTTTTAATTTTTTGTACTTTATAACTTTTTTTTTAATCGGCTTTTTGTTATATTTATAGTTTGGTTTATTGATTTTTAATGTAATTAATATAAAATATAACTAATAATACAGAAAGAAACTTTAAAAATTACATTTTCCTAAGAAATTATCGTCCCCGCTATAAAAACTGTCAAATATTTTACCTCACTGTAAAGTGGCGCCGCCCTGGTGGCAGAAAAAGTCATGGATGCCATCATTAAATTGTTGATTGCAATAATTTTAAGTACTTTGATTTACCACGTACTTCGTGGTGAAGGAAAACATCGCAAGGAATTCTCAGACCATGTCTAAGAAATTATTTCAAGGACATGTGAAGTCTACCATGCATTATGGCGGCATGTTGGATACTTTCTTACCCTAAAACCCTTTTAACAATGCAACAGGAATGATTTCGTTCATCCAGATAAGGACTACGCTCTCACAAAGTACCATCGTATAATAGTAGTTAACAACTTGCGACTTGCCTTGCCGAAATTAAATGTTTACTAATTGTGCTACCAAGCCGTCATATATGTATGAGATACACATTTGAATAGAGATACGGTATTAACATAATATATTTAAGATTCTTAGAGTAATTACTAATAAAAATCTGAGCAACTGATGACCATCTGACTCTGAGTTCGGATTCCGAATCGGACCGAAATCAATTATTGGGTTTTTTTGTCAAGAAATTTTCAGTAGCAACCCGAAGTCGGAAAGTTAGCAGTGTTTCAAATCCCGGCTTCGGAAAACACGTAAAGCCTGGTCCTGCCTGATCTCTCTCCGGTCGTGTCGATTGTTCTATCGGACTACGAGAACGAGGGAATAGAAGTGCACCAGTGCATGCGCATACACTCATATATACATTATAATTTTGTTAAGGGCAGACGGCTAGTCTTCGTTGAGACTGGCCGCTAAAATTCGGTCTGCAAGACATTAATATGAATAAAAATATCGTATTTAATATATCATAGGGCGTTGTATAAGCTCTCTATCATTCTGTATCGCGAATGTACATATTCAGTTATACCACAGATCTACCATATACAGAGCCATATACTATATACATTGGTCTTAAATTATTAAGCTGAATATTTGACGACGAAAGGATTGCATTAGTTCAGTCGTGTCGCGGAGTACGCGTGGGCAAGACTCTAAAGAGTCTGTAACGCATCAATCCGGCCATTAAAGGCTAATTTTCCAATAAAAATAACAATACGTCCAGTGAAATTAGCCTCGAGATCACACGACGCCATTTTTACTGACCGACGTACTATTGTTCTATTTTTGAATTTTACCGCGAAAGTTTCTTATTCTGTCATAAAGCAAATGGCTTTTTTGGCGGATGGTGTAATTCCAGTCAACAGTTTTAATGGTTAAATTGTACAAAAATATTATTATAATAAAGTTCGTACTGAATCTTTGACTTTAGAAAATATCACAGTGGATCCCTTTGTAAAGAGAAAGATGAAAGTTTTTAAGAAGAAGCTCCGTTTCTCAATAGCCTGCAACTATGTTTGAACTTTTATTCGCGTTGTAGCTGTTTATTTTGCAAGTATTTCACATATCAGCAGCGACAAGATAGATTAAGCGGAAATTTATTCAAGGTAAGAATTATTTATCAAATATTTGTTGTAAAATTGTATTAATATTGTGAATATTGTACCGTTAGCACTGATATAAAATGCATGACTCTGTTTCGGAAATGTCTAAATAAATTGAAAAAAAAAAGCAACAAATTAAATAAAAACTACTTTATTATATCCAAATAGTGTTTCTTCGGCGTCATCTATACAAAAAAATAAAATTGAAGTGTATGTTTGTAATGTCAAAATCACAGCTTTTTACTAAATGCATATGAAAGCATATACGGTACTATTAACAAAAATACAATTTTTAAAGTTTTTGTCTGTTTGTCTGATTGCTCCGGCTAATCTCCGAAACGGCTGGACCTATTTTAACGAGATTTTCACTGGCAGATAGCTGATGTCACAAGGAGTAACTTAGGTTACTTTTATTTTAGAAAAATAATTAGGGTTCCGCGCGAAAAAATTAAAACCCTAAATAACACGGGCGAAGTTACGGGGAAAAGCTAGTTGTTCATAAGTTTTCTGTCTATTGTATAAAATAAGTGGCTTAGATATCAATTGATGTGGGTACAGATACGAGTATGATTTATAACTATTTCTAAAAGTCTTTTTCTTCTTCTTAAAACATTTCTAGTATTCGAATGGCGATAGCATACATTATATACCTTTAGAAATTGACGCGGTGTAAGTTTTTACTTTTTATTTAAACTTTACTGTCATTTTCCACGTTTCTTAAGTAGTTGGATGTAACAAAGTTTTGCTTACGTTGATCGTAACTATTTAACAAACTTAGAGTATACATAACAAGGTACCAAGTCAATAATCGCCCATCATCAGATATGCGCAGGCGTCTTTTCATTTATTAGAAAGTATTAAAATATAGGCCTATTTTCTTAAAGGAGGTTCATGTTTAGCGGTGGACTTTCATAAGCCACCAATAACGTTACCTTAAAATGCTTACCACGAGTGGTCAAAGGGAATATTAGTAATGTTAATTCGCATTGCTAGTATTTTCATTTATTAAAAATCTAATTTAAAATTAAAAATTTTGTACATCCGACTTCAATACAATTTATTAAAAATAACTCAAAAACTATTGGTCAAACCTTGATCAAATTTATATGGGACCACACATGAAGCACTAGCTTTCAAATAAAAAAAGAATCATCGAAATCGGTTCACCCAGTAAAGAGCTATGAGGTAGAACACATAAAAAAACATACAGTCGAATTGAGTACCGTCTCCTTTTTGAAGTCGGTAGATTATATCTTCTTAGGATACAATTATAAAGATATAAAGGTTGTGTACAATGTAGTGTTCGATGTTATCAATGGACACTTTTGTATTCATTTCATTTCTCATTACTGCATATCAAAAGTCCATCGTTGAGAATAGACCTCATAGATTCGTATACCACATACCATATTATATTAGTACCAGATGTAATACACGCTATAGGAAGCAACGTATAAGGTGAGAAACGTCGCCAATTAAGCGTGTTGATAATGGCATCTCTTCCCTTCTATAGGCCAGTACCATAATATTTAACAGTGATCTTTTTACGGGCTTGATGAGATAAAATAAATTATTGTTCCGCCAATTTTACGTACTAAAACCAAATTGATGCTGGATTCCTTGTGGAATCGATTACCACCAACGATTTTTCCGGACTGATACGACATAGGGATTTTCAAGAAAAGAACCTACTCCTTTTTAAAAGGCCGACAACGCATCAGCGATTCCCCTGGTTCTTCTGGTGTTGCAGTTATGTATGGGCGGCGGTAGTCACTTACGATCAGGTGAGACGCATGATCGTTTGCCCCCTCTCCTGTAAAAAAAATATGGAAATAGTTCAAATAAATATGGTCGACCGGGCGAGGACCATGAAGCGTAAAATAGCAGCATATTGTTTCTGAGCTTTGTATAGCGAGTGACAAGAACGAGAGATCCTTTGTACTGGTAACAAGGTATTGTACCTTAGTTTTTAGGAGTATAAAATCCAAATTGCCAAGATATGCAGAGTTGATATTTTATGTGGTAGAGCCATGTTGCTATATTTTGGATGTAGCACAAATGGGTCGGCTCAACCGGGTAAAGAATACGCTCTCACACAATGCCAGCGAAAAATAGCAGCTCAATGCTGCTGTGTTTTGTATGGTGAGTGTAGAGAACTGGAGACCCTTTTTACTGAAAACGAGGCATTCCATCTTAGTCCTGTGTTGACACCGCATCTGTATTTTGATTCTTAATCGGAGATAGATGTAAATGTCTATGGGACATAGAATCCACTTACCATCACGTGGACTGTTAGCTCGTTTGTCACTTATTCTACAAAAACTCGACAGATAGGGGTAACCCAGGACGGTCTTTTGTGGTAATATTTAGAAATATTGGAAATGCAATTTTTTTTATAACTGGCTTTACGGCTCTGGGTTCTAGCACTTCTGAGTCTGAAGTTACAATGTATAATTATGCTTCATAGTACACTGCTGCACAATATGTTGATGCGTCACATTGCGCAGCCTTTGGGAGATTTTGACGGTAACTTGAGCCAGCAGACAGCTGACAGTTGGCTATGGTATCTCAAGGCGCCTAAGCAGACACCTAATCTTGAGAATCACATCACCATCAGAGTACTTGTTTCACCGTTTCCACTGATAGTTCACATGCGCAGACACTTAATACACAAAATCGCACCACTTTTACATATCAAAGTGCACTTCAAACCATTATTTAAACAATAATACAGGAACAGCAAACCGCCGCCGGTCAAGTTCCCGCTAAAACTCTAAAATGCTAAAAACTTACGGTTTCCAACAGATAATATTATTTAAGCATCTCGTTTTCGTCATACGTAAATCGGCAATCCGCCATTTTCCTATGCTGCATATAAATTAAATACCTTCTATTTTATTGGATGCATTTCTATTATTTCAATCTCATTGACGATGATATAGACACGTTTTAGTTACAAAAAGAAATTTTAATCTCAGAAAGCAAGAAGCAGGGATAAAGCTCACGATCTTCTGAGCAGTTGCAACGTATCTATGACTATCTATGTTGTTTACCTATTGAAGTTACAGTTTAGGCAACATTACTATTATTATATTGGTATTCTAGTTCTATTTAGAAAAATTTACTTTCAAAATTCATATATTGTAATGAATTAACAGTGTCGTAACTTTGTGTGCAAAAATTGATATTAATATCGTTACGAAGACAAAATTAATGCAACAGTCAACTAAAGATAAATATTACGTATTGCTTTTCATAAACAACTACACAAACACTTTTGAATATAAACTCACAAATGTCAGACAGAAAAAAAAACATGTAATATGAAATCCAAATATGAGTAATGTGCCAGAGCTGTTTACCAATGATAATCTGTGAGTAAACACTCCAGATATGATTGTACTTGTAGTCTTATCTGATATACACATTCTACAAGCACTTCTGAAAGTCATGTATTTGTCCCGCTACCTTTAATATATTATTTAAGAGAAAGTACAGCTATCTGTTTGCTATAATTCAGTTATTATATTTTAGTATTTGCAAATTGCCGTCGCAGCTTGTTGCAAACTGGCTAACTCATTTTACCTTGGCCTTCTTCATTAAATCACATGATCATCTATTAGATATGCCCTTCTTTCATTGCAAAAATGATTTGCCTAATAATCGACACGCTTGGTATGACGGTCGCCGGACTCACAATTTTAAGCCTATGTAGTATACGAGATGGTTGATACCGCCCTCTATCCGATTTCAAAATCTTTTCGTATACTCCATAGTTGCTTCTTGATGTTGTGATTCCACATTGTGAAATTGGGTGATGAATACTTTTACGTCACCAATACACGAGTCCTCTAGCTAGACAAGCGTTGGTATTTCAAGCGAATCTAAGATACCTTGGTTGAATATTTGTAATTTCTTTAAAAAAAACCCACTGCCCTACTTTTCTTTCGATAGAGTCCACCCTTTTTAATATTTATGCGAACAGACTTTTTCGCGTTTACGTTTTTTTATTGAGGTCTATGTTATTGCGCTGCTCTTTCATTCTGTTGCTCTGTGCCAGAGTGGCCCTTCCTTGTTTGAGCCAACCCATCAGTGCTGCAGCCATAGCATGTTGGAGTGTAACTCGAATAGTAAACTTTCATTACTGGTAGGCATACTTATAACCTTTTTAACAGAGTTAAAAAGAAAACGACAACGTTCTATTTTCAATGCGTTTGTTTTTTTTTAAGTACATATGTATGTTCACCGTTTTCTCGGAAATAGTTGTACCGATTTAATTTTTTTAAAGTAAAAATACTAATTTCGGAGGTAGACCCACATAAGTTTAAAGGAAAATATACCTATATGCAACAACTATTTAATAAAGTAATTTTTTTTTATAGAAGAGGGGCAAACGAGCATGCGGCTTACCTGGTGGTAACTGACTACCGCCGCCCGTGAACAACCGCAACACCAGGGGAATTGCAGATGCGTTGCCGGCCGTTTAGAAAGGTGTAAGCTCTTTTCTTGAAGGTTCCTAAGTCGTATCGGTCCGGAAAAATCGCTGGTGGTAATCGATTCCACAAGGAAGTTGTGCGAAGTAGAAAACTAAAAAGTAAAAATAACTATAATATAAATATCCCTGATGGTGAAAAAATACAGGATAAAGATTTTAATGTAACTATTTAGACTACATTCTAGGTCTTACCTCTTGAAGTCGTTTTGTACTTTACTCTGTTTTGATAAAATGAGAACTATGTACAGTCGTATAGATAAGTTTTAAGTGCTTTTTCGAGTACCTTGATTATATTATGATAGACCACCGCATATCTAAAAACTGTAATAAGTAATTATAATTTTATAATTATTTCCATAAAGCGATATGGAATAAATTGAAAGAAATTAGAATTAACAAATAACCGAAACAGAGATGAATACTACTTTTATCACATTATCTTTGCTGCTTAGTTTAAAAAAAAACTATTTAACCTTTACGCGCGGTTAAAATAAAACTAATATTTAAAGGTTAACAGCAATCAAAATGTTCATATATGACTCATGGAACAGGGAAAAGGTTGATTTATTTCTGTACGTTATATATATTTTTTATTCATTATTTATTTCTTATTTTTTTTATAGGGTAGGGTGACAAAAGAGCACACAGTCCACCTGATGGTAAGTGGTTCCTGTGGCCCATAGACATCTATTTCTCATTCTTATTATCTCATTAGCGAATCAAAATGCAGATGCGTTATCACCCGTGAGGACTAAGATGGAATGCCCTTTTCCAGTAAAAAGGGTATCCGGTTCTCCACACTTACCATATGAAACACAGCAGTGTTAAGCTGCTACGAGGGGGGCACTGAAAATTTCGGGAATCAAGGAAGTGACACAACATTACTATTTAAAAATGTATTTATTGCTTTTCGAAGTATTCTCCGCGAAATTTGACACATTTTTCCATACGATGGAACCAATCATTGAAGCAACCATTCCATTCGGAAGTTGGGGTCTCTAAAATGGCCGTTTTGTAGGCGTCCACAGCTTCGTCAGGTGATGAAAATCTCTGTCCACGCAATTTATTCTTTATTTTAGGGAAAGTATAGAAATCATTAGGGCTTAGGTCGGGGCTGTACGGCGGATGGTCTAATAATTCTATGTTTTCTTGCTCTAAAAACTCTTTTGTTCTGTGTGCGGTGTGAGAACTCGCAATGTCGTGATGGAGGATGATGCGGCGGTTGCAGTTCTCTTTACGGAGTTCAGAAACGACCTGTGGCAAACAAATGCTAACATACCATTCTGCATTAACCGTTCTTTGTCCCTCAAGAGGAATAGTCGTAACATGGTCGGTTTTGGAGACAAACGTGGCCACCATTTTTTTTGCAACACTCCGTGAACGACCAATGTTTGTTGGCTTTAACTCATTTTCGAACACCCAAACTTGTGACTGGTTTTTTGTTTCGGGTTCGTACGCGTATATCCAGGATTCGTCACCTGATACGATGTTGTATACAGCATTTGAGGATCCTGCGTGGAATCTTTCGAGAGTTCTGATGCACCAAGTAACGCGAGCCGCTTTTTGCTCTTCACAGAGTGAATGTGGTATCCATCGGGAAAACAACTTTTTTACACCTAATTGTTCATGCAAGATTATTCGTATTTGACTCATGCCAATGTCTAAAGTTGCCTGAATTTCGCGGTATGTCACATGTCGATCTTCCTCAATCTGCTTACGCACAACATCAACGTTTTCTTGGGTGACTGTAGTTTTTGGACGACCTTGACGGGGATCATCACTGAGCTTGACACGTCCACGTTGAAATTCAGCAAACAAGCGATAAATTGTAGTTTTGGATGGGGCTTCATCACCAAATGCAGAAATGATCCGGTCAACACACTGTTATTGTGTTAAACCACTTCGAAAGTCATAATAAATCATCGCTCTTGAATTTTCTCGAGTCAATTCCATTTTCTCAACGACTAAACAAGTTTGACAAAACCTTGTGACAAGACCGAGAATCTTTTTTAAAATAATAAATGGTATTCAATTTTTAAAACCAAGGACTTTTCAATTAAAAAGATTTTAATATGACAGGAACAGTGGAAGTATTCCATGCCCGATACTTTTAGTGCAGCCCTCGTATTTCACGTTGGTATACTGTGAGAGCGTGATCCTTCCCCGGTTGAACCGACCCATTCGTGCTACAACTATACTACTAATATAGCTACAGCATGGCTCTACCATGTAGAACTTAATGATATAATATTTAATAATAAAATAATAATCATTTTCTAGTAGTAATAGTAATAGTCACTATGTATAAAATGTAAAGTATCGCGGTTCTTTTACACAAGTTACTAGGACAGTATTTCATGCCGGCACACCGCCTGCAACTTTACAAGGCGCAGGTTCGGCCTCACATAGAATACTGTTCCCATCTCTGGGCAGGGGCTCCCCAGTGCCAGCTCCTTCCACTTGACCGCATCCAGCGCAGAGCGGCTCGAATCGTCGACGACCGAGCCCTTTTCGATCGGCTCGATTCATTGGCACTGCGAAGAGATGTTGCATCCCTTTGCATTTTCTTTCGCATCTACCATGGGGAGTGCTCTGAGGAATTGTTCGGATTAATCCCAGCCGCCAAATTTCACGAACGCACATCGCGACAGAACTCCCGATACCATCCACACCATCTGGATGATTGGCGGTCCACCACTGTGCGATTTAGAAGATGTTTTCTTCCTAGCACGACTTCCTTGTGGAATCGATTACCATCAGCGATTTTTCCGGACCGATACGACTTAGGGACCTTCAAGAAAAGAGCGTACTCCTTTTTAAAAGGACGGCAACGCATCTGCAATACCCTCCCTGGTGTTGCAGTTGTTCATGGGCGGCGGTAGTCACTTACCATCAGGTGAGCCGCATGCTCCTTTGCCCCCTCTCCTATAAAAAAAACAAAGTTACTAACAGTTTATATATATTAAAGCAGTTTTATGCATATAAGGGGAAGCAATTCATTAGTAGATAACAATAATTCTATACTTACATATTTTCCTAGCGTACATTGAAACTGAACAAATCCAGGCATTACTGCATAAATCAAATAAACTTAGTAATTTTGTCGCAGACAACTAAATTAGTATGACCTCTAGGCCAATTTCTAAGCAACGAAGGTCTCTTTAATGTTGTAATTAAATTAATCTAGCGGTACTCATGGTAAGTGATAGATTTGCGGGGCCGTGATTCTCTCTAATAAATTTAAACTTCGAACTAGTCTGTGGTGGAGCAGAAATTTTAGAATTTTTCTCAAGCATCGGGCTTAAGAGGCTGGCAGCTAGGGAAAAATTTAAAAATCGACATCTATTCCAAGACCGGTTGTGATTTTTATTTAATAAAAGAATCGATTTTTATTCAAAAACCAATTTTTGTCTACTTAATAAATTATTCTAGTAGAGAGAGGCAGCAAATATTGGTTTAAATTTGCGAAAATGGCGTTTATTTTAATTATTTTAAATTCCCGATATTTTGAGTATATCGTTATATAGGTGTTGCATCATCATAGAATACCTTCTCGTTCATGCACTTTTAACTAGGCCCATCTTGAATTATCGCCAATTTATTTAATAAACCTCCGCCTAGAGTCCCTTGTCGATATTGTCACTCACTTCTGCTGCATAAATTTGTTTTGTTACTCTTTCCTCATTCATTCCTTCTACGTGTCCAAAACACCAAAACATTTCCTAGTCACACTACTACTCATCCTAGCGTTCAGAATGTTCCCTAATATTTATTATAAAGACCGCGTTTCTCCCCTTTCAAAAACCATCGCGTTCTTGTTACTGGCCTATAATTTCATTCCTTCTCTTTTAAAGATATGTTCATTAAAGTAACTTGCCCACTGACGACGTAAAAATTACTTAATTGCAGGCGTATAACAGTCATTTGACGGATGACTCAACCATTTTTGATCCTAATTCTTCGACATTTAAAGTTTCTAAATAACTTTCCATAAACAGACTGTTACGCCAACAGCCACCTTTATGGATGCCTAACCAATCCTTTAGGCCTCTTTGATCTAGATACAAGTACTAGATATGCTAGCGTGTATCAGCCCAAGGCTCATTACAAACGAGGTCGCTGTTTGCGCTAAAGCAGCTCTGTCCATTGTGTCATAGCTCATAGGCCTTTTTTAAAACTAAAAATGCACAAAAAGCTAAAAAAAGTTATTTTTGTAATCGAATATAAAGTTTTAGTTTTTATCAGTTCCTACGTTTGATAGTGTGAATTTTCAAGCACGTACCTCAAGATATATATTTATGTAACGAAATTATAGGACTACTTTGTGTGTTATAATCAGTATCATAATAGACTGTATTTAGCTCTTCCTAACTAAATGTCTTGATAAATATTCACATATAATATTATAATATGTTAAAGCGTTTTATAAAAAAATTATATGTTTTGATTGTAGTCAGTGTATTTGTTTATTTATTTATTTATTCTTTATTGTGTTACACCTTAATCTAAGGATTACAATGGGCGGACTTAATACCATATGGCATTCTCTACCAGTCAACCCTGAGAGAATTAAACAAGTAAAAGTTGGTAGGTGTCAAAAAAATGTTAAAATTACTAGAAATATATTGTATATAAACATAAAATATATTCGCATACCTTCTAATATTACATATATAAAAATAATATAAATTATGAAAATATTAAATAATAATATATATAATAAATAATATAATAAATATTGTATATATAATATATAAAATAACTAAAAATAAAAATAGAAATCGGCGATTAAATGCAGTTTTCCAGTATTTAAAAATGTATCCAGCACAGTATACTGGGAAACAAAATGTACCTATGTAATGTTTAAAAATTATGTCATATATTTATTTTTAATATTACGTCACTGAAACCGGACTTTTTAAAACTCAGTGAAAACACAAACAAAAGAAATGACCACGCTCTCACAAAACACCAGTGTCAAATACCGACTTAATGCTACTGGCTATTGTACTTCTTATGGTGTGTGAATCGGGGACTCTTTTTGTTAGCAAATAGGCACTGCACTTTAGTAACAACGCGACTTTGTTTTGATTCTTTATCGTGGATAGCTGTTAGTATATATTATTTAGAAGAGAAATCATTCATTTTTCTTTAGCGTGCTTCTTGTCCGTAATTGTACTTGATCTCTTCCCTTTTAAATGGAACAAACAACGAATATATTGCTGATTGGCGGCAGAAATAGGCGAGTTGTACGTATGGCATCGATCCAAACAGACTAATCCAAAAAGGGCCTTTGCATCAAGAAAATTGGGTTGAACTGACTTTTGGCTTATGTCAGATAACTGAAGATGACAAAGAGAAGAGAATAGAGTTATAGACCAGGCAGTAGAATTTCTTTTCTGCCTTGGAGTTTGTTTGGGTAGTTCCTCTTGCTTACTTTTGCCGCCAAGCAACAGTGCGTGCACTGCCGTGTTCCAATCAGAACAAAATATAAACAGGGTCATATTTTGATGTCGGAGTGGAGAGGAATAGTGCATAAGATATTTCATCTTAGTCCTTATAAGTAACAGCGTATATGTAGGCTTCTTTGTTTGAAGTTGGTTGCAGGATTACAAAAGACCCTTACCTATAGTTGGACTGTCAATTCGTTTGTCATTTCAGTTTAATAGAAGAAATATATTTAACTAAAAAAGTTTCACGTTTTATTAAATGAAATGAAAAAGCTTACTTTATCCAAAATAAATAACCGGCCAAGTGCGTGTCGGACTCGCCCATGAAGGGTTCTGTAGCAGCAAGTAACATAATTTACGATTTGTGACGTTTAAAAAAAACTACTTACTTGATCTCATTCAAACCAATTTTCGGTGGAAGTTTGCATCATATATTTTTTTTTAGTTTTATCATTCTCTTATTTTAGAAGTTACAGGGTCCCTGTGCCCCCCCTGTAACTTCTAAAATAAGAGGAGGGAGGGACACACATTTTACCACTTTGGAAGTGTCTCTCGCGCAAACTATTCACTTTAGAAAAAAATTACATAAGAAACATCAATATAATTTTTGAAGACCTATTCATAGGTCTATTCATAGGGTGCTAAGAATCTCCGGTGGAGGTTCGGTTGCCACCTACGACGACTCGACCTGGCAACGTACAACGCACGCACCCTGAGGACTGACGAGAAGATCGTGGAGCTGGAAGAAGAGATAGACAAGTTACGCTGGCATATTATAGGATTATCTGAAGTCCGAAGAGAGGGGGAGGACACGGTAATCCTCGAATCCGGCAACTTGCTCTATCACCGGGAGGGCGACCATCTGTCCCAAGGAGGTGTCGGATTTATCGTCCACAAGTCTCTCGTTAACAACGTTGTAAAGGTCGGGAGTGTGTCGACGAGGGTTGCGTACCTTATACTCAGAATCACCAAACGGTATTCGCTGAAGGTCATACAGGTTTACGCACCAACCTCGGCACACCCCGATGAGGAGGTGGAGGAAATGTATGAGGATATCTCTAGAGCCATGCATTCCTCCAAAACCCAATATACGGTGTTAATGGGAGACTTCAATGCAAAACTAGGCACAAGAGAGAACGGTGAGCTGAAAGTAGGGAAATTTGGAATAGGGCAACGGAACCCAAGGGGCCAGCAGCTGGCCGACTTCATGGAGAAAGAGGGACTCTTTATGATGAACTCTTTCTTCCAGAAGCGGCCCCACAGGAAGTGGACCTGGTCAAGCCCCGACGGTTCGACAAAAAATGAGATTGACTTCATTATGACGACCAGACGACAACTGTTCAGTGATGTCTCAGTGATCGCGAGGGTTAAAACCGGCAGCGATCACCGAATGGTTAGAGGCACAGCTCGTGGAAACTGTCCATGCGGTCGGAGCTAAGTTCTGCAAGACCCGCCGCAGAAGAACACAAAAACTCTCCGATCACACTCTTAATCTCATGGCTGTTAGACGGGAGATGAGGCTACATTCTTCAACAGATTTGACAGCATACAGGCAACTGAACAGACAGATCTCCAAATGCATGCGGCGAGACTTACGCAACTTCAATACAGCTCGTATTGAAGAAGCGATCGAGCGGAACCAAGGCTCCAAAGTCTTTGCCAGAGATCTGTCTGCCAGAAAGAGCCAACTGTCAAAGCTGAAGACCGAATGTGGCAGCATCGTTTCCGGGGCACCTGAGATTTTGAGTGAGATTGAGAGGTTCTATGGGCAGCTGTACACGTCATCGTTGGAGCCACACGCAAGTGTGAGTAACGATCCAAGAGCGAGTCTTATCCGACACTATTCCGAAGATATCCCGGACGTCAGTCTGAGCGAGATTAGAATGGCTCTCCAACACCTTAAAAACGGCAAGGCCCCAGGTGAGGATGGAATAACAGCGGAGCTTCTGAAAGCGGGTGGAAGACCGGTACTTGAAGTCCTTCAGAAGCTCTTTAATTCCGTCCTCCATGGTGGCATTACACCGGAGGCGTGGAGCGGAAGTGCGGTGGTCTTGTTCTTCAAGAAAGGTGACAACGCTCTCTTGAAGAACTACAGACCGATTTCGCTTCTGAGCCGCGTCTACGTGCTGTTTTCGAGAGTCATTACGAATCGTCTCGCGCGCAGACTTGACGACTTCCAGCCTCCCGAACAAGCCGGTTTCCGAAAGGGCTTTAGCACCATAGACCACATACATACCCTACGGCAAATTGTACAGAAGTCCGAAGAGTACAATTTGCCACTATGTCTGGCGTATGTGGACTATGAGAAAGCCTTTGATTCCGTCGAAATTTGGGCGGTGCTGCAGTCCCTTCAGCGGTGCCAAGTTGACTGTCGGTATATCGAAGTGCTGAAGTGTTTGTACAGTAGAGCTACGATGGCTATCCGAGTACAGAACCAGAGTACGAAACCTATCCAATTGCAGAGAGGTGTAAGACAGGGTGATGTTATATCCTCGAAACTCTTCACCGCTGCATTGGAAGACGTTTTCAAGCTTCTGGACTGGAAAGGATACGGAATTAACATCAATGGCGAGTACATCACTCACCTTCGATTTGCCGATGATATAGTCCTTATGGCAGAATCGCTGGAGGACCTAAGCACTATGCTCAATGACCTCAATAGTGTAGTTTTTAAGAGTAGGTTTTAAGATGAACATGGACAAAACAAAGATTATGTTTAATGTCCATGTCACACCTATGCCGGTAGTTGTTGGGAGCACTAAGCTCGAAGTTGTTGACGAGTATGTTTACCTGGGACAAATAGTCTGACTAGGTAAGTCCAACTTCGACCGAGAGGTCAATCGACGGATTCAACTCGGCTGGGCAGCGTTCGGGAAGCTACGACACATCTTCTCGTCAGACATACCTCAAAACCTTAAAATGAAATTGTACAACCAGTGCGTGTTGCCAGTGATGACTTACGGAACTGAGACGTGGTCCTTCACTGCTGGCCGTATGAGGAAGCTCAAGGTCGCTCAGCGAGCTATAGAGAGGGCTATGCTCGGAGTTTCTCTGCGTGATAAACTTAGGAATGAGGTTATCCGCAGTAGAACCAGAGTAACCGACATAGCCCAACGGATTAGTAAGCTGAAGTGGCAGTGGGCCGGCCATATAGCTCGAAGAACCGACAACCGATGGGGAAGAAAGGTTCTCGAGTGGCAGCCTCGTACCGGTAGGCGAAGTGTAGGGCGTCCCCCCACGAGATGGAGTGACGACCTGGTAAGACATGCAGGAAGTCGATGGATGCAGGTGGCTCAGGACCGTGCTTTGTGGCATTCTTTGGGGGAGGCCTATGTTCAGCAGTGGACTTGTGAAGGGCTGTAATGATGATGATGATGATGATTCATAGATACCACACATGTATGGGTTTGATAGAAAAAAGTTTTTGAGTTTCCGTTCTAAGTATGGGGAACCCCCAAAATTTATTGTAAAATCTTAATGCGGTTCACAGAATACATCTATTTACCAAGTTTCAATAGCAGAGTTGTAATAGTTTCGGAAAAAGTGGCTGTGACATACGGACGGACAGACAGACAGACAGACATGACGAATCCATAAGGGTTCCGTTTTTTGCCATTTGGCTACGGAACCCTAAAAAGTAACATTAGAGCCAGCCCCAGAGCTATTTCTAATGATGTTCGGGTAATTTGAAGCGATCTCTAGCCTTGCACGGCTAACATCATGTAATTAATACCAAATAATAGATCATTTGTTAGGTATAATTATTATATGAAACAGCATTAACACTGAGTCTTTTCAGCGATCTATTTCTAATTGATTTAGCTTAGACTTTCATATGCTGACAGTTCTATCTCAACGAAGCTACCTTGTATTTATTAAATGTAATATGATATCTAAAAGATAATGTTCTATTCGTAGAAAATTGATTGACTCGTTGGTACAGCTTTGTATTCTGTATTTGCGAAAAAAGAAAGAGAGAGTAGACGGGATCTATATAATTCTTATTTTCACGTTTTGTTGGCACTACGAGTATAATATATTCGTAGGTAGATTTTGTTTTATCAGTTTCATTCCAAATTCAAATCTAACTTGTTCATTGTAACTCGAACATACCGTCACTAAATATCATCAACATCAACGTACCAACGCATAAATTCACGGGCCTCTCAGAAAGTTTTGTAAAACTAACAAAAAGGTCTATGTTTAAAGTTTAATTTATTATTTTTTTAAATACTTTATAACTTATACTTGGTTGAGTCATGCTGCAGCTATATTAGTAGTATAGTTGTAGCACGAATGGGTCAACTCGACCGGGGAAGGAACACGCTCTCACAGAATACCAGCGTAAAATGGCAGCTTGACGCTGATGTATTTCGTATGGTGAGTGTAGAAAACCGGAGACCCATTTTACTGGAAAAGAGGCGTTCCATCTTAGTCCTCACGGGTGACGACGCATCTGCATTTTGATTATTTATTGATGATAAATGTAGATATCCTTAATAGAGGGCAAAATTCCGCTCAAAAACGTAACTGCTCGGGGCAAACTGAGCAACAATACCAAGGCGATCTCTGCCACGCTATCCGTGAATTTTTGCAAAATCAGGGAACTTCACTCGAACCTAAACGCCGTCCACTACCATCTCGAGACGCCGAAGCCGGCCTTGCTCTTTGTGACCGAGACGCAGGTGTCCTCTCCGACTGATACTTCGTATCTCTCCTACCCGGGGTACAAATTGGAGCACTCCTTTGTGCCTCGGGCTGGAGTTTGCGTATATGTCAGAGAGGACATCTGTTGTCGACGCCTCGGCAGTCTTGAAGGTTCGGACTTGGCCATCCTTTGGCTACGCGTAGACAGCGACGACCATCCGCGCGTCTACGAGTGCCTCTATAGGTCCCATAGCGGTAATGCCGAAACAGACCGACTCATCGACCACGTCCAAATGGCTACAGATTCCTTGCTACAACAGGTCCCATCCGCAGAGATCGTGATCCTTGGCGATTTTAACGCCCACCACGCCGAATATCTCGGTTCACATTTAACCGATCATGCGGGGAGATCTGTTTATGACTTTGCCTTGGCATATGGTTTGACACAACTGGTTACCGTCGATTTTCGGATCATTGTCTGATCCGGAGTGTGGTACCATTCACACTCCCCTCGCGGTTGCGTTCTGCACATATAGGTCGGCGGATTGGGACGGAATGCGGTCTTTCTATGCATCCTACCCATTGGGCGGGTTTGCTTCTCGCCGGATGATCTCAGCGCTGTTGCTGACTTTGTCACTGATGTGGTGCTACAGGGAATGGAACTATTTATTCCATCATCTGTGGTACCCATCGGAGGCAGATCTCAGCCTTGGTTTGGTCGCTCCTGTAAGACTGCATTACGCAGTAAGTAGGAGTGTTATTGATAACTAGGCTTGAGCCTGGGCTGCGGCTTCGGAGACTCGGGATGTAAACACCAGCATGCTTAAAAAGAAGTATAACTTCGCCTCCAGGTCCTTCAAAAGTGTTATTGCCAAGGCAAAGTCAGAGCA
This sequence comes from Parnassius glacialis, assembly GCA_033319125.1. Taxonomy (NCBI): domain Eukaryota; kingdom Metazoa; phylum Arthropoda; class Insecta; order Lepidoptera; family Papilionidae; genus Parnassius; species Parnassius glacialis. The sequence continues at coordinate 13,724,115 of JAVANC010000023.1, read as the reverse complement.
CATAGGCAGAATTGGCGAGAAACTAGTTCGCCTTCCTTCGGGAACCCGTGCATTCTGGTCTCTCCAAGGCTCACTGGCCCAAGCCGCAAAAGAGAAAGCCGACCTTTTCGGCTCCCTTTTTGCGTCAAACTCCTGTGCTCCAGTCGTAACGCGTCTTTTCCGATACTCCTACTCCCTAGGCGTAGTCCTGAAATCATGGAAGACAGCTTTTGTCCACCCGAATTCTAAAAAGGTGACCGCTCAGACCCATCCAACTACAGGCCTATCGCCATCACCTCCTTGTACTCCAAAATAATGGAATCCATTATTAACTGCCAGCTCATGCCGTACCTTGAAGAGCACCAGCTGATTAGTGACCGCCAATTCGGTTTTCGTCGGGGTTGATCAGCTGGTGATCTTCTGGTCTACCTGACTCAGAGATGGGCGGAGGCAGTGGAATCCAAGGGGGAGGCGTTGGCCGTTAGTTTAGACATTGCGAAGGCCTTCGATCGGTTTTGGCACAAAGCGCTACTTTCAAAGCTCCCTTCCTATGGGCTTCCCAAGAAATTGTGCAATTGGATCACCAGCTTCCTTGCAGATCGGAGCATCAAGGTCGTTGTAGACGGCGCATGGACCAACTACAAGCCTATTAACGCTGGTGTTCCACAAGGCTGTGTGCTATCACCAACACTGTTTCTTCTGCATATCAATGATATGTTGCTAACTGGTAACATTCATTGCTATGCGGATGACAGCACTGGTGATGCTCTATACACCGGCCGTGTCAATATTTCTCGGTAAAATGTCGCCGAATACCGGAACAAACTTGTGTCTGAAGTCGAGTCTTTGCTGAACAAAGTCTCGGATTGGGGGCAACTAAATCTAGTCCAGTTTAATCCTCAGAAGACACAAGTTTGCACGTTTACCGCTAAATAGAACCCCTTTGTCGTATCTCCTCAGTTTCAAGGCACTCCGCTCCTTGCCTCAGTCAGTATCGGAATCCTCGGAGTCGATATATCGAGTGACGTGCAGTTTCGTGGTCACTTGGAAGAGAAGGCCAAATTGGCCTCTAAAAAGCTTGGCGTGCTCAGTAGAGCGGGACAGTATTTCATGCCGGCACACCGTCTGCAACTTTACAAGACGCAGGTTCGACTTCACATGGAATACCGTTCCCATCTCTGGGCTCGGTTCGAATCGTCGACGACCGAGTCCTTTCTGATCGGCTCGATTCATTAGCACTGCGAAGAGATGTTGCATTTTTTTTCGCATTTACCACGGGGAGTGCTCTGAGGAATTGTTCGGATTAATCCCAGCCGCCAAATTTTAGGACCTTCAAGAAAAGAGCCTACTCCTTTTTAAAAGGCCGGCAACGCATCTGCAATTCCCCTAGTTCCCCTGTTGTTGCAGTTGTTCATGGGCAGCGGTAGTCACTTACCATCAGGTGAGCCGCATGCTCGTTTGCCCCCTCTCCTATAAAAAAAAATTACTTACCATCAGGATGACTGTGTGCTCGTTTGTCACCATATACTATAAAAAAGAACTCTTTTTCAATGAAACTAAGTACATTATACTTCAAAGAACGGAACAAGATATTTCAATTAAGCTCATAATAAAAGTTGGAGGAAATTTTTAATTGGAACTTTTGTACATTTACTTGAAAATAATCGTATTTTCAAAATTAATTAGGTATAACTTGTCAGTGTCCAGCCACAAATGAAACTATTTTTCACCAAACTTTCTGCGTGGCCTGTCGTATATAGATTTCTTACCAGTAACAAGGATATTTTTTTTATAGAATAAGGTTGACAAATGAGAACACAGTCCACCTGATAGTAAGTGGATGCTGTGGCCCATAGACATCTACATCTATCCTCAGTTAAGAACGCAGATACATTGCACACAGGACTAAGATGAAATGCCTCGGTTTCTGTAAAAAAGGGGTTTCCAGTTCTCAACACTAACTATACGAAACAGCAATATTTAGCTGCTATTTTGTAAGAGCGTGGTTCGAGCAGACCTATTCGTGCTACAATTATAATACAAACGTTATTCAATTTGATGATTAAACATGTTATAAAATTTAAATATTAAATTAAAAATAACCGATGTTCCATTGCTGGGCATGGCCCATTTCTAATTCCTTGTGATGTCCACCAAGTCACGAAACACTAAGATGAAATGCCTCGGCTTCTGTAAAAAAGGGGTTTCCAGTTCTCTACACTCACTATACGAAACAGCAACATTTAGCTGCTATTTTGTAAGAGCGTGGTTCGAGCAGACCTATTCGTGCTACAATTATAATACAAACGTTATTCAATTTGATGATTAAACATGTTATAAAATTTAAATATTAAATTAAAAATAACCGATGTTCCATTGCTGGGCATGGCCCTTTTCTAATTCCTTGTAATGTCCACCAAGTCACGGTTTCACGATCCGCCGTGCTGATACGAATTGGTGGACATCACATTATAGCTTTAAATTATCTTTAACTTCTTATATCAATCGCGTGGCAAGTAATAACTAAAAAATTGGATTAGTATTTTAATTAATTAATTAATTTATTTATTATATGGACAACAAAACAGATAACAATCAAAATACATTAAAATATAATTATAAATATAACAGTTTTGTGCCAGTTTTTTATCCTAAATATGTTAACACATCATTTTTATATTAAATACAGCAGATCAACTCTACGCTTTGCAATGTTTATGACATAGATAACTAATAATAATATTAATAATAAAAGTATTTATTTGCCACAAAACTATACAATGTTAAAATTTAAACAGACAGCACATAATTATAAATACACATAATTTTGTCACATAATAATAAATTGTGACAAAACGGTCTGTGACTCAGTTGTAACGGGAAACCCATTACTCCTGCTATTCTGCTACAGCCTTTGCGCAGTATCCATACAGAGTCTTAGGCAAGTCATGAAACACACGTATTAGCAAAAAATAAATAAATAAAAATTCAAACATTAAATAATAGTTACTAAAATATGAAATACAAAATGCAAAAATACAAGAATGTTCACCAATTTTTTTATCCCGTCGGATAGCAGAACTACTCAGAGCCAGGGACTGTTGTTGAATCAGCCACTTGCGGCATCTTTGCCGGAAGGTATATGGAGATAGGGTAGACCGGACTGGTGGTGGCAAATCGTTCCAGATTTTAGCAGCGGCGAATTTAAAACAGCCCCTAGCTCCAGCGAGTCTAATTCTGGGTACTGGAAGCCGATGACATTTTTCTCTGACCGAGAGCAAACTTTTTTGTTCAAGAACCATCTTATCGTATAAATATCTTGGAGACGCTGTGTGATACAGTTTATGCAGAAAGCAAGAATATTTTAACTTGGTACAATTGGACATATTTAAAATGCAATTACTGACTAAATAAGGTGAAATCCTAGGCCTTTTCGGTATATTAAAACAAAAACGCAAAAACGCATGCTTGCGTTCTGCACCCTCTGTACATTCTTCGCAGTTTTTTAAAATAAGCAAGGACCATAAACAGTATATATAACAAAATAATGAAGGCGGCATAGTACTAAACTGTTACAAAGCAGCAGTCTAATGTCACGTTTTAGAAATTTGCGAATTTTATACAATTTTTTTAAAGAACCATAGCATTTGACTATTTTTGTCTGAACATGTTGCTCAAATTTTAAATTCTCATCCATGAGGAGACCTAAGTTGCGAACACAACCCTCGTAAGGTATGACGGTGTCAAAGATTTTAACATCAGGCTTCCGTGCATTAATCATTTTTACCTGGTGCTTTGTTCCAAGTGTAATGGTAACACTCTTTGAGGGGTTGAGTACCAGACCATGTCTCAAAGACCACTCCGAAATAGAATCTAGATCTTTGTTTAGCTTGGAAATAGCAACAGCAACCTCTTCATCGATTGGCATTGTGTGAACATATACTTGGCTGTCATTATAGTAAAATAATATATATATATATATATATATATATATATATATATATATATATATATATATATATACACTATTATTGATTATAATAAATGATATTATAATAAATATAATTTATACATTTTATGCAAATCAAGAGGCGGTTGAAAAGCTTGAAGCAAAAAATAATCGAAAATTTGGTCCCGAATTTTCAGATTTAAAATGCTTAATAACATAGTAAACATTCGAAGTTAAAAGTGGGTTGTACGAAAGATGATTTATTTCTTTAAGTCTGTTTCTATGAAAGCTATCGTCAACACTTTTGCCACATGACATTTGTGATTACTGAATTCGAGTTCTTTTTTTAAATATATAATACTTTTATGTTACTTACTTTGTTTTAAAAAAAAATGTTTGATTACAGATTAACCTAAAAGGGAAATAACTGGTATCAATGATCCAAAGACAATTGCTTCATGTTTTTAAACGAGTTTCTTAATCAGAAAGTTCAGATGAGATAGACAGAGGCCGTTCTACTTTTATTAAAAGTAAAAGAAAATAATGCTGTATTTCTATTGTGTAACTGTAGCGTAGATTAAATGATATCTCAGTTGTCCAATAAAAACGTTGTTATTGTTAACTCTTTTGAGATACTTGCTAGAAGATTGATTAGTAAGCTATTTATTTGGTGCCTTGTTTTGTTTTTAAATTAGTACATACCAATTATAGCACTGGATTAAGCGTCTGACTTTAGTCATGTGCTACTTTATTGTTTATGTTTGTACATACCATAACGGATTTTGTTCTAAGAAACCGATGATAATATTATTTGAAACGTTAGTTAGCCCATTTTCGCTAAAATAACATGCAATTGTTGATACTAGAAACAAGGCCATTTATTTTAGCCCTCGCCAATGCATGCGTATTTTGATTTTTCTTGATGTATAATGACGATGTAAGAATATACACTACCCCATATAATACAGTGTAGTGGCGGGTAAGAATATTCACTACCCTATATCTACCCGTGGGTGTCGTAAATGGTGATAGAGGGGAACTGAGGCAGAAGATGGGCAGCAGCATCTTTCTGATAAAATTAAAAGCAATAAAAAACTGCGGTTGCCAACCCGCTCGCCAAGCGTGGCAACTATGGCAATATACCCCCCATGAGCAATGACATTAATAAACGGTCCCCAGTCCCCTGCAGCCTTTCTGTCTACGGTGGCGACAATGGTAACGACGGGGCAGGGGGTGCTAAGAATCTCCGGTGGAGGTTTTGTTTGCCACCTAAGATGAATCGACCTGGCAACTAATAACGCACCCACCCTGAGGACTGACGAAATCCTGGAGCTGGAAGAAGAGATAGACAAGTTGCGCTGGAATGTTATAGGATTATCTGCGGTCCGAAGAGAGGGGGAGGACACGGTAATCCTCGAATCCGGCAACTTGTTCTATCACTGGGAGGGCGACCATCTGTGCCAAGGAGGTGTCGGATTTATTGTCCACAAGTCACTCCTTAACAACGTTGTAAAGATTGGGAGTGTGTCGACGAGGGTTACGTTCATTATACTCAGAATCACCAAATGGTATTCGCTGAAGGTCATACAGGTTTACACACCAACCTCGGCACATCCCTATGAAGAGGTGGAGGAAATACAGGATGATATCATTAAAGCCATGTATTCCTCCAAAACCCACTATACGGTGTTAATGAGAGACTTCAACGCAAAACTAGGCACAAGAGAGAACGGTGACCTGAAAGTAGAGAAATTCGGAATAGGGCAACGGAACCCAAGGGGCCTGCAGCTGGCCGACTTCATGGAGAAAGAGGGACTCTTTATGATGAACTCTTTCTTTCAGAAGCAGCCCCACAGGAAGTGGACATGGTCGAGCCCTGACGGTTTGAAAAAAAAAGAGATTGACTTCATTATGACGACCAGATGACAACTGTTCAGTGATGTCTCAGTTTATCGCGACGATGAAAACTGGTAGCGATCACCAAATTGTTAGAGGCACACTGAATTTAAACGTTAAGTTAGAGAAGTCACGTCTAATGAAGTTAACGCTCCGTCCCCCTCATGTTCTAATCCAAGTTCCCAAAACCTTTCAGCTCGAGTTACAAAATCGTTTTCTGTGCCTAGAAGATGAACACAACAGAAGAACACAAAAACTCTCCGATCACACTCTTAATCTCATGGCTTTGAGACGGGAAATGACAACGCGCTCTTGAAGAACTTCATACCGATTTCCCTTCTGCGCCGCGTCTACATACTGTTTTCAGAACGACTCGTCTCGCACCTTCGATTTACCGATGATATAGTCTTTATGGCAGAATCGCTAGAAGACCTATGCATTATTATTTTATTACTCATATCATACATTATTAAGCACTATGCTCAATGACCTCAATAGTGTCTCCCAACGGAAAGGTTTTAAGATGTACACGGACAAAACAAAAACCTTGTTTAACGTCCATGTCACACCTATGCCGGTAGTTGTTGGGAGCACTAGCAGGAGCAAGTCGAACTTCGACCGAGAGGTCAATTGATGGATTCAAGTCGGCTCGGCAGTGTTCGGGAGATTACGACATATCTTCTCGTTAGACATACCTCAGAACCTCAAAAATAGATTGTTCTTCCAGTGCGTGTTGACCTACGGATCTGAGATGTGGTCCTTTACTGCTGGCCGTGTGAGGAAGCTCAAAGTCGCTCAGCGAGCTATGGAAAGGGCAATGCTCGGCGTTTCTCTGCGAGATAGACTTAAAAACGAGGATATCCGCAGTAGAACCAGAATAACCGACATAGCCCAAAGAACTAGTATGCTGAAGTGGCAATGGGCCGGCCATATAGCTCTAAGAATCGACAACTGATGGGGAAGAAAGGTTCTCGAGTGGCAGCCTCATACTGGCAGGCGAAGTGTAGGGTGTATTACCCAATAGATGGAGTGACGACCTGCTAAGACATGCAGGAAGTCGATGGATGCATGTGGCTCAGGACCGTGCTTTATCGCATTCTTCGGGGGAGGCCTATGATCAGCAGTGGACTTGTGAAGGTCTGTAATGATGATAATGATGGTGATAGTCGGTAGTAAAAGTTAAAATCTGCTATTGCAATAAATATTTAAAATAAGATAGTAATGAATCTCAACGCGCATTTTAAAATCACCAATCAATATTTTGACAATTATAACCCCTAAAACTACTTATGTTTGTTGTTGTTTTAATAATCACAAAATCTTATAAATTATTCATGTTAGAAACAATTTAAGGTAAATAAAATATTCAACCCGTCGATGACATGCTGTGATCCAATGGGTGTCTCAAGAGGCGATATAGGTAAACAAATCAGGAGATGGGCACCACGTCTTCCTCAGAACGACTAAAAATAAAAAAAAACTGCGATTGCCAATCCGCTTGCCAAGCGTGGCAACTATGGCAAATATCTCCCCTATGAGGCAATTTGTTGGGGAGGCCTATGTTCAGCAGCGAGCTTTGATAGGCTGTAACGAACGGATAACGGAAACTGTGTGTGCCGACTTTGACCCTCCGGGATTGCTTTCAAGCTTGCGCAAATATTCCACTTGGTGATGGGGCTCATCCGAACCAATGATGTAAATGTATCCATCGCGTGTCCAACACTTAGTGATTCTAAACCGCTTCCGAGCTTCCAGAAATACAGCATGCCGAAACTTTGTCAAAAATTCCGACCGAGTAATTTCAGTGCCTTAGAATTTAGTTTTCGCAAACTACATTTTTTACGGATTGCCAGTTCAGCAAACTTCACAACAACATGCCTGGGTTTGTATGTCAGTAGGACGGCTCAGGCAATAACTGGCCTTGATGCTGGAACTAGAAAAATTTTACAGGTCAGCAACAAATGAAGCGACTTAAGGGTCGTGCTTTAGTTTACGGTCGCACGCGGAGGGGGGGAGGAGGTGGTTGGGGGGGTAGTTTTGAACCACCCCCCCTAAAAGGGGGGGACGCGGAAAAGTATAGTTTCTGAAATATATTAAAAAATCTATCCTAACCTATAAAATATTGATATTGATTAATTTAATATGTTATTTGTTTAAATCAAGTGGGGAGGAGGCTCTAATCTTCTCTCTACCCCGTCTAACGCTTTACATTCGACCTTCTTACTTACAGGGGTTCGATTCTGGGGCTGATCTCCGTTCAACGGACACAATTCTTACCAAACCTGACGTGTCGCCAGTTTGGTACGCCAGAACAAATAACAAAAATATTATTTAAAAAACAATTCAAATATAAATAATATCCGTCTCCATGAACTCGGTTTCGCCTTAAACATTTTGTATATCAATATATATTGTTTACCTACCAAGCTAGGTCAATTGAGTCCTGCTATGTAGGGCCAGTATTTCTGGGTGGTTATAAAAAATATAACCACAAAGGCTAAGGCGGAAGCTTTGCTTCACCTTCTAACCTAACCTTCCTAACTTCGTTACCTTCTAACCTAATCTGTCCGAGTCGGATTGCTCTGAATCGGGCTGTCAAACATGATATCAAAAAACATAACCAAAAAAAACTTTTTTTTAAAGCAAAGATTTACCATATACAGCCAAAAAAATTTTTAGGTCTGAAATAACATGCGGTAAAAGGAGATGCAACCATTATGTTGTCTCTTTCTAATGCTTTAGAATGTCATTATGTAAATGTCAAGGGCCAAAAGCCAAAACAATACTGTTCTATATGATTCCTAGTAATTAACCTATAAAACTTAAAAAAATAATTTCTCGAAAACTATAAGTTTCCGCAGAAAATCCTTCTAGCATTTACTTCAATGACCTGTTACCTACCTATTAAAATTAAAATTATCACGAAAATAGTAATAGGGTCCCGTTGGTTACCTTTTAGGTACGGAACCCTAAATTCTGTCAAATTTCATCAATTATTTATAATGTAAAACACTAATTTATATAAATGAAAGACGGGAAGAGCGGAGCCTCCTAACACAAGTTTCCTAACTTAAAAGGAGTGTTCCAATAATGTATTTAATTTTAAGTATTACTGGTCTGAAAATAAAGGTTTTTTGATTTTTGAATGTATTTGTGAATTCATATTAGCGATATTTATCAGTATCGGCAGAATTAGATAAAAACAAACATTAAGCTGTATTGATAGTAAAAAAGTCAAGTTATAGTCAATATACGGTTTGTGGGCGACGCAGCATTATGTTAAGTTTTATTTTTTAATGTTTTTATTTTAAATTATATATTTCTAAATTGTTTTAATATTTATTTCAACAAAGTTTATTTGTTTTATTTATGGCAATGTATGCGTAGCGCAAACGCGACCGGTATCAAAATTCAAAAATTGGGAGGTAGGGTGAAGTCGAGGGTAGGGTGTATGCAAGACCGTTATTGCGTTGTACGAGTACTAGAGCCCAATGACTTCGTCAATCTTACTTAGCGGTACCATGTAGCGACATCTATGGTAATGTATTAAATAAAGAACGATGTATTTAGCGCGTCAAATTTTCATATCGATATACATCGCAACCGCTTCCGTAGATAGATAATAGATGGCGCTAGAGTAGTCAAGTGAGCTCGGCCACGGTCCTTATTGCTTTGTAAGAGAGATAATAGTTTATAAAGATTTCTTATTGTCCGATTATTTAAGTGCATTTTTTACAAATAAACTCAACATTAGTTCACTGCGAGTTCACCCAAAAAGTTACACGGGTCATTCGAGGCAGGCTTCATATCATTTCTTTTTTTTTAAATGTTATGAACAGTGCTCTAAACAGTACACTATATAGTATAACGATAACTACTCCAAACAGGATAAAATACTTGTTTGGAGTGGTTCAAGACCGTAGTAGAATGGCGGAATCAAACTTACGGTTGAATTTTACGATCCATACGTTTATTCATTATGCTATATTGTCTTTGTATATTTTTGAGAGGGTTATGGGGCATCATTGTTAAAACTCATCGTACGGTGTTTTTAAATCGTTTTTTTACTAAATTATTTATAAAAAATATTTTCCGACAAAACAATGCCCGTGAAGCAATTTGAAATATGAGAATTTAAAACTTTAATCGAATGACGAATTTTTAAATTATCTCTTTGATACAGCAATATCCATGACACGTATCGTCAATTGATACGGCAATTTTTTCAAATATAAAGTGTATTCAAAGTTATTTTGCGCTATAAAAATCGTAATAAACTGGCATAAAATATTATACGTTTATTTGTTACTTTTATTTTTTATTATACATAGGCTTATTATATATTATAGATATTATGTTTATTTTAACTAAAAAACTTGCAATCGGAAATATTTGTTATATGTATAAAATCTGAATAATGTGAAAAGAACCTCTTAAATCATAAAATGTGAGGGAGGTCAGCATATACCTACAGCTGTACTGTGATGGTGATGATATTTTTTTATACAAGTAAGGACAAAGCTTATAAAGTATAAATTGATAAAATCAGGAGGACAGTACCTACAAGAGCACACAGTCCAATGTCAATAGCAATAAAAAAACTAACAAATGCGTCTAGGACTAGTGCCCTGAAAGTTTCGTATGTATGTACCTACTACAGAACTTTTTAGAAAATTATACGTGGTATAGCCATGCTGTAGCTGTACTAGTAGTATAGAGCACGAATGGGTCGGTTCGGCCAGGGAAGGAATACGCTCTCACAGAATACCAGCGTAAAATAGCAGCTTAACACTGCTGTGTTTCGTATGGCGAGTGAAGAGAACCGGAGACCCTTTTTACTGGAAATGAGGCATTCCATCTTAGTCCTCACGGGTGATAACGCATCTGCATTTTGATTCTTTATTGAGGATAGATGTAGATGTCTATGGGTCACTGCAACCACTTACCATCAGGTGGACTGTGTGCTCGTTTGTCACCCTATCCTAAAAAAAAAGAACACAATTACTCTATAGTACCCACTAATAGCTCCAACGGCAAATGTAAGTTGGTAATTTTTTATTTTTTTAGTCAGTTCTTGACCACAATCTCACCTGGTGGTAAGTGGTGATGCAGCCTTAGATTGTAAATCGCACTGTCTTAGCGTAACAAAAGCCTATTCACTCTTGCCTTGATGCCCAGATTGTATTCGGAAGGAAAGAGAGACGCCGGCAAATTATTCCACTCCATTTGCTGTACGCATTACAAAAGACGAAGCAAACCGTTTGGTTCTAATGCGTGGAATATCAACAACAAAGGGACGAAGACCCGCCGACCGCTTGGTTGTCCGATAGTGGAAAGGAGAGGGAGGAAGTGTGTGATTCCTGCGTTAATTTACCGAAATGCATCCTATATAATACCGAGAGATTGGCTACACTGCGCCTACTGTGCTCGAGGCTGACAAGATTGGTTTTAACCAAATCAAAAAATATTTTTTATGTGATAAACAGCAAAATTTGTGTGAGATATGAATGATTTTTAGGGTTTTTCCTTTACTAGTGCCGTGACATCTTGCTTCTTCCAAAGTTTAATGATTCTAGGCTAACGGGAAATAACCTTCTATAGGTTTTGGTGAGTGGGTTTGCGAGTATAAAAACATGTACTTAGAGGCTTGAAGTTTCTACACCTCCGCGGAACCATAGACTTTTTTTTATTTAGTATTTGATATTGTGAGAAAAAGGCCTTGACAGACGAATTGACACACGGACGCACAATAAAGCGAACCTATGAGGGATCCGTTCTATTTAGGCACGGAACCCTAAAAATGTGCATTTTCTTCACTCATCGTAGGTACTATACACGGCGGCGAAAAACTACTATTTATGCTACTATTCTCTAAGTGCGTGGTCATTCCTACATCCAGTTGGTTAAGTTTCTTTGTATTTTTTTTTTAATTTTATTCCTTATAGAACGTTACTCCCACACTAAGATTTTCTCCTGTATCGTGAAGGCAGTTTACAAACATAAATTGCACAAGGACAAACATCCAGACCCGGAAAATTATTTGTAGGCCATACAAATACTTGTTCCATACGGGATTCGACCCCGCGGCTCCCAGTGCTGCAGTTCATTCCTAAGCCAGTGCGCTACGGAGCCGTCATTCTTGCTGTAGTTATAAGAAAGTAAGTAAAGTATTCTGTAGGAGTATGGTCTTTCTCACGTCGAGACGACACACCCGTGCGGCAATCATGTTACAACTGCAAAGTGATTCCATACTCCATACGTATAGATATACTTCTTATTCGTCTGGTATGTCGCGCAATTTTAACGCTGCGTCGCGTCGCCGGTATGAGTATTTCACCTTGGCGCAAAGAGAAGCATTAAGATCTTTTTGATTTAACCAATAGTCGCCTCTTATAAAACGCATGGAACGAAATGCGTTGATAGATTATTATACGCCAATACCACAGTCCAGCTACGTAGTCATTAGTCCAAATTTATCTGTTTCTTATATTACATTTATGTAAAAAGCTCGTAGAATGTAGTATCAGAGACTTAGGGACAATCAAAATAAATCCAAATCTGAAAGCTGACTATCTGTATTAGATAGCTACTTACACCTCCGGGCGAAATGATCGTGTTATTCCTCGCAATCCCATCACTAGTATATTTAAATCGACCGCTTCTATGAATTTGCTAAAATTCAATATTATGCTTTTATTGGGAAATAAGAATATTATAAACATACAAATGTAGGAATAATTAAAACAGTTAATCCATTACAAACACATCGAAAGTGCACTGAACACGGGAGGCCACACAGATTGCCTCATAGCATATATATATAGGCAGCAGCTTTTGCTGTCGCACGGATGGGCCGGCTCGAACCGGGGTGGTACCACGACCTCACAGAAAACCAGCGTGAAGTAGAGGTTTACCTCTGCGTTTCGCTTGGTGAGTGCAGGTGGCCGGAGGCCCTTTTTACTGGAAATGAGGCATTCCATCTTAGTCCTCACGGGTGACAACGCATCTACATTTTGATTTCTAATAGAGGATAGATGTAGATGTCTATGGGCCGCAGCAAGCACTTACCATCAGGTGGACTGTGTGCTCGTTTGTCACCCTTATCCTATAAAAAAAAAAGATTAAGGTTGACCAACAAGCACAAAGATCACCTGATGGTAAGTGAATGTTTTGACCCATAGACATCCAAATTCATCCTCAATTAAAAATCAAAATGCCAACGCATTGCCACCCCTGAAAACTAAGACGGAATGCCTAGTTTACAGAAAAATGCTTTCCGATACCACCAAAGGAAACGCTGCAGCATTCAGTTGCTAAGTTTTTTTGTTGTTTTCTGAATGTATATTGTTGGTGAAAACAAATAAATAAATAAAAAAAAATAAGTTACCTTGATCTCCTGTGTGAACGTGGACATATATATAGCGGTATAATATAGCTGCAGCCTGATTCTACCACCTATTTGTCAAGTTTGGCAAGCGGGTTGGCAACCGCAGTTTGTTATTTTTATTCAGCTGTTATCTCCTGTCTCCTGTAATATGTTGCTGTCTATCTACTGATTCAGTTTCCTTCTCTCGCCTCTTATGACACTCATGAGATGAAGATTTTTAGTAAAAATGTCCAATACCCCGTGTATTTGATATTTTTACTAAAAAGTTTATCATCAAGCAATGTAATAAAACGACGGTCTCAACATCCTGATATACGCATCTATACATTAAGGCCGGCCACATACACACGGAATTGCGTTTCGGGATTCCGTTTCGGAATTCCGAACGGGTCACCCACACACATTCAGAATCCCGTTTTGATCGCAAAATTTCGAACGGAAAACTAATGTACGTGTGTGACGGCTCCTTGATTTTATATGGAATTACTGCGTTCGGAATTCCGAATCGGAATATCGAAACGCAGTCCCGAAACCAAATTCCGTGTTCGTGGCGGGCCTAACAAAAAACACCTAATTATGTGTATTACTTGAGATCTCACAAGTAATTGCTAGGCGGAATTTGATTAAAAGTGTGATGTGTAATCAAGTCATTATCTACATAATATATTTTTTGTAATGCTTCGTAATTTATTATAACGTGTTATTTTTGACGTGATATTGAAAACTTTTTACTACACGTTTTTCATTTTAATATGTATATCATTATTAATGTGTATTTGCCGACTGCGATAGCTAGGCATGGAAACTATGGCAAATATCCCCCTTATGTGGTAATCTATGGAGAGGTCTATGTTCAGCAGTGGACTTTAATAAAATGTAATGAATTAACGAATAAATATATTTATAAAAAAAACTTTTGATTTCTTATATTTACGCGAACATTACACATTGAATAAAACTATTTTTACAGATTTTATCGCGTTTAAATTACAATTTTATTCCCGATGTTTCGGGTGTTTTACAGCAACCCATGGTCACGGAGGGAGGACTGAGATGTTTAACGTTCCAATGTCACTTTGTCGTTAATTTTGTTAATCATAGGATCCCAAGCAGATGTCAGCACCCATCCATCTTCTCTATTGAAATTAGGATGTTTTTTTTAAAATTACAATAGCCTCGTGTATCATCCTTGGTAGGAATCGGTGTTCTTTTGCGAGGGTTTGTGGTCTATCAAATCTGATGTAATGGAGGGGACGATCTTGACATGTTCACAAAATTAAATCCAAACCCAAGCATACCACTGCAAGACTTCAAGAAACTGTAAGTTCACTCTGCGTAAATTGAACCAAAAATTAATATTAAAAAACTGAAGGTAGCCGGGCTAACTGTGACATCGGGACCCCGTGACCATGGATTGCTGTAAAGCACCCGAAACGTCGGGAATTAAAATAGTAAATTAAACGCGATGAAATCCGTAAAAAATAGTTTTATTCAAAAAAACCTTTTACTAACATTACCTCATAACAATATTAAACAAAATTAAAGTGTAACCGTTAATATAAAATTTTCTGACTTCTTCTACTCGTTAACGATAATTTATTCATGAAAAATGTTAAGATCCTGCGCAAAAGTTTTATCTTTTTATAGCAAAATTCAACAATAAAATACTGTTACAAAAGTTACACAAAAACCTTATTAAGTAATAATGATGTTTCTAGGCAGAACGCCAGGATTCTAAGCTGTGTTGTAAAACACAAGGTAAATACCAACTTATAGCTAAAAATTCCATTATCAATTACGGCCTATCGTTTTAGCTGTTGTTAATAAGACGCTGCTGTCCTCCTGATTTGTTTTTCATTGTCAACACTTACGACACGCACGGGACGATATGAGGTAGTGGATATTCTTTTTATTTATTTTTTTATAGGATAAGGGTGACAAACGAGCATACAGTCCACCTGATGGTAAGTGGTTGCTGCGGCCCATAGACATCTACATCTATCCTCTATTACTAATCAAAGTGTAGATGCGTTGTCACCCGTGAGGACTAAGATGGAATGCCTCATTTCCAGTAAAAAAGGCCTCCGGCCACCTGCACTCACCAAGCAAAACGCAGAGGTATACCTCTACTTCACGCTGGTTTACATCACCACTACACGGTGGAATGCATTTAAAAAAAGAACGCGAGTGCAAACACATGTCAGTGTTCTCTGTTCGCACTCGCATATTACTGCCTTTCCCTATCCTTAACTATTTTTACGTGTTAGAGCCATGCTGCAGCTATATTAGTGTATAGTTGTAGCACGAATGGGTAAGCTCGACGGGGAAGGACCACACTCTCACAGAATACCAGCGTAAAATAGCAGCTTAACACTGCTGTGTTTCGTATGGTGAGTGTAGAGATCCGGATACCTTTTTTACTGGAAAAGAGGCATTCCATCTTAGTCCTCACGGGAGACAACGCATCTGCATTTTGATTCTTTATTGAGGATAGATTTGGATGTCTATGGGTCACAGCAACCACTTATCATCAGGTGGACTATGTGCTCGTTTGTTACCCTATCCTATATAAAAAAAAATCGAAAAAAATACCTCTGTCCTGGGAAGAACCAGCAAAAAACCCAGCGGGACTTTTTTAAAAGCAAATTTTACATTAATGGTTGGTAGATATAAAATTTATTTTAGAAACAGCTTGGAAGCGACCACCTCATTCCCAGGGGTTATTATCAACCATGTATTCATTTATACTATAATAACCCTTTTTATACAGTTTCAACTTAACAATACATTTAAACTTGGTAATAGAGCCTGTACACTTTACGGGACCTTGTGGCATGTGTGATTCATTCTTGGGGCAATGTATACGCTATTACAATAGCGTATACATTGCCCCAAGAATGAATTACTGACTCCGTGGAGTCGAGAAACTGGTATCACTATCTTGTGTTTGTTCCTAGTGTTTACAGAATGTACATCACTTTTTTTACTAAAACTACCTTTGTTTTTGGGAACATACATTAAATTTTCGTAAATATACTCAGAGGCCAAAGTTAATATATTTATTTCTTTAAATTTATCTATAAGAGACTCTCTCGGTTTTAGGTTATAAATAGCTCTAATGGCCCTCTTAAATATATTAAATACAAAAACGTGTGGCAAAAAGTTTTTGATATCACGTTATAAATTACACGTTATAATAAATAACGAAGCATTACAAAAATATACATAATGACTTTATTACACATTGCATTTTAAATCAAATTCCGGCTCACTTGTGAGATCTCAAGAAACACACATCAATCAGGTGATTTTTTTTATAGGATAGGGTGACAAACGAGCACACAGTTCATCTGATGGTAAGTGGTTGCTGTGGCCCATAGACATCTACATTTATCCTCGTTTGCGAATCAAAATGCAGATGCGTTGTCACCCGTGAGGACTAAGACGGAATGCTTCTTTTCCAGTAAAAAGGGTGTCCGGTTCTCTACACTCACCATACGAAACACAGCAGTGTTAAGCTGCTATTTTGTGATAGCGTGGTCATTCCCCGGTCGAGCCGACCCATTTATGCTACTATACTAATAACTAATAATATAGCTGCAGCATGGCTCTAGCACGTAATCGTAAAGGCAATCACATATCCAGGATGTTCTTATATTAATTTTACAACACGTCTTTATAAGCAGTTTAGTAACACGGGCGTAAGTGTATTTATAGCCACGGTCTTGAATTGAATTTGATCAAATTTAATCTTTTTCCGGCCAAATGGTTCATTCACCTTAACACGATCATTCGTCTTAGCCGAATAGTGGAGGACGTATTTCCTTCTTTCTTTTTTAAGTCCTTAGAAGTCCAATGCTATCATGAATCTCGTCCATTGTGCCTTAATCGTTAGGCTTGGAAGGTGGATTGTAGAACTTCTTTATACCCTAAACTTGTTATTTAGTGGCAGAAATATATAAAAGGAAGGATAGACCACATCTACCCATACGGTCTACATGGCACAAAAGGTGTCCTACCACTTAATAATTATTTGAATCGTTAGTAGCCTAATGGTAGGGCGCGGACTGCGAACTAGAAAGGTCGTGGGTTCGAATCCGCCATTCCACTACTGTCGTGAACCACTTCTAACACAAGCATTTTAAGCTTACCAGAAGTAGTTAAAGGGAATATTAGTAATGTTTAATAGCATTACTAGTATTTTTTAAAAAACAAAATAAAATTTATGTTAATATATATTCGCTAGGTGGTAGGAATGATGGGTGGTAGGCTGGTAGGTGTAGGTATTGATGTATGTTCTTTAATGGCTTCAACGACATAACGAATTCTAATGAAATTTACAATAGGAGTCAATTATGACGTGGTATAGGATAAAGCTGAATTTACAGACGGGAAGCGAACGAGTAAGTAATAATGTTAGATTTTTTTCTTAAGTCAGCCATGACAAACTAATTCAAATAGATATTGTTTTTGATCAATCATGTGTCTTGTTAGTCCTTTTTGCATACTTCTGATTCTTGCTTAATTGTAAAAGTGTATGACTATTATTGGTCGTATGTAAAGACATCTAATATCTAAATAATAATTTATGTTTATTCGTATTTTATGCGCTGCCATACCGTTCATCAGATTGCGTTAAAAATTTGTCAACTTATTGATTGCATAGAAGATTGATTGCACTTGCGTAAAGGTTACAGACATAGTACAATTAACTTACAGTAACAAATTTATTTGAAAGTTGTATATCATTCAACTTCAATGAATTTATTCTCATTCCTAATTAAACAATACAACACTTACAAATTTAAAATTATATTTCCACAATTATTAAGTGGCGAAGCTTGCGAAGACACTTATTGATTTCACGATGTCTGTCCGTCTGTCCGTCTGTCCCACGATTATCTCGAGAACGGTTTCGAATTTTCAAATTCTGTTTTCAGCAATCGATTACTGATCACCCAGGCATCTGAACCTCCTATTATGAAACTGATTGCTCAACGGCAACCGTTAGAAACCGCTACAAAGCTGATTGCTTCGCCACTTTGCTATGCTGTTAGCTTGCTAGGTTTATTACTTATGCGGAAGTAACGCGCCGGGTACCAGCTAGTATTATATAAAATTCTTATAAGAATTATGTATGAAGGCTTTTTTTTATGGAATAAAGGTGACAACCGAGCACACAGTCCACCTGATGTTAAGTGGTTGCTGTGGCCCATAGACATCTATATCTATCTTCGCTGGCGAATCAAAATGCAGATGCGTTGTCAGCCGTGAGGACTAAGATATGATGCCTCTTTTCCAGTAAAACGAGTCTCCGGTTCTCTACACTCACCATACGAAACACAGCAGCATTAAACTGCTATTTTACGCTGGTACTCTGTGAGAGCGTGGTCCTTCCCCGGTCGAGCCGGCCCATTCGTGCTACAACTATACTATTAATATAGCTGCAGCATGGCTCTACCACGTATGTAAATATGATATGATATGCTGTTGATATCCCTAATAAAATAAATAAATAAATATATTTGGTAACTCCCCCTGCACGGTTAGTACTTCAATAATTAATTGCATCAGTTCCCAGCGCAAATGTTGTCATGTAGAAATTATTTTGATAGCTTCTGACAGTATTTGGTAGTTGTCGCTGTGGTCAGTATTGATTATGCGAATATTATCATCATGCACTAAAGTTAGTTATAATACGATGCTTATTAAAACCGCTTGAAGTCTTAATGCGTATATACCAAAATAAATAAGACTCCTTTGGCTGAACTCTCATTAAATCTGGCCTTATAATTTGTCTTTGGTCTAATATAATTTGTACACCAAATATCGAATATATTGATAATCATAAAATTTAAAAATAAAATTTTCATAATTAATTTAACTTACAATTATTTACTATCAACGATAAGTCTGTTTGTATCCCTTTACTCACAAATTCCCTTTTTTTAGCTTTTTTGGGTTTATGTTGTCTATTTTATGTTATTTTACCTAGTTGTTTGTATGTTTCGTTCTAAGATTAAATGTTTTTAATACATTTTGTAAAGCTTATATCTTGTTTACCTAAATCTATTATCTATTATAATAATTAAATTAATGAAGTACATAGCTTAAAGATTTATTGTTGTATATTCATTCTGTATCATATATTATTTTGCATCTGTATTTTAAGAGTACATAGAAATATATTTAGTAGGCGAGAATTTCCATACAATATGAATTATTTATTGTTATGGAGGGTGATTCGAGATCGTTAGTATTGGTAACAGTTCCAGTATTAAAATCATTAATCACAACTGTATCAATGGCTATATTATGATTCACATCTATTTAATGTCTTCCGTTTGGAGTTCATAGAAGCCAATTAGTTCTGTGTATAGAATAATCAATACATGTATATAATTCTCATTTATTCAGCGAAGATGTACAACTTGTATTAATGTATCTGTGGTAAGGATATACTGCACGATTTTAATGACGGAAAAGGTTTCTGGTAATTATTGAAGGATTTAATGATGTAGGTAACCTATCAAAAAGGTACGTGAATAGTTAATAAAAAATGTTATTATAATGTCATGAAAATTCAAAATGACAATATTATGCATGTTGGCATAATATGATGGACGTATTTGCTATATGTATTACTAATTTTATATTATAATTCTTATGACATCATTCATTTGAATAATTGTTATATTTAGAATTATTATTAATTTAAATTCATTATATAGCTTTAATGTTTTTTTTTATAATAAATTTGAACTTAAATTATGACATTGTGCAATATATAAACTAATTTTCGATGAATTTATTAGTGATATTTTAGAAATTGAATTTAGAATTTACAAGTATTGTCATTGTGCTGTTTAAAAATAACAGGTCCTTTGGGTTCTCTAAATCCACTTTTTTATTGTCAATAAAACTGTTCCCCGATCTGCCGACCCATTAGTGCTACAACAATACTACAAATATAGCTGTAGCATGGCTCTACCACATATAAAAATATAGTTATTTTTCTAAAATCATGTTAACAATTAACAATTAGTTGGATTTTTTTTATCGCGCTGGGCTGATGAGTGCAGAGCCGATAACCTAGCACTTGAAATGTTGCCCTCACACCAGTCAGTAAAACTTCTTCAGTCTGTAAAAGTCTATTGCTGGGTATGAGTAAACAAATTATTTTTAACTCCCAACGAAAACAAAGTGGTGTTATATGTTTGTAATGTACATCTCTGTGTCTATGTATCTGTGTGTCTGTGTATCTGTGTGTCTGTGTATCTGTGTGTCTGTGTATCTGTGTGTCTCTGTATCTGTATGGCTGTGTATCTGTGTGGCTGTGTATCTGTGTGTCTGTGTATCTGTGTGTCTGTGTATCTGTGTGTCTGTGTATCTGTGTGTCTGTGTATCTGTGTGTCTGTGTATCTGTGTGTCTGTGTATCTTTGTGGCTATGTATCTGTGTGTCTGTGTATCTGTGTGGCTGTGTATCTGTGTGTCTGTGTATCTGTGTGTCTGTGTATCTGTGTGGCTGTGTACCTGTGGCTGTGTATCTCTGTGTCTGTGTATCCGTGTGTCTGATTGATTGATGATTTCTGAGAGGTAAGAGCGTCATAGAAAGAGCGTCATCATTTGTTAAACACGCGTTTTGAAGACAAGTCTTCTAAAGAAATGGACAAAAGGGTTAGAAGGGCTGTTATACAAACAGTTATGTTTTGCTGCTCTAAGCGTATAATAGATTATATTTATATTTATTTTATATTTATTTTATATATCATTTTAAATATATTATTAAATAAAAACAAACATGAGATGGCATGTGCATGAGACTTGTATATTGCCAAAAATTCTGTAATAAGTCTCTTGCTCCATAATCTAATATCCGTTATTTTAGGAAGACAATCATTTTCAAAAAACCGTACGTGTAAATTATGTAGACTTGGGGATGCGCGAGCGCGCGGTGCGCGCGCGTTTTATCGTTCTTCTTTTCATTCTTTACACGCGTGCTCTTTCCTGCTCGAAAGCCGATTCACGCGTTAAAGAGTTTATGTTTAAAGGCGGCTAAAAAGGAATTTTTGAAATCACACAAAATTCCCAACGTATTCCATCAACCTTTCAGTTAATATTTGTTATTTTTTTTTTTTTTTTTTATAGTAGAGGGGGCAAACGAGCATGCGGCTCACCTGATGGTAAGTGACTACCGCCGCCCATGAACAACTGCAACACCAGGGAGGGAATTGCAGATGCGTTGCCGGCCTTTTAAAAAGGAGTACGCTCTTTTCTTGAAGGTCCCTAAGTCGTATCGGTCCGGAAAAATCGCTGATGGTAATCGATTCCACAAGGAAGTCGTGCGAGGAAGAAAACATCTTCTAAATCGCACAGTGGTGGACCGCCAATCATCCAGATGGTGTGGATGGTATCGGGAGTTCTGCCGCGATGTGCGTTCGTGAAATTTGGCGGCTGGGATTAATCCGAACAATTCCTCAGAGCACTCCCCATGGTAGATGCGAAAGAAAATGCAAAGAGATGCAACATCTCTTCGCAGCGCCAATGAGTCGAGCCGATCGGAAAGAACTCGGTCGTCGACGATTCGAGCCGCTCTGCGCTGGATGCGGTCAAGTGGAAGGAGCTGGCACTGGGGAGCCCCTGCCCAGAGATGGGAACAGTATTCCATGTGAGGCCGAACCTGCGCCTTGTAAAGTTGCAGGCGGTGTGCCGGCATGAAATACTGTCCCGCTGTTAGTAACATTTTAAAATTCTTTGGCGAAAATCTCTACTCTGTGCGACACCATAGACTATTAAGTGTTTGACATTGGTCTTAGCGTAATAAAATACTTGGTACTTCCTCTGAAACACATATTATTATAAATAAATTTAGCTTTCTGCACTCCTTGTCCATAAACTTTAACTATGAAAAACCTCACACTCCTCCAATATGTTAAAAAGGGGTACAAAGTTTTCCCTTCACGTACTAATTTAAATTGCATTAAGAGTAAATTCTAAAATAAACTGACCTTAATTCTCATTCGATCTGATTTAAATTTATAAGGGACACTGTGGAAGTTTATCAATAAATAAATGAGATAAGTGGTTTTACTCGTATCAGAAATATAGTGTCACACTCCTCCTATTTTAAAGTCAGGGAATAAAAATTTATTGTATTTCCTTCTCTATTTAGTTTGTTTGTTTAGTTGAACAATACTGTTTTCCTATATTAACTTTTATCCCCCCTCGCTTTCTCAAAATAAAAATAATGGCTCTTTGAAAATCGAAGTCTGAATATCTTTATTAATGTTATAAAAAGTTTACAGACGGTGTAAGAATACTCTTTATTTTCCTTATTTCTTATTAAAACAAAATCCCATTCTAGAATTTTCTCCTGTATCGTGAAGGCAGCTTACAAACATAAATTGTACAAGAACAAACGGCCATACAAATACTTTTTCCATTCGGGATTCGCATTCACACCCTTCAGCGCCGCAACTAAATGCTAAGCCACTGCACCACAGAACAACCATTAGTATTATTTCAAATACACTACACTTTATCGATCCTTAGTTGACGTAAGCGGCGACAGAGAGAAAGAAACCGCGGTGCAACAACGTCTTCCTAATAACAATAAAAAAAAATTGCTGTTGCCAACCCGTGGCAACTATAACAAATACCCTCCTTAAAAAGCAATCTATAGGGACGCCTATACTCAGCACTGGACTTTAATAGTCTGTAATGATGACGATGATTTGCATATGGAAAACGCCTCAACGATACATTACGAGTTAAATTATGATATTTAAGAGTAATAAAAAATATCGTTTCTATTTCTTCATTATACTTAATATATTATAGGTAACACCATCATGAATATTAGGGTTACATAAAAGCATTCAAGTGTATGCGAATTCTATATGATATCTCGTTTCCCAGAATTTTATTTATATCGGCGAATATTCTGAGCAAAGGATTGGAGTATTCTTCTAATGTCAATCTGTTTATTTGCGGATCAACATTGAACTGCAATTGCTTCTAACATCTGTGACCAACTAAAGATGCTCTACAGGTAGTAGAATAATAATTCAATTGGTCGGAACAGTGATTGGTTGACAATGCCACAGGGCGTCTGACGTACTTCCACCTACGTGCTGCGCTCGATTTACTATTGAAGAAACTAGTGAATGCGGAAGAGGATTTTATCCCATAAAAAGTAAATTGAAAAATTACTGGTACTTGTTCTATTATGATATCTAAGATAAAGAATTCAAATGTCTTTGTATGATATAATAGATATAGATGTTACCATCGTCACCACTATGGTCCTTTACAAATGGCTTACAAAAGGCTTGTATCAAGGAATGCCACGAAATGCGGTCCTGAGCCACCTGTATTCATCGACTTAACAGATTTGTAAGCTGAAGTAGCAGAAGATTGGAACTACACAGTCAGGTCATAAGTATTGTCACACAGTAAAAACTTTTCTTTTAGAATGCTGGTCACAAAAAAGTTTATTGAATTCGAATTTCGAATTGTTCATGAAAATAAGACTGTATACTTTTTAGAATTTTACTCATTTTTAAATATGGAATGGACGCTTAAAGAAGACCGTGTTGCAGTTATTGCGATGCATCGTTGCGGTTACGCGCCAATTCAAATTTTTGACATACTGAAAAATTTGAATATAACCAAAAGATTCGTTTATCGTACCATCAAACGATACAATGAAGACTCTAGTGTAGATGACAGGTCAAGAAGTGGTCGCCCTCGGTCTGTTAGGACTCCAGCAGTGACAAAAGCTGTGAAGGCGCGAATTCAGAGAAATCCCAAACGTAAGCAGAAACTGTTGGCCCTTCAGATGGGGTTAAGCAGAACCACGGTGAAAAGGGTGTTAAATGAAGACTTGGGGCTTCGGGCATATCGAAGAAAAACAGGACATCGTTTGAATGCTCGTCTAATGGACTTGAGACTGAAGAGATGCCGCGCTTTGTTGAAGCGGTACGCGGGAAAAAAATATCGGGAAATTCTTTTTTCGGATGAAAAATTTTTACCGTAGAAGAGAGCTACAACAAACAAAATGATAAGGTGTACGCATACAGTAGTGAAGAAGCGAGCAACCGTATTCCGCGTGTCCAACGAGGTCATTTTCCATCCTCGCTCATGGTATGTTTGGGAGTTTCTTATTGGGGCTTAACAGAGGTACATTTTTGTGAGAAAGGTGTAAAAACGAATGCAGTTGTGTATCAAAATACAGTCCTGACGAACCTTGTGGAACCTGTTTCTCATAACATGTTCAATAACAGGCACTGGGTATTCCAACAAGATTCGGCGCCAGCTCATAGAGCCAAGAGCACACAAGACTGGCTGGCGGCGCGTGAAATCGACTTCATCCGGCACGAAGACTGGCCCTCCTCCAGTCCAGATTTGAATCCGTTAGATTACAAGATATGGCAACACTTGGAGGAAAAGGCGTGCTCAAAGCCTCATCCCAATTTGGAGTCACTCAAGACATCCTTGATTAAGGCAGCCGCCGATATTGACAGGGACCTCGTTCGTGCAGCGATAGACGACTGGCCGCGCAGATTGAAGGCCTGTATTCAAAATCACGGAGGTCATTTTGAATAAACTTTAGTGTCATAAGAATCTATGTTTTGTTAAGTTCATTTTGGTATATAAATGGTTACATAATGAATAAACTTGTTTCAATTATTTTATATTAAACATGTGACAGAATTTATGACTGACTAGGTATAACTGGAAGAACATCGATATCCGATGGGTTCGAAAGGTACCGATCCAAGTTATTCAAATTATCCTTTGACGGTGTAGTGGCGGTGTAAGGATATCCATTACCCCGTATTGACAATCCGGTAAGACATACAAATATGATGTTACGTAATAAATCTAACAAGACAAGTAGACTTACTTTAATATCTTTGGTTACTCGGGAAATAAGGATTTTAAGCAATTTATATTTCAAGAAATTTATATTTCAACAATAATAAACAATTTATATTTCAAGAAATTTATATTTCAACAATAATAAACAATTTATATTTCAAGAAATTGTGAAGTAAGCAACTACGCGTTAGAACTGAGCTGCGGACACTCTTTAAGCTTCTTAATATCCTATCACAAATGGGGACTGTATTCAGTAAGAAATTCTTTTCACTTTTTTTAATTTACTACATAAAAAGTAAACTAAAAGAAAGTTATATACCTCCTACCTTTTCTCTAACTGCCTCCTACCATTTCTGAGAAAGTTATGGCACACTATGTCCACTGTGCTGCAGCAGCTACTTCATATGTTTCGAAATATTTTTACTCATTATTCATTTTTTAAACCGTATAACGCCTGTTTTTGCTTGCTTTGAAACTTTATTTGTACACAGGTAAAACTAATTGAAAATAAGTTTTAAAAGAAAGAAATAAATAAGTCCAACAGAGTCCATGTTTTATGTTTTTTATGAAAATACATAACACGTTTTGCACATGGTAGAGCCATGCTGCAGCTATATTTCTGGTATAGTTGTAATACGAATGGGTCCGCTCGACCGGAGAAGGACCACGCTCTCACAGAATACCAGCGTAAAATAGCAGTCTAATGCTGCTGTGTTTCGTATGGTGAGTGTAGAGAACCGGATACCCTTTTTACTGGAAACTAGGCATTCGTTCTTAGTCCTCACGGGTGACAACGCATCTGCATTTTGATTCGTAATCGAGGATAAATGTAGATGTCTATGGGCCACAGCAACCACTTACCGTCAGGTGGATTATGTGCTCGTTTGTCACACTTATCCTATAAAAAAAAACACAATATATAAAGGAAATACAAACAAGTAATAACTTTGCTTCTTTGAAATATTTTTACTTTACGTCATGTCGTTTTGTTCAATGGGTATTTTAATGAAAATCAATTAGTTCAGCATGGAATATGCTAAAACAGACAACGCTACAAATATATTATATGGATGATAAATTTTTACATAATAAAGTTGCCAGTGATGACTTATGGATCTGAGAAATGGTCCTTTGCTGCTAGCTATATGAGAAAGCTCAAGGTCACTCAGCGAGCTATTAAGAGGGCTATGCTTACGGTTTCTCTGCGTGATATACTTAAAAATGAGGATATCTGCAGTAGAACTGAATCTAAAGTGGCAAAGGGCTGGCCATATAGTTCAAAGAACCGACAACCGATGGGGAAGAAAGATTCTCGAGTGGCAGCCACGTAACGGTAAGTGAAGTGTAGTGTAGCGCCCAAGTAGATAGAGAGACGCCCTTGTAATACATGCAGAAAGTCGATGGATGCAGGTGCCTTAGGATCGTGCTTTGTGGCATTCCGTGGGGGAGGCCTATGTTTAGCAGTGGACTTGTGAAGGGCTGTTATGATGATGATGGTGACATAATAAAGTTTACATTACTATATGAGTTATTCCGCCTATGAGTCATAAAAATCAGCGGTAGTTATGAAAATACATCGATTGTATTACATTTGCACAGCACCATCTATCGACGATAATGGTTAACTTTTATTTTTTTTAGGGTTCTCTACCCAAAGGGTAACCAACGGGATCCTATTACTAAGCCTCCGCTGTCCGTCCGTCCGTACGTCCGTACGTCCGTCCATCCGTCCGTCTGTCTGTCAGCGGGCTGTATCTCATGATCCGTAATAGTTAGACAGTTGAAATTTTCAGAGAATGTATATTTCTGTTGCTGCTATAACAAAAAATAATAAAAATAAAAATAAATTATAAATTAAAGGGGGCTCCCCTACTATGACCGTGTATTACAATAATACGGAACCCTTCATGCGCGAGTCCGACTTACACTTGGTTGATTGTTCTAACTCAAATGGTATTACGTCAATATTAGTGATTATTTGTAATTCTTTTTTGAGTAATGCGTTTAGGTATAAGTATAATATCATTATTTTGCTTAATTTAAATACGATTTCTGCGATTATATTAAAATGCACTTGATAACTCAGACATTGAATAAATTCGTACTTACGCTTCGTACATACTTAGAATTTTAAACATAACTTTTAGATTTTAATAAATCAAATAATAAAGGTAACTCGAAGACACGCTTTATGATTGTCTTAACGATTCTTTTGAAAAGTATTAGTACTTTAGTCGTGATACGTACAATTCTATCATGTACGTACAATTCTAACACGTACGTACAATTCTAGTATGTACGTACAATACTAATATGTATGTACGTACAATTCTAACAAGTGGTAATATTAAAAATTTTGTGCGACCGACTTCAATATAAATAAAATGAGAACATCATTAATGTAGTCAAAGTCAATTAATTACTATAAAATACTGCTCAAATCTTAATCAAATTTATATGGGACCACTTGAGAAGCATCAGCTTTCAAATAAAAAAGGATCATCAACATCGGTTCACTTAGAAAAAAGTTCTGGGTAACACATATAAAATAGTTGAATTGAGAACCTCCTCCAATTTTTGAAGTCGGTTGTAATATTATAGAAAAAGATATTTAATTACTTAACTTTAGTCTCTCTCAATATTTTTTTGTCATAAAAATATAAAATGAACAGACATCTGCAGTTTACAATATTATTATATGTTTAGAAGATGTATAGATAAAATAAATTCATAAATTTTAAAGGCGTCTTTAAAAATAGTGTAAATTAAGCGGGGAGCAGAAATATAAGCAAAACAAAACCGACGGCAGTCGGGTACTAATTGCCGTGGACAATTGGAAAAATTCAAAAGATGTTCAGAATTTTTCATGGCTTAAGGCGAAACCCTCGAGATTTCTAATACTTAAAATATAAACATTTTTATGTTTTAAATTAAATTTCTCGTGTATTTTTGATTGTAACGAATTGTTTAATGTTTTGAAATCCTTTTATCCTACACTTAAAAAAATAATTAACTGTTAATAAAAACTAACAACAAACTTCTAAACTAAAAAAAGAAAATAATTTCCACATACGAGTATAAGTTTCTGGAGTCGGCAGTAAGACATTGTATTTCCAATAATTGCGCTCATAGAGGACACGGCATGGTACAGCGTGGCAAGGCACACTTCGGTATACCGAACGTCATGCCAAAGGATCCTGTGGCAGCGGAATGACGTGACATGCCGCAGCACGCCGCGGTGTCGCGCCAGATGTTTGGGTCTATTCGTGTTGAAATAAGGGAATGTCAGGTCTAAAATAAGGTCGAGAATATTTTGTCCATGAAAAAAATCCTTTGACACGCTGTGCCATGCCATGCCGTCTGTGAGTGCAACTTTCTTTAGAAGCTACTATGAGATTTTTTTTTAAATTTTTTGTTAGTTCTGGTAAATAAGTTCAAGGTAACAACTAGAATGTCGTTGAAATAGGACATTAAATTCTTTTAATTTATATGTCAATACCTCAAAAAAAAATAACATATTTAAGTAATAATAAAGAACATTTTTTGATAATAGAATTATTTGGTAAAAATTACCTTGTGTACATCCGCTCGATAAAATATTATGTGTCTTACTTAGTTTGAAGAGCACCTCCCGCCTTTCCTCAATTGCGTGCACTATCCCCGTCACCACTCATCCCAGCACCACTATTCCCAATACCATTACACTAGGAAAGATAACACTGACGACAATACGACACATTTCTCGCCTCTGTAGAGGCATCTTCAGGTGATTTAGACTCTGCGGTGGCTGACTGCTAAGTGAGCGGCGAGATTTTTTTATGCGCCCTGTAGCAAAGTAAAGGGCTACCCTCCGGGAAATGGGGGAGGGAGTTGGTGAACGCTCTTAGCATACTACGCAGTCGGCTGCGTGGTTATGTGGGACATGAAGACCTAAGTGCTTACCCACTAAACATCACCTGGAACTTGCTTTGGCCTGGGGGGCCTTTCTGCCGTATCGGAAGCGACTCTCCTTGGGGAAAGGGTGAGCAGGTGGCGAATAGACGCTGAGAAGGGCGGTGAGTCAAAACAACTTCTATTTTTACTACTCGCTGACGCAACTTCTCCCTACTTATTAAGTAGCGAGCGACTGCGTCATGCGATAAAACATGCGACCCATCACCACTTTTCCACATCCACACTTCTTAAAAAGGGGCGGTTTTCATTTTTTTCCCGCTTGAAAAAAAATGCAATTTGAAAACGGTTTCAGTCATTTGAACATATTACGGACCGGTTAATTTATAATTATTTAAAAAACAAACGTCGGCGAGTGCTATGAAGACGAGGAGAACGCTTTGCAGAGGCATGTTTTGAGGAAATTACAGCTTATGGTGGGGGCTCTGTTATGTTTTGGGTAGGAATAAATTCGTTGGATCGTACGCGGTTAGTCTTTTACAAAAACGGACACTGACTGGACACCGATATATAATGGAAGTTCTAATTCCAATTTTTTTTAGTTTCTGCTGATGTTAATGCTGATTACCTTTTGGCTTTTACGGCTTTCTCGGGGTCAGGATAAAGAGTGGGTGGAGATTATTTAGTTTAGTGCAACGTTACAAAAGCAATGTTGCACTAAAACAAATAGTTTTAAAACTACGTTACGAAAGTAAGGTTGCACTAAAACAAATAATCTTGTGTTGTTGGGAATACATTGTGACATAGTTGAGTTATCTAACCGCTGTCAGAACAAGAATAGCGAGCTCTAATTCCTAATGCACAATCCGCATTGGCAGGTCTTGATGAAAATTAAATTTTTATGGACGACAACGATCACCTCCACCGGTCTGGCGATGTGGAAGCGTAAATGCTAGAGATCGGAATTCGTCGTTTGGATTAGCCAGTTCAAATTCCCAACCTAAATTCCATAGATCATGTTTGAAACAACGAGTGAAATCAGAACAGCCGGCTTCGCAGACCATCAGAGATCTAAAGAATTCGATTTACGCGGAGTGGAAACATAAGTCGCAAGAAACTATAAGTTATATACTCGCTAGCATGCCTAGATAAATGCAAGCTGTGATTTCAGCAAGAGGCTGGCATACTGTATATCAAGCTTTTACTTTATTAAAGAAAAAACAAACCAATTTTTTTTTAATTTTTAATTTTCTGGATCACTTTGAACTTGACATTATTTTTTATCAATTCAATTAAAATTTTATGATAAAACTGACGAAAACTATTTCTTACTAAGTAATTTACAAAATTCTGAGTATAAGACTACCTTATATTATCAAACAATGTACATAATAATAACAATAAAATTGATTCTTTGCTTAGGTGCCCCTTTTTGTGCAAAACAGTTTATCTTTAACATCTTTATGGATACGAAAAAAAAAATACATCCACCCGGGAAAAAAATATTGAATTGTATTTTTCTTGATACGACTGCGTCTTAACGCTTTAAACGGGAATTATTTTAAAAGTCAAATTATTCTCGTTGCGAGGAGGTAATATCGCAAAGCGTTTAAGAAATATTGAGTGTATTACTGAAATTGAATGGGTGCTTGTTTGTGTGATATTTAATATTAAACATGTTAATTCTTGTGATATTTAAGTGAACTGGGATAGCTCAACAACAGTTTAGTACGTGAACAACCTGATTATGATTCTCTGCGCACACAACTGGGTAAGAAAACCCCTTTTCTGTCGACTCCAAAAAGGAGACGGTACTCAATTCGACTGTATGTTTTTTGTAATGTGTAATGAACTTCACGAAACATAAAGTGCAATGCCAGGAGTGATCTAGACTATATTTTATCCGAAGAACTTGGACATTTAAAAAAAAACAAAAATTGATAAAATAAATGTTTTTTTTTAATATCTTACATCTAAATAATGCCATATTAATAAATACTACAAAGACGAAGCCGAGGCTGGCGCTATTAAATAAAATAAAACAAACCATATTTTTTTAATCAATACAATAATTGTTTAAAAAGTAGCTAGATCTAAAGCTATTAAAATTCTAAATGAGGTGCAAAATGACTAAATCAAATTGATTAACTTAATCATGATGATCATTAATACAGCCCTTCAGAAGTCCACTGCTGAACGTGGACCTTCCACAGGGAATGCCACAGGGCATGGTCCTGAGCCGCATGTGTCTGTCGACTTCCTACATGTCTTACAGGTCGTTACTACATCTAGTGGGACTCTATACACAAAAATAAATAAATAGGCAATCAACATAAATCAACTCTATTATAATATGAAAATGAATTCATACTTTGCATCATTTAGTATAATCATTTCTTGCTTGATTGTTTATCGTTTATGGCATTAGTGGTGAAAATTTGACATAAGTGTAACAGTATAGAAAATTAACTAAATAAATAGGTGTGATATTTCATTAAATTAAATTAAATTACATAAAAGAATGTTGATATTTAACTGCATTTAAACGTTTTGCAGAGAAACAATTAATACGTATATTACTTCTACATACACATATGCAAAAGTGTAATTAGTATAAATATTTAGTTACATATCTGTGAATATTTATAAATTGTACCGTCCGTAATATATTTTGTTTATATAACTAAAAAAGACCTTTAATAGGCCTTACGTTAAAGCTGCATACTTTTAAGTCCTTAAAATTGTTAAATCGCTGTTGGTTTTTTTTAAATAAATAAAAAAAATATCATTACAATAATTGTTTAAAACGAAGCTAGGTAAATACTGCAGACCTCCGGTCATTTTTGAGTGCTCTGGTCAAGTGCTTCTTGGTGGACTTTACATGCACATACACTCAGATATGCAAACTTTCTTTAGTATGGTATGATTCGCCGCATAGCAATTGACAAAAATCGCTCTTACCTATTCTTGCTGCAACTATTAACATAAAAATTGCGCTTTATACTAAATAAAGTAAAATATGATACAAACAACGATTTAAAACTCCGTGAATTAGATTAACTTATTATAACTACGAATGTCAAAAAATAACCAGTTATAAAATTAATAAGCATTAAAAAAATATCAAGTTTTCTTTACTGATTCATCATTACAGCCCTTCACAAGTCCACTGCTGAACATAGGCCTCCCCCAAAGAATGCCACAAAGCACGGTCCTGAGCCACTTGCATCCATCGACTTCCTGCATATCTTACCAGGTCGTCACTCCATTTAGTGGGGGGACGCCCTACACTTCGCCTGCTGGTACGAGGCTGCCACTCGAGAAACTTTTTTCCCCATCGGTTGTCGGTTCTTCGAGCTATATGGCCGGCCCATTGCCACTTCATCTTACTAATCCGTTTGGCTATGTTAGTCACTCTGGTTCTACTGCGGATATCCTCATTTCTGAGTTTATCACGCAGAGAAACTCTGAGCATAGCCCTCTCCATATCTCGCTGAGCGGAGCTTCCTCATCCGGCCTGCAGTGAAGGACTACGTCTCAGTTCCGTATGTCATCACTGGCAACACGCACTGGGTGACAGTCTCGTTTTAAAGTTTTGAGGTATACCTGACGAGAAGATGTGCCGTAATTTCCCGAACGCTGCCCAACCGAGTTGAATCCGTCGATTGACCTTTCGGTCGAAGTTGGACTTACCTAGTCGGACTATTTGTCCCAGGTAAACATACTCGTCAACAACTTCGAGCTTAGTGTTCCCAACAACTACCGGCATAGGTGTGACATGGACATTAAACATGATCTTTGTTTTGTCCATGTTCATTTTAAGACCTATCCGTTGGGAAACACTATTGAGGTCATTGAGCATAGTGCTTAGGTCCTCCAGCAATTCTGCCATAAGGACTATATCGTCGGCAAATCGAAGGTGAGTGATGTACTCGTCATTGATGTTGATACCGTATCTTTTCCAGTCAAGAAGCTTGAAAACGTCTTCCAATGCAGCGGTGAAGAGTTTCGGGGATATGACGTCACCCTGTTTTACACCTCTCTGCAATTGGATAGGTTTCTTACTCTGGTTCTGTACTCGGATAGCCATCGTAGCCCTACTGTACAAGCACTTCAACACTTCGATTTACCGACAGTCAACTTGACACCGCTGAAGGGATTGCAGCACCGCCCAAATTTCGACGGAATCAAAGACTTTCTCATAGTCCACATACGCCAGACATAGTGGCAAATTGTACTCCTCGGACTTCTGTACAATTTGCCGTAGGGTATGTATGTGGTCTATGGTGCTAAAGCCTTTTCGGAAACCGGCTTGTTCGGGAGGCTGGAAGTCGTCAAGTCTGCGCGCGAGTCGATTCGTAATGACTCTCGAAAACAGCAGGTAGACGCGGCTCAGAAGGGAAATCGGTCTGTAGTTCTTCAAGAGAGCGTTGTCGCCTTTCTTGAAGAACAAGATCACTGCACTTCTGCTCCACGCCTCCGGTGTAATGCCACCATGGAGGACGGAATTAAAGAGCTTCTGAAGGACTTCAAGTACCGGTTTTCCACCCGCTTTCAGAAGCTCCCCTGTAATTCCATCCTCGCCTGGGGCCTTGCCCTTTTTAAGGTGCTGGAGAGCCATTCTAATCTCGCTCAGACTGACGTCCGGGATGACGGCGAGGATATCATCGGAATAATGTCGGATAAGACTCGCTCTTGGATCGTTACTCACACTTGCGTGTGGATCCAACGATGACGTGTACAGCTGCCCATAGAATCTCTCAATCTCACTCAAAATCTCAAGTGCCCCGGAAACGATGCTACCACATTCGGTCTTCAGCTTTGACAGTTGACTCTTTCTGGTAGACAGATCTCTGGCAATGACTTTGGAGCCTTGGTTCCGCTCGATCGCTTCTTCAATACGAGCTGTATTGAAGTTGCGTAAGTTCCGCCGCATGCATTTGGAGATCTGTCTGTTCAGCTTCCTGTATGCTGTCAAATCTGTTGAAGAATGTAGCTTCATCTCCCGTCTAACAGCCATGAGATTAAGAGTGTGATCGGAGAGTTTTTGTGTTCTTCTGCGGCGGGTCTTGCAGAACTTAGCTCCGACCGCATGGACAGTTTCCACGAGCTTGTCATTCAAATCGTCCACTTCATTGCAGTCTTCTAGGCACTGAAAACGGTTTTGTAACTCGAGCTGAAAGGTTTCGGGACTTTGGATTAGAGCACGAGGGGGACGGAGCGTTGACTTCATTAGACGAGACCTCTCCAACTTAACGTTTAGGTTCAGTGTGCCTCTAACTCTAACTTTACTGATTACGAACTGGCAAAAGCAATATAGCTACATTTTTAATTAATTAGTTTATTATATGCATGAAAACTGTTATATCCGAATAAATTAAAACCATTTACAAAATAAACCAATATGGTTGATTAGCTGGCATTCAATAAATAGGGTAGATGCCCCTAATACCAGCCATGCCCCTAGAATTAGGGGCCTTTTCGCCTTTTTACTTCGTAAATAAGATTTCTAGTATTCTTAACTACAAATATTGTCAACTGAAAAAGTTTTCGTAAGTAGCGGAAAGTATATTTCAAATATTACCTTACAGTTTTAAGCCTAACATAACAGTGTAAAATTAAAATGCAAAACACGTACGCAACGAAAAACGCTCATTTTCCTTATTTTTTGACAAGATATGATCCCGGGAAAATTATGCTTACTTTACATTTTCTCATATATAGGCTTTTTGATTTGTATAAATATGACTATAGTAGTAGACATAGTAATGCAGTTATTTTTGTTTAAATTTACAAGTTTTTTTAGTGGAATATAATGGAGCTGTAATTAGATACCTATATACGAAATGTATGGAGTGCATAATGTCAGCCGCCCGGCTATTATTTGGTTTGACGTACCTAATAAGAAGTACCTAATTTCAGCCACGTAATATAAATCAGGGCTGTCATAAACTGGAATAAATACCATTAATTAGATCATAACTTATTTTATAGTTAAGGGAGTTATAATCAATTCAGCTGTTTTAAAATTGGTTTTAGATTTTAAAGTTTAGCAAAAGATGCACTAGCTTTTCTATCTGACATTCAGTGTATTTAAGGATACCTTATGTATTCAATTATTTTTTGAAAAAGAAGAAAAAACAAGCCATAAATATAGTATATACAAGCAAAAACTATCACTTAGTAATACTAATTATAACTTGAACATAAATGAAAAACTCATGACAAGGAAACTGGATTAGGGCCAGGCTTTGCGGCAGTCTATGGAGGAGGATGTTCAGTAGTGAACTTGTGTAAGGTTGTAATGACGATGATGATCTGAAAACTTGGATGATTAAATTATTAGAAATCGATGTACTACATAACATATTTTCCTTTAATTTATTGAACTGCTTTAAACTAAAACAGTAAGTTAAGTAGTAAAACATTAAAATAAAATAATGTTGTCGTCTGCCTTAATACATAATATTCCATGCTTGTGACATGCAGAATCAAAGTTTCAAAAATCAAAGTTGTTGCGAATTTATTACTGTGCCTCTAAAACTTACCTATAATAGGTACCTACCAAAAACTCAAAAGGCATAACCCTATGCTATGCTGACACAAAAGGACGACATTCGGTTCAGGGTGGCTGGAATTTGAGCCATAACGCCTTTTTTGCTTTTCTTCGTTTATAAAATTATTCTTGAAATAATATGATTGTAAATAAATATTCATTACATTTGTCCATAAATAATCATCGATTAAAATAAATGTTTAAAAATATTGCGTCCTAATTAAAATAGCAGGAATTTTTAAAGTTGAAATTGGCACTGAAAGGCCGGTAGTATCCTACCCAATCATCCACCTACCTGCCTATACATGACAGAATCAGTTTTATTATGGTTGTATCACGAGTGGGTCAGCTCGACTGAGGTAAGACCACTCTCTCACTAAATAACAGCGTCAAGGAGCAAATTATTAAATTCTGTGTTTTCTATATTAAGTGTAGACAATCAGAGACCATTTTTTACTGGAAACGAGGCATTCCATCTTGATTCTCACGGGTGACAACGCACGTGCCTAATCATTCTTAACACTTTCATTGTCCGATTTTCAGACACAGTAGTGATACAATAGCAATGACCCACATCTAGTACACGGAACAGCAATAAGATTAATCGAGTAAAGATGTAGATGTTTATGGGTCACAGCACACACTTACCATCAAGTGGATAGTAAGTGGGTGCTGTGACTCTTTAAAAAAACATTGAACTAAACAGCTACCTACTCATTTTGATACTGAATGAAAAGCCAAGTATATAAGAGTACAGGAGGTCAGAAGTAATTGGCTGTGTAATTTAAATTAAGCAGTTTTTACGTTATCGAAAATCTAAATCTATTCATAAAATATCCAACGCCCTTAACACAAAAACTCACAACGGTAACACTATGGCCGGTTAAATTATAGACCAGGGTACTTTGACAGTAAATTGGTGCGTGCTATTGTTAATGTGAAGTCACATAACTTACACTTTACGGCATCGAAAGCCTTTATTTAATCGCTATTATGAGCTTTACCTAATAATAGACATCATTTTGAATAATGGTCATTGTTCATTATTAGGAATGTGGACTAAAATATTACACACATAATATACATAAACCTCACGCCTGTCACCCAGACGGATAGGCAGAGACTAAGGACTTCCATTTGGCATGATCCTGTAAAAAATACCACCCCCTACTTTCGCACCATGAGGCAAAAAAGAAAAGAAATGGCCCCGAGTTCCTGGCGCCCTTTTAATAAGAGGGGTGCGAAGAATCTCCGGGAGTGAAAAACCGGCGACGAGGTTCTCCACCCGTCACGTTCTGTATCCCTGAGGGGCCAAAAATGGATTGCGGACTAAAATGTTATAGATGGGAAATGTATAAAGTTACACTCATTCCTTTTTAAATGCTCTTATTTTACATGTAATGTATGTTTGTTAGGGTCAAATCTTGCAACTGAATTTTAAAGCAGTTATCCTCAACCGATTGAGCTGAAATTTTGCATATATTTTTAGTTAGGATGACAATGCATGGTTAGCTAAGTGACGTCATACTAAATCCAAAATGGCGGACGGCTCAATCCATTATGGCGGACCTGTGTACATAAACAATAATACGATATGTAACTTGATATTGACATAAGTAGGTAATTCTAAGAAAAAATAATGCTTTTATAAAAGAGATAAATCTCGCGACAAGCTTTTATATCATATAAATTGTGTAATGTAATAAATTAATGGGTTTGATTTCATTTAAAGTTTATTTTCTTCGTTTTAGAGTATTTCAGAGAAGAAGTCTACAGATGCGTCGTCACGTCTGAGAATTAAGATGAAATACCTTACAACCTGTAACTACACTGGATTTGCTGTCATCATAATTATCATCATTACAGCCCTTCACAAATCCACTGTTGAACATAGGCCATCCCATGGAATGCAACTCTGCGTGATAAACTTAGAAATGAGGATATCCGCAGTAGAACCAGCGTGATCGGCTTTCTTGCAAGCCAGTATAATAACGTGGTAGAGCCATCATCATCATCATCATAGTTACAGCCCTTCACAAGTCCACTGCTGAACAAGAGCCTCCTCCAAGGAATGCCACTCTACGTGATAAATTTAGAAATGAGGATATCCATAGTAGAATCGGAGTGATCGGGTTTCCTGTAAGCCAGTATAGTTACGTGGTAGAACCATCATCATCACCATCATCATTACAACCCTTCACAAGTCCACTGTTGAACATAGGCCTCCCCCAAGAAATGCCACTCTGCGTTATAAACTTATAAATGAGGATATCCGCAGTAGAACCAGAGTGATCGGCTTTCTTTCAAGCCAGTATAATAACGTGGTAGAGCCATCATCATCATCATCATAATTACAGCCCTTCACAAGTCCACTGCTGAACAAAAGCCTCCTCCAAGGAATGCCACAAAGCATAGTCCCGAGCCACCTGCATCCATTCACTTCTTGCATGTCTTACCAGGTCGTCACTCCATCTAATGGGGGGACGCCCTATAATTCACCTGCCGTTACGAGGTTGCCACTCGAGAATCTTTCTTCCCCAGTAGAGCCATGCTGCAGCTATATTACTTCTACAGTTGTAGCACGAATGGGTTGACTCGACACCACGCTCTCACAGAATACCAGCGTAAAATAGCATAAATTTCGAATGGTGAGTGTAGAGAACCGGAGACCCGTTTTACTGGAAAAGAGGCATTCTATCTTAGTCCTCACGGCTGACAACGCATCTGCATTTTAATTCGCAAACGAAGATAGATGTAGATGTCTGTGGGCCACAGCAACCACTTACCACCAGGTGGACTGTGTGCTCGTTTGTCACCCTTATTCTATAAAAAAACCTGTAATTATAACCTTCTGATAGGAACAAAACAGTGCAAGCACTGCTTGTATAACAGTTTTCATACATATTATAAACTAGGTAATATAATAAAAATGTAGCTATATTGCTTTTGCCACTTTGTAATCAGTAAGCAATACTTGATATTTATAATGCTTATTAATTTTATAACTGGTTATTTTTTGACATTCATAGTTATAAAAAGTTAATGTAATTTATGGGATTTTAAATCCTTGTTTGTATCATATTTTACTTTACTAAATATTAAGTCCAATTTTTATGATAATTATAATATTTTCTTAAATGTTTTCTTAAGCATTCTCGACATTTTAATACCTACTGCTCGTTCGTTAAGTGTAGAAATTGTATTAGGTGTGTATAAAAATTCATAAATTTGAAAATATACCAGTTAAATCAAATAATAAATTAAAAATGTTTTCTTTCTAGGTAATTTAGACGATAGCAAAATAATGTACGTGTCCTATAATGAAGTGCCAGCAATATGGTAACAATTACAATTAAAATCGACAACTAACTTCAGTCTTGTATAACTCAATGGAACTAACGATATTTATATCGGTGATTTAGTTGCTACTGAAGGTGAAAGCTCCAGGGTGGCCCGCGATATTCAAATTTTCTTACGTTTTTTGCAATTTGTAGTTCAGTGTCAGGTTGTATGTTTAACAAAATAGGATTCGCGAGCGTAACGAGTATGTATTTACAGAATTATAATCATTGCAAAAAACGTAAGAAAATTTGAATTTCGCTGGCCACCCTGGAGCTTCCACCTTAAGACACAAACGTCAATTGACAAATAAATTCGGAGTCAAAAAAATTAAGAACCAAATTGTGTTGTCCGCACACGCAGTATTAACAATACATTAAAGTTATGACTGCAACACCGATCACGGGTGGGTCAAGCTCTTGTAAGATACCAGCGTAAAATAGCAGCATAATACTGACATGACTCTCTCTTATTGTAGGAAGTATTTGAGCTTGGCAGTCAGATTGATGTACATATAATATGATACTGTACCAGAGGTCTCCCCTTTTTGAGGGAGTATAAGTCTTGAGTGGGAACTTGGATGGGTACATCGTTTAGAGCCGAGGCGGCATCATAGGCGTAACTGAGTAAGTGACGAAAATATAAGTATCTGGGAAGCGACTATGTTACATTTGTATCATTTGCTATAGACGCCAACGATTCTTGGTGTCAACGCGCTCCTTAATTTCTAAACAAAAAGTCCTTTCTGAAGACAAGAGAATTGGGTTCTCTCTTACTCAAAGGCTAAGTATAACCATAATATATCGACTAAACGAGGCCAGAGTTCTTGTTACTATATTGTTTGGAATAAGACTGTGTGATAAAATGACTTAGTATTTTATTGTAATAAATATTGTATATTATTTTTGTAATATGCAAATAAATAAATAAAAAAAGCATAATATTCCCGACTACGGTAATTCTTTATCAACAATTGTTAATTTTTTTTGTTTTTTTCTCAGGTAATTGGGACGACAACGGCTTTTCGCAGGTAAATATTTTTAATTTCGTACTTTATCGTTTTTCTTTCGTTTTAAAAACTGGTTGAAAATAATTGGAAACCTCCTTTTATTTTATACTATGTTGAAAGTATTCCAATTTCGAAATAAAAGAAACACATTTAAACATTATGTTGGCTTGTTACGTTTCAGGCTTTTAAAGTTACTTGTAATGTTACTTGTTGTTTGATAATGAAGAAATAAATAATCAACACGTTGTTCCCTCGCAATAACGATTCGCTCCAATTATCTTAAAACCCTTGAACCTTAATAAATTTTAACTTTTTTATGGAACTCTCCATTTGTATTCTATAGTGACATTTGAATAAGTGTTATTAAAGAGTACCAGTAATATTAAGAGAAAAAAAGACACACGATTTTCTATCATTAGAAACTGGGTTTTTTATTTATTTAACATCGATGTTGATAAATAAAGTACAGTCCAGTACTTTTACTCGGATTTTCTCATAGTGACAGACAAGGTTATTATAGTCCGCCCTATAAGAAGAGTCTAATCATGTCCTCCAGACTTTCGGTCACGGAGGCCGGTCTCAATGGAGACTAACCATCGGCGCAGGACAGGATTTATAATGCACGAGTGTGTACGCAAGCATAGGTGCACTCTCTATTCCTTCACTCTCATAGTCCGATGAGACGGCAAATCGACATGCCCGGAGAGAGATTAGGCGCAGGACCTACGACTTTACGTCCTTTCCGAGCAAACATCGCAAACTACAGGACTCTGGGCTGCTACCGAGATTTCTTGATTGAAAAACCCAAACTTACAAAAAAATACTTACTTGGTCCGACCCGGGATTCGAACCCCGGGGTGTCAAGTGATCTTGAGATCCCGGGTTCGAATCCCGGGGTCTAAAAAACTAGGTCGAAAAAATACTGTAATTTATTTTTTAAATATATAGATTGTCTCATTTTTGTCTGCAACTTCGATTACTTGGAATACTACTAGGTATGGCGTACGGAGAGGATTATATCGGCATCAACTGGAAACTAGAATCGAAATACGAGAAAGATCTTATCTCTTAAGATATAAGATAAGATCTTATATCTTAAGATATAAGATCTTTCTGATATGCAGTAGGCAACTTTAATACTCCAAATATTTAAATTGTTTAGACACAATTCAGCAAATTGAAATTTATTTTCTTACGTATCTTTCATAAGTTTGTTATTATTATTAAGGTGAAAAAGACAAAACGGTATCGCTTTATGTGTCTGTAATTTACTATTTTGTTAGTGATACCTTATTTGGTATCGATAAGTTTTGTAATAATGAATTTGTAAATAATGATGACTAACGAGTACCTACATAGTTCACCTGATGGAAAGTGATTGCTGTGGCCCAAACACCAACATATGTCCTCGATTAGTAATCAAAATGCCTCGATTAATAATAAAAATAGTGGTCAAGAGCGCGACGGCTGTTGTTGATATGTAGAGCAAAGAGGCAGCCATAATGATAATGAGAGGAGGCTACAATAACCAATAACTATATTTAGTACTACAACTGTCTTTAACAAAACAAAGCTACAAATGCGGTGTCACCTCTGCGGCCTACGATCGAATGTCGCACAGCCTGTAATTATTCTGGCTATAATATATTCTCCAAACCGGAACCACAATAAAGGGTGTTTTCTCTTCTATTTGGTGGCAGGACTAAATGAAACGGAACTAGATAGAAAACTCGTTTGTTTAGAAGTAAAATTAAACGTCAAAAAATGTTGGCGCGTTTGTGACTCTAATAATATTATATTAATGATTTCTTATATTTACGCGAACACTACACATTTAAATAAAACTAATTTTACGGATTTTATCCCGTATATTAACTTATTTTTTTATCTTCCCGACGTTTCACGGGGGACTGAGCTGTTTGACGTCCTGCTGTCATAGTTAGCCCGGCTACCTTCAGTTTTTTAAATATTAATTTTTGGTTCGATTTACGCAGAATGAGCTTACAGTATCTTGAGGTCTAGCAGTGGTAATGGCACCCGTGACCACGGGTGCTGGAGAGCACCCGAAACGTCGGGAAGATAAAAAAAATAAGTTAATATACGCGATAAAATCCGTAAAATTAGTTTTATTTAAATATTATATTATCTATACAAATGAATAAAATTGAAGTGTCTGTTTGTAATGTTAAAATAATAGCTTTTCTGCCGACTTCCAAAAAGGAGACGGTATTCAATTCGACTGTATGTTTTTTTATGTTTGTTATCTCATAACTTTTTACCGAGTGAACCTATTTGGATAATTATTTTTTGTTTGAAAGCTGGTACTTCTCGTGTGGTCCCATGTAAATTTGATAAAGGTCAGACCAATAGTTTTTGACTTATTCTTAATAACTTATATTGAAGTCGGCTGCACACAATTTTTAATTTTTAAATTATTACTAAATGCATATGAAAGTATATATGCGGTGTTAATAACAAAACAAAATTTTTTTCTCTGTCTGTCTGTTTGTTTCGGCTAATCTCCGAAACGGCTAGACCCATTTAGACGGGACTTTCCCTGGCAGATAGCTGATGTTATAAGAAGTAACGTAGGATACTTATATTTCAGAAAAAGAATTAGGGTTCCACGTAAAAAAATTAAAACCCGTGAAATCGTAGTAATTTCCACGCGGGCGAAGTCGCGAAAGACAGCTAGTGAAAAGACAAAAGTATATTTGTATAATAGAATAGTGAATTGTTCAGGTGACATTCTAGCTGTCTATTCAAAAGGATCAAGAAATAAAATAAACAATAAGCCTATTATAGACCTCTAGAAAAATTGTAATTTGTGCGTAATTAAAGAGTGGGTAAATATGAGTAAAGAAGGTGGATGAAGGAAGTATAAGTAAGAAAAGTAAATGGCTTGCATAATAACATTTTAGAGGTTAAATATAAAACACAGTATACATGTAAATCTAAATAACATATTACTTAATGACAGCATTAATTTTACTTTCATGCTTCTTAACGCAATCAACTTTCACTGCAACTAACACAGCATTGTGAATTGCCATACGTTACATAAAAGGCTGTTGACACTTTATTGTAGAAAAAGAGTGACAAACGAGCACAGAGTTCACCATAGCATCTAACTTTTTAGGTACCATCAGTACCTAAAAACTTAGATGCTACATCTATCCTCGATTAAAACTTAAAATTCAGCAGAGACCACTGAAGACTACGATGAAATGTCTCGTTTCCTGTACACAGTAGCATAAGGCTGCTATTTATCGCTGGTATTCTGTGAGACATGCAAATTCGACTTCAACAATAGAGCGAAGAGTCAAATTTACTCTATGTCTTTCACATGATATCAACTCAACATGTTTTCAACTGCTCAACCGTGAAAGAAAACGTCATAAAGATCATTTATGTTGAAGTAAAAAAATATTTCATTAACAAACATAATATTATGCTTATACTAGTGATCTGCGCCGGTTCTCAGTGTTCAGGGTTCGGTTCGGGTTTTCAGTGTGATTTCTTGATCTCGACAACAGCGCCACCTACCAGGTCCAACTATGTTTAAGGAATATCCAGGTGATCCAATAACTACCCTGTAAAATTTTATAAATATCGGTCTAGTCGTTCAGCAGGAGAAGAATTAAGAACATACGCACACCGGAATTATATATATAAAGTTATATTTTTAATTTAAATAAAACTAGTTTTACGAATTTTATCGCGTATAATAACTTATTTTATATTCGCGACGTTTCGAGTACTTTACACCACACATGGTCACGGAGGGACTAAAGTGTTTGACGTCCCAATGTCATATATGTAGTTAACAACGGCTAACTCCAGATTAAAAAATAAATTAATAACTTTTAGTATTTTTTTAATAATTTAGTTTTATTTAAATGTGTAGTCTTCGTGTAAATATAAGAAATCATTATATTTTTCAGTTTAATTTATACTTGAACATATACACTAGAATTGACATAAAATTCTGAATAACCAATGCATTGTGCACAATAAATACTCGGTTTTAATAGGTAGCGATGTTTCAGTCATCTTTCACTTGCAGCGGACGCGAACTGTCTGTTGCATAAAACAATATTGATTTAACGTGACGTACTGCTTTTTCATTTAACTAGTAGATTTTAACAGCTATATTAATTGGAAAGGTTTTGTGTTATAACAGTCAAACTTCGTCACTCGCTGAAGTATTTCGTTATCTATTAGAAAGTAATTCTGCTTTTGTACATAATATTTGTTGCGAAGTTTTATTGTTATAACCTATTATTTTTTGGCGTAAGTGAACCTATTACTTCCCGTTAGTGGCGTTAATGGAACAGTGGGAAATGTTAGAAAAATCTTATTGTTTCTGATATATGGCGGTAAACAATTACAGTTATTTTGCAATAACCGAAGAAATATGCAGAGAAAGTTCAGAATAAGTAATATAGGCAAATGTTAACGAAAAATTAATTAAAAATGTCTCAAACATTCTGTCCTTTTTATCTGTTAATTTCAAAACTCGTGGCAATGCATTATTTTAACTGATTTTACTGCGCACGCGCACATTCTTAAGAGTCAATCGGTAGGCAAAAACGTTGTTGCCCATAAATCACATTCAATTTGGGATAATTTCAATTTTTTTTATATGATAATGGTGACAAACGAGCACACAGTCCACCTGATGGTAGGTGGTTGCTGCGGCCCATAGACATCCACATCTATCCTCTATTACAAATCAAAATGTAGGTGCGTTGTCACCCGTGAGGACTAAGATGGAATGCCTCATTTCCAGTAAAAAGGGCCTCTGGCCACCTGCAC
Organism: Parnassius glacialis; assembly: GCA_033319125.1. NCBI lineage: Eukaryota > Metazoa > Arthropoda > Insecta > Lepidoptera > Papilionidae > Parnassius > Parnassius glacialis. The sequence continues at coordinate 13,679,407 of JAVANC010000023.1, read as the reverse complement.
TCACCAAGCGAAACGCAGAGGTAAACCTCTACTTCACGCTGGTTTTCTGTGAGGTCGTGGTACCACCCCGGTTCGAGCCGGCCCATCCGTGCGACAGCAAAAGCTGCCGCGTGGCTCTACCACTGTTAAAATTAGAAGCCTTAATTAGTCGTATTTTCAAAAACTACAATAACGGTTTATCATTATTTATATATTTGAACTTAAGTTTAAAATTTGGCTACTCTTTGAAAAATAATCCTGTATAAAAACACACCTGTCACCCAGAGGGGTAGGCAGAGACTATGGACTTCCATTTGGCACGATCCTGACACACCTCTCTCGCTTCCTCCACATCCATATACCTACGCATACACACTCGTCGGTTAAAGGTACTTTTGATTTGGCCCATTTTCAATATATCGCTAATATGGTCGATAAACTTTCGCCTAGGGCGTCCCTTCCCGACTCTGCTGTTCACCTCTGCAACATAAATTTGCTTCGTCACTCTTTCCTCATTAATTCTTTCTACATGACCAAACCACCGACAATCTCACTTATACGTAAGATATCCTGGCCGGCAACGAACAGCAGCGCCAAAGATACGAAAGATCTGGTACTGCTTTTGTCGTTCCGCTTGTCAAGCGTGACCATTAAGGTTAATCCTGTCTACAACAGGAGAGCCTGTGTCGAGCAATGGACTTTTACGGCTTTAAGATAATATCAAAGGGAAAGGGAGAATCTGGTGCAAAAATTTAATATCAATTTGTGTGAAACGGGTTGGTTTTTGAGTATACTTGCGGAGCCACACTCAGCGATAGCAAAATCATTCATTTCCATATCCTTACCACATTGATTGCCCCTTTCTAAATAGCATTTGTGTAACAGGAACAAGTTATGTTACGATAATGACATATCCTTGTAGGATAAAAATCCCTTTTAAATATAGTAGGATAATAAAAAGAAAGTAACGATGAACCTATTTCCATACCTAATTATTTAAGACCAGTGACCCGCCCCGGCTTCATCTGGACACGATCTATTAATGTAGCGTTTTAAGATATTAAAAGACCATTTACTTTATCAAAGTTTTTAGGATAATTATATACGCCCTACCTGGCATTGCCGACTCTATCTCTTCGTAAAGTATCATCGCAATCGGTTCAGTCATTCCAAAGATTAGCTCGGACTGACAGACAGACAAAAATTAAAAAAAGTGTGTGTGTACTTTTGTACGCACTTAGGAAGTTATACTTCTTTAGCACAACAAAACAAAAAAGACTTGAAAGACTTTCCCACTCTGAGGTTGTCGCTTTTAGGTGTCAGTGTGCGCGCGCGTAGTAATAACTTCATGGTGTCGTTTTTAGGTGTCGGTGTGCGCGAGCATTGTAAAAATTCACTCTCATCGTTTTTCTGTAACGCCCCAAAAGAAGTATACCTTCAAAATTATTATTTGTCTTAATAGCGTGCAAATAACCCCCTGAGCTTTATAGAAACCAGTTATTTCAATATTACAGACATACACTTCAATTTTATTTATGTGCATAGATAACATTTCACCGTACAAATGAATGAATGAATGAATGAAAATGCTTTTATTGTACACCACGGACAAATAACAAAAATGAAATAACAAAAAGCAGATTATATGTACAATTTTGCGGCCTTATCGCTACATAGCGATTACTTCCAGGCAACCAAAGGTGATAAGACAATGAATAGGTAGGTGGTGCAATATAAATATACAATATATAATATCAATACATGCGATATATAGATAATTATTGCAATAAAATAACATATAAATAACTAATACATGAAAGAATTATATTCTATACTAATACATAAAAAAAGATAAAATAAAACATATAATATATACATATACATACATATATAAACAAACTTACATATCTGCTCAAAAATACATATGTAAATTACAAAATTCCTCAAACAATAATATAAAGCTGATAAATAAAATAGATTTTTTTATAGGATAGGGTCACAAACGAGCACACAGTCCACCTCATGGTAAGTGGTTGCTGTGACCCACATCTACATTTATCCTCAACTAGCTGTGCCCCGCGGTTTCACCCGCGTCATCACGTGTCAAAGATGCGCGACATGACCTAGTTCAAGCATTTTATAATTGCAATTAAATATTTTATTTGATAGCAATGTATAGAAAAATTGGCATAATTAATGGAGTACTTTTATCTGTCGGCATATTATGTATGATGTAGAGCAAAGTTAAGTTTTATCTATTTTCCCTCCCCCTCCCGGTTTAGCGTCCCCCCCTCTTTCGGCTTCGGGTCACTTTTTGGGACGTGGGGGACGTCCCAGAAAGTGACCCGAAGTGCGGTTTTTCCCAGCTTTAAAGAAATCCGTACACCATACATAAAAAGTGTGTAGGCATGAAATGGTTCTTGAGCTATCAAACTCTTATACTTATTAATTAATAAAATTTTCAAAATACCAAAGCAACGTGAAATGAAAGACTTCAGAAATAAAGATGTAACTAATCATTGTCATAAAAGTACTAAATTAATTTTTTAATTTATTTTAGCTCTAATGATTAAACTAACCTCGCTCATAGAAGCTTTCAATACTGGCTTTTCGCAGTTCTCACCAGGCGGCTAGGGGTTATGCGTCGTTCGCGCGCCCAGCCAAGTATTGAATTATTTTAATTTTACATTATCTCTTAAACTATGCGTCCAAATAACATGGTATAAAGAACAAAGTTTATCTTCATAAAATTGTCTTGATGATGAAGTAACTTTCGTTGGTAAGGATATATAAGCCATGCCTAAAAATAACGCTCATAAATCACTTTTTAATTTTCAATATTTTTTTGTTACAAAATACCTAATTATGGCTTATGTATAAGAAATAGACATATGGTATCGCGGACTTTTTTTTTAGACGGAGTAAAGATCTATATTTTTCTAGGACATAGTATTTACGTATCCCTAACGATAACACCAGTGTATGGGGATAAATCATTTCGGGAGTGCTTTTTCTTCTGACTTGCTTAAAAAATATCCATATTTAAGGCTGGCTGAGTGATATAGCTTAGTTCTAGATAGCCTATACTATTTCACATAAATCTATCTATAATATACAAAAATAATTTTTCAAATCGGACTGGTAGTTCCAGAGATTAGAGCGTTTAAACAAACAAAAAAAACAAAAAAAAACTCTTCCGCTTTATTATATTAAGTATAGATTAGTATAGATAAAGAATCAAAATGCAGATGCGTGGTCAACCGTGAGGACTAAGATGGAATGCCTCTTTTCGAGTAAAATGGGTTTCCAGTTCTCTACACTCACCATACGAAACACAGCAGTGTCAAGCTGCCATTTTACGCTCGTATTCTGTGAGAGCATTGTCCTTCCCCGGTCGAGTTGACCCATTCGTGCTACAACTATACTACTAATATAGCTGCGGTATGACTCTATCACGTATCAGTGAACTTAAGCTTTTTTCACAACGGCTAGCAGTAAATTAAAACAAATTATAAACGTGTAATAAAATTACGTAAAGTTGTCAAGATTACTTAATTAATATTTTATGGCGTATGTCACTTCTCATATTCTCACGTAGTTTTTCTCTTAAGCACGTATTTGCCGTTAATTTTATCTTTATAGTCCTAAACCGGTACAGATTAATGTAATAGGTAACTTTATTGTAAAGTATGACGTGCTAAGTTGTTATTATTTGCATAACAATCAAAAAAGTATTTAATGTCTTAAGTTCTTTTGAAAAAGTGTTAACAGTTAATTTTCCTTGTACGGTAATCGCGTAATGGAAGTACAAGTTGAGGTAAACAGGGACTTTTATACTGGCAAGGTTACACTTTAGCGTATTGAGGCATTACGATGGATCGACTGGGGAACGACCACGCTTGCACAGAATACCAGCATGAAACAGCAACTCAATGCTGCTGTGTTTTTAGTCGTACTCAAACGGGAGACCTTTTTTAGGCGACTTCAAAGGAGGAGGTTAACAATTCCACTGTATCTTTTTTAATGTAAATGTTACGCGACGTCTTCGTCAATTGTTTCGTCGATTTTGATGGTTCTTTTCATCCAAGTTATTATGCCATATAAATGAGTTGAAACAATTTAATCCCTCAGGTTGCTAAAATATGGGATGAAATCTATCATATACATATACATACACTAAATAAAATTGAACTGTCTGTTTGTAATGTCGAAATAACAGCTTTTTACTATATGCATATGAAAGTACACTTTAGCGTATTGAGGCATTACGATGGATCGACTGGGGAACGACCACGCTTGCACAGAATACCAGCATGAAACAGCAACTCAATGCTGCTGTGTTTTTAGTCGTACTCAAACGGGAGACCTTTTTTAGGCGACTTCAAAGGAGGAGGTTAACAATTCCACTGTATCTTTTTTAATGTAAATGTTACGCGACGTCTTCGTCAATTGTTTCGTCGATTTTGATGGTTCTTTTCATCCAAGTTATTATGCCATATAAATGAGTTGAAACAATTTAATCCCTCAGGTTGCTAAAATATGGGATGAAATCTATCATATACATATACATACACTAAATAAAATTGAACTGTCTGTTTGTAATGTCGAAATAACAGCTTTTTACTATATGCATATGAAAGTATATACGGTACTTATAACAAAAACACGATTTTTAAAATTTTTGTCTGTCTGTCTGCCTGTTTGTTCCTGCTAATCTCCGAAACGGCTGGACCGATTTTGACCGGACTTTCACTGGCAGATAGCTGATGTTATAAGAAGTAACTTAGGCTACTTTTATTTTTGAAAAAGAATTACGGTTCCGCGCAAAAAATTTAATCCCATGAAATCCAATCGTAATAAATTACGCGCGGGCGAAGTCGCGGGAAACAGCTAGTTTTTATTATAACTAACCATTCTAACGATGTTAAGATTGTGAAGATTTTCCTTAGTCCACCCAAAAGTTAAAAAAAATTAAATGTTAATAAAAAGTAAAAACATACCACATATAAAATACATGTAAAAGGAATAAAATAACTTCGCAATCTGACGTGGGAGGTTTAATTATTCTATACACTACAATGTCTGCACCGAAGTTGGCTTTTAATTTATGTTATAAGCTTTTTTTTAAATTCTTTAAAGCCAGTTCTTGACTTTCCTAGCTAATGGTCAAAGATGATGTAACTGGATGTGATAAAGTGATTTACTATTGCCGTGAATACATTTATATGTCTAATATAATAAAAGAGCTATGTGTAATCAGATGGAAAGAGATGCAGGCAAATTATTTCAGTCTTTTGTTGTAACTATAATAAACCGTTTGTGGCGTATCACGTCGGGGTCACCAATTTGGATCATTTGTGGTTCGTTTAGACCAAATAAATTCAATCATTAAGATATGACAATTTTATTACATCGATTTATGTTATTCTTATTATATTTTCTTACAATGGTTCTGTAAAAGGCGTCTAAATTTTCCTTAGCATAAATCAGAGGCGATCTTAGCCATCCGGGGGCCCCGGCCGAGAAAATTATAAATTATATTAATATATTTTTTCTTTTCGATTGACTACAATCTGGGTCTTCAAGGTATGAGTTAAAAGTTCCTGTATGTTTGTGCGCGTGCGTGTCCGTATGGTGAGTGTAGAGAACAGGCGGTCCAATTGACCCATTCTTTAAATATGCACCAAATACTTGGTTAAAATAAGTATTGGGAGCATATTTTTTATTAATATTTATGAATACTTTATCGATATATTAATTTGATGTTCCTAGCACTAGTCTCATCAGAATGACAGCTGTAATTTTAATCAAGCTATATTTAAAGAAATATAAGACGAATCTAATGATACCATATCATGTTACAATCCATGAAGCATTATAGGCTACAGAACATGCCAAAGAATTGGACATACGTAAATACACTCGAAGAACATATAATTATGTTTTTTCTGATAAATTTGAGTAGAAAAAAGTAATATTATATCGATTTTATTAAATTTTTCTTAGTGTTCAATGGTGAAGAAAAAAATGTAAATTAAAAACACTACCCATATAGACGCCATTGTCATTTCTATTGTATTATTATTGGGATGGTTTCTCTTACGCTGACGCCACATGGCAACTTCGAGTTTATATAATAAGGGTGACAAGTGAGCACTCAGTCCACTTGATGGTAAGTGGATGCTGCAGTCCATAGAAGTCCCAGTCAAAACTGAATATTAAGTAATATATCAACATTGCCTAATGTACTTTCGAAACAAAATTTTACTGAAAGGGAAGGAACTGACTCCTGAAATACAGGGTATCCTAGTTTGGCAGTCAGGGCTTAATGATGTTGTATGAAAAAGAAGTGTGAAATAAAGATATTTATTATTTCGTATATTTACGCGAACACTACACATTTAAATAAAACTAATTTTGTGTGAAGCCGGCCACAGTCGAGCGATTGCCTGCCGTACTGCCATATGTCAGAGGTGTCACTGACAAGATTGGCTACATCTTGAAGCGTGCTTCCATTAAAACATATTTCAAGCCGCCGAAGAAGATTAGTCAGTTTTTACCATCAGTCAAGTGTAATATTCCTCTGCAAGATGCAGGAGTGTACAAGCTTGATTGTGAATGTGGTCTCTCTTATATAGGACAAACTAAAAGATCTATAAAAACCCGTGTTAAAGAACACATAGCTGATGTGAAGAATAGACGCTTCGGGAAGTCTGCAGTCTGTGAACACGTACAGGATCGTCCCCGTCACTACATTAGATTTGATAGACCACAAATCCTCGCTAAAGAACACCGATTCCTTCCAAGGATGATTCGCGAGGCTATTGAAATCAAGAAACATCCTAATTTTAATAGAGAAGATGGCTGGGTGCTACCATCTGCTTCGGATCCCATAATTAATAAAATTAAAAAAAACCAAGCATACAACTGCAAGACTTCATGATACTGTAAGTTCATACTGCGTAGATCGGAACAAAAATTAATAATTTTTAATCTGGAGGTAGCCGTGGTTAACTATGACATTGGGACGTCATACACCTCAGTCCCCCCCGTGACCATGGGTGGTGTAAAGTGCTTGAAACGTCGGTAATGTAAAATAAGTTAATATACGCGATAAAATCCGTAAAATTAGTTTTATTTAAATATTTATTATTATTATTATAAACATTTACACACGTCCACGATTAAAATCAAGATGCAGATGAGTTGGCACCCTGAGACCCTTAAGATGGAATACCTCCTTACTAGTAAAAAGGTTCTCCGGTTCTCTATACTCACCAAGCGAAGCATGGCAGCATTATTCTGCTATTTTGTGCAGGTACTCTGTGAGCATGTGGATCTACCCGACTTATTCTTGCTACGGACATAATATAGTTGCAGCATAACTCTGCCGCGATGTAAGGTTGATTATAAGCAAAATTTAAATAATATACAATATTGTCTTTGCATGTTCTTTTATTTGTGAGCAAGATCAAGCCAATGTATCTTACTTAAACAGCTAAGAGAAAATCGATTTAAGGTGATCATTGATAATCTTCAGAATTATCATTTGCTCACGTTCTGTTCGTATATACGAGCAATTGTTTGTATAACTTTTTATGTAAAGTCTGTGCCACTATTCGTAAAGTAATTTTTCTTTTTTAGTACACATGGAGTTTATTTTTCTGCCGACTTCCAAAAAGGAGACGGTACTCAATTCGAGTGTGTTTTTTTTATATGTGTTACCTCATAACTTTGTACTGGGGGAACCGATTTCGATGATCCTTTTTTTATATGAAAGCTGATTGTTCTCATGTGGTCAATATGAATTTGATCAAGGTCAGACCAATGGTTATTGAGTTATTCTTAAATAACTTATATTGAAGTCGCTTATATTGAAGTCGGCTGTACAAAATTTTTAATTTTAAATTATCACATTGTTTTCGTTTCGTTTTTGGATCGGTCTTTAGAAATGGGAATGCAGTTTTGAACTTGTTCAGATAAACTCATTGATTTTTTTCTTAAAGCTTATCTTACTTATCCTTAGACAAGCTTTAAAAATGTAATAGGCCTTCGCGACAGATTGCCCCATATTAATAACATACCCGTAAATGTAACCGCAGCCTTTTATTTCTTAGTGTTTATTAGGATAACGCCGGTGCCCATCTCCTGCTCCGTTGCCTTTTACGACCACGGGACGATATTGGGTAGTGGATATTCTTACAACGCCCCCACACATTTTTGGTTAAGTTTGGAGAAATGCAAATTCTGAACATGTTTACGGAAACTACAACAACAACTACAACAATGACTACAATATAATTAAAGATATAAAAAATAATGTAAAAAACAAATTTTCTACTTCTTAACCTAACTTTTATGACTTTAATATCATTAACTTCGAATAATTAACGCCTTATTAACTATCTTCCATTCAATTATAATAAATAGCAATTTAAAATTTAAGGATAGTAAAGTGTGATACAAAAAATATTTAATAATGATTGTAGGGGATGAATATCTGAATATTTTGGACCTTTTCTAATGACCTTCGATAGATAGCGTTAACAGACCGTTAATAAAAATAAATTAAACTAAAGCCGTTCTAAAAATGTTTTCAAATATGCAATAACTCCAGTCAGGCACCACGCGCCTGGTGATGAAGGATTTCGAGCGGCTGCCTCTCAGGAAACTGATATAACAACATTTGTGTTTGTCAGGCACGCCGAACGTTCCGTTCTGTAACGAGCTCTCACTAAAAGTCTTAGCCAGAGTCATCACTGACACATGGAACCACCGTCACGAATATTTATTTATTTATATATTTATTTCAGCTTTCATGCACAAAGTTGTATATATGGCGGACTTAATGCCATAGGGCATTCTCTCCCAGTCAACCATTAGGCTAAACAGAGATATACAGACAAGAGGCGGTGCAGCAGTAATCAAAATAGAAAGCGCTAAAAGAAAAGAAATTGTATATACATATATACATATAATTATAAATATACACACACATACATAGACATGTATACTTAAATACACACAATATATACAAATATAAATACATACATACACATATACACACATACACTACATATATACACAATACATATAAATATTATCTATGTCAGAACAAATATGAAATATACATATGCGTATGAAAATAAAAGCTATGTTAGTTCAAACCTGCAACAATTTTTCATATGCTTACGGACTTGATTTTTAAAAAGAAACTTGTTGGAAGCTTTTTTAATGTCAAGAGGGATGTCGTTCCAGAGTCTGATGGCATTTCATTATTATCTCAAATATAGAAGAAGGCTGATTGAGTCGGGACATACATATTATATAACCCACCCTGATTTATACTTTAGAATAAAGGGACTATATAAATATTTATTTTATGGCTGTACAAATGAGTTTAGTCGACCGGGGAAGGACCACGCTCTCACAAAATACCAGCGTGAAATAGCATCATTATACTGCTGTGTGTACTTTCGTATGGTAAGTGTAGAGAACCGCAGACCCTTTAAATTGTCAAAGGATCCCATCTTAGTCTTCAGGGGAGACAAGGTGTTTTGATTCTTAAGCGATGGTAAATGTGTTTATGGGCCACAGCACCGATTTAACATCAGGTGGGTTGTGTGCTCTTTTGTTATGCTTACTCCTATAAAAATATTTTGTGCTCTTTTTAAAGCTTTTGAAATTTTATGATATTTTGATTAATTTTTACCTTGACGCATTGTGTTCCTTTACTAAAAAATAATATCCATACTTATTTCATCCGTATGTGAACAGTCGGGGTTCTTTTTGGTGTTTAATTCTAAGGTCCTGGGGTTTATTTGTCTTCTTCGACAAAATAAAATGATAAATAATATGTGGAACTCTGTTTTAGAAGTTAATGTAAATGGTTTGAAAAATAGTAGGTACTTAGTTTTTACTTTTTGTCCTTTTGTAATGCGAAAGTCTACCCCATATATTTTACTATCTTTGTCTTGGCTTGTATTTTGCCAATACTTGCCAAAAGCATTGTGGTCTTCTGGGCCGTTCTCGACACCTTTGTTTGTCGTTCGGTAGTCAAAAAAATCGTTATTTTTCAGTGTTCATCCGACTGATGTACCCCTGCACGTGGATGCATGTAATAAATATTTTAAGCCGTAAAAAATCAAAGCATTTTTATTTGTAGAGCAATACAAAAACCGATTTAAATTTAGCGTACCCAATACGTACCAAATACCGATTTACTACAATTATCTTTAATCCGTGCCACCTTTTAGAAGTTCAATCTAATTTACAGTAAACGCGAAATTTACTTCTATACTCATATAAATAAGATTTAATACCAATGAACAGAAAAACTCATTGCTTCGGGCTGGGTTATAATAACAGCTGCTTATTCGATATTTTCCAATATTTATTCTCAAAGGAATAAAATCTTTTTAGTTCGACAACGAAAAAGTTTTTTGTGTGAAGTATTAGCAATTCTTAAGAATACATTTTGCTATACGTGCCGAAATATCTTGTTAAAATTTAGGCATTTTTCTTATTAATATTCCTTACCAGCCTTTATAAATCCATAATATTACGTCCTTACATATGAAATTGGCGTTTTGTACGGGAGGAATATCAATTTTTTTTTTTGTAAAATATATTTAATTAATCAAAGTATGCATCGTTGTTATCTGCGCACTTTTGCCATCTCATAGGTAGTTCATTGATCCTTTTACTAAAAAAACCATGAGGGTGAGAATCAATAAACTCTTTGAAGGCGGTTTGGACTGCCGCATCGGAGTTGAATTTTTTTCCGTGTAAGAAGTTGTCCGAATTCCGAAAAAAAAGGTAAACTGTTGGAGCACGTTCCGGATAGTACGATGAATGTCGCAGACATTCCAATTGTAGCTCATCTAACTTAGTGGTTGTTTGTTGTGCAGTGTATAGTCTTGCGTTGTCGTGAAGCAGCAGTGGCCTAGAACGATTGACCAATCTCGGTTGTTTAGCAGCTAGTTCTTCCTTCATGGTTTGCAGTTGCTGACAATAGATATCTGTCGTAATCGTTTGGCCAGATTTTAGAAAGCTGTAGTGAACGACACCGGCACTAGCCCACCAAATACTCACAAGTAACTTTTTCTGAGTCAATTTTCGTTTAGGGGAGGATATGGTTGGGTCTCCAGGGGTCAACCGTTGCGACGAGCGCTTTCGATTATCGTACAGTATCCACTTTTCATCACAAGTAATGATTCGATTTAAAGTCCCTTCATTATTGTGTCGGTTGAGTAAAGTAACACAGCAGTCGACGAGTGTTTGCAAATTCGATTCACTCAATTCATGAGGTACCTATCATTCAAGTTGTTTTATTTTCCCGATTTGCTTCAAGTGGATTAATACAGTTTTATAACTTACCCCGAAGCCTGCAGCTATCTCTCAAGTGCTTTGTGATGGATCCGCTTCTACAATAGCCTTTAATTCGTCATTTTCCACTTTGGTCTCCGGCCGTTCACGGGGTTGGTTCTGAAGGTCGAAATTTCCAGAACGAAAACGTTGAAACCAAAAATGTACCGTGTTTTCTTTTGCAACACCAGTTCCGTACACTTTATTAATCCTTCGAGCTGTTTCTTACAGCACTGGTGCAACGGTAGAACTCGTACTCGTAAATATACCGATATTTCATGTTTTCCATTGTGCGACAATAAGCGACGTCAAAGATAAAAATATTGAAGCAAAAACAAATGAATTACTGTTTTCAAAACTTTTTTTATAGAATAAGGGGCAAACGAGCATGCGGCTCATCTGATGGTAAGTGACTACCGCCGCCCATGAACAACCGCAACACCATGGGAATTACAGATACGTTGCCGCCCTTTTAGAAAGGTGTAAGCTCTTTTCTTGAAGGTCCCTAAGTCGTATCGGTCCGGAAAAATCGCTGGTGGTAATCGATTCCACAAGGAAGTTGTGCGAGGGAGAAAACTTCTTCTAAATCGCACAGTGGTGGACCGCCCATCATCCAGATGGTATGGATGGTAACGCGAGTTTTGTCGCGATGTGCGATAGTGAAATTGAGCGCCTGGAATTAGTCCGAACAATTCCTCAAAGCACTCCCCGTGATAGATGCGATAAAATACGCAAAGAGATGCAACATGCATCTACGCAGTGCCAGTGTATCGAGCCGATCAAAAAAACTCGGTCGTCGACGACTCGAACCGCTCTGCGCTGGATGCGGTCAAGTGGAAAGAGCTGGCACTGGTGTGCCCCGGTTCAGAGATGAGAACAGTATTCCATGTGAGGCCGAACTTGCGCTTTGTAAAGTTGCAAGCGATGTGCTGGCATAAAATACTGTCGCGCTCTGCTGAGCACGCCAAGCTTTTTAGAGGCCAATTTGGCCTTCACGTGTTTATGTGTTCAGTGACCTTGAAACTGCACACTATTCGATATGCCAACGCCAAGAATTCCGATGCTAGCTGAGGCAGCAAGGGGATTGCCTTGAAACTGAGGAGATACGACAAAGCGGTTCTTTTTAGCGGTAAACGCTCAAACTTGTGTCTTCTGGAGATTGAACTGGACTAGATTTAGTCGCCCCAAATCTGAGACTTTGTTAAGCAAAGACTCGACTTCAGACACAAGTTTGTCCCGGTACTTGGCGACCTTTTCCCGAGAAATATTAGCACGGCCGGTGTATAGAGCATCACCAGTGCTGTCATCCGCATAGCAATGAATGCTACCAGTTTGCAACATATCATTGATACGCAGGAGAAACAGCGTTGGTGATAGCACTCAGCTTTCTGGAACACCAGCGTTGATAGGCTTGAAACCTTAGAGCATGCACCGTCTACTACGACCTTGATGCTCCGATCAGCAAGGAAACTGGTGATTTTTTTTTACATTTATACAATTTCTCGAGAAGCCCATAGGAAGGAAGCTTCGAAAGAAGCGCTTTGTGCCAGACTCGATCGCCGAGGAGAGACCAAATCATGGCTGGGATCTGCCTCCGATGGGCGCCACAGAGGATGGAATAAAAAGTTCCATACCCTCAAGTACCACATCAGCAACAGAATCGGCAATCAGCTGGGATCTTCCGGCGAGAAGCAAACCCGCCTCTAAGGGTAGGATGCAAAAAAAAAACCGCATCCCGTCCCAATCAGCTGACCTATAGTGCCAAACACGGCGGTAAGATTCAGATCGCAACTGCGATTGGAGCGTGAGTGGCACCGTACTCCGCATCAGACAATGTTCCGAAGAGCCCAGAGGGGCATCGACGGAGATCTGATATCTGTCCGGATGAGAGGTCAGCAGAAGGTCCAACAGGGAAGGTACATGGTCTTCCACATCTGGGATCCGCGTAGGCTAAGTAACCAGTTGTGTTAGACCATATGCCAAGGTAAAGTCATAGACAAATCTACCCGCATGATCGGTTAAGCGAGAACTAAGCCATTCAGCATGGTGGGCGTTGAAATCACCGAGTATCACGATCTCTGTGGATAGGACCTGTTGTAGCACGGTGTCTGCAGCCATTTGGACGTGGTCGATGAGTCGGTCTGTGTCGGCATTACCACCCGTAGACGCGGGGATGGTCGTCGCTGTCTAAGCGCAGCCATAGGCTGGACAGGTCCGTATCTTCAAGATAGCCGAGGCGTCGAAAACAAATGTTGAAAAAAAATAGCGTGACAGGGGTCGCCTTGGTTTTATTGCTCCGCTTGCCCCGAGCAGCATTTGTCGCGAGCGGAATTTTGCCCATCCGTGCGACAGCAAAAGCTGCCGCGTGGCTCTACTACTGTTAATATGAACCTGTATAGTATTTGCTATTTCTATACAAATAAATAAAATTGAAATGTCTGTTTGCAATGTCATAATTACAGCTTTTTACGAAATGCATATGAAAGTATATATATACGGTACTAATAACAAAAACACAATTTTTAAAGTTTTGGTCTGTCTGTCTGTCTGTTTGTTTTGGCCAATCTCCGAAACGGCTAGACCGATTTTGACGGGATTTTCACTGGCAGGTAGCTGATGTCACAAGGAGTAACTTAGGCTACTTTTATTTTAGAAAAAAAATTAGGTTCCGCGCAAAAAAATTAAACCCCAAATAACACGCGATGAAGTTGCGGGGAACAGCTAGTTTTGTATTATGTAAAATAATTTTGTGTAATGTAAAATAAGTAAAAATTAAAAATTTTGTACAGCCCATTTCAATATAAGTTATTAAAATTTAAATTGGACCACATGAGAAGTACCAGCTTTTAAACAAAAAAAAAAGAATCATTGAAATTGGTTCACCCAGTAAAAATTTATGAGGTAACACATAAAAAAAACATACAGTCGAATTGAGTACCGTCTCCTTTTTGGAAGTCGGCAGAAAAATACAGTTCTTTTGTTCGTTAAAGTATTTTATACCAATGAAGTCCTCTGTAAACCTAGTAAAATACATTATGGATAATGATAGCTTTATTACCTTACAGAACGTGACTTCATCTGTTTCTAATTTAAACATAAAATATAATGCATTCATAATATCTTCACTTGTTATTTAAATCAGTACTTGTTTCTTGTTAATAATATTTTAGTATTTATATTTATATTTACTTAATATTTTAAAATGTACACCTTATATAACTTTCTCAGGCCATTATTTACTCAGTACTAACTGAGGGTGTGCCTCTTTTTTAAGGGGACTAGAGGGGCTAAACGCAAGTTTTATAATGGCGTAAAGTATATGATCCATTGCAGTAAAGAAAATCAGAAAAATATATTATATTTTTCAGGATATATGCCAGTTAGATACTGTGTTAAAAACATGATATTACTAATTTTATATGATAGAAAAAGACCATAAATATACCTCTGAAAATTTCTTTTAACGTTTAAAAACCATACTAATATACATGCAATCATTCTAATTTTAAGTAAGATACAAGCAACATATTAACAAAATAGTGTTTTAATTTTTTTAGTCAAATAAATTGTTATTTTTTTAAATCGATTATTGTTATTTATGAACATAATGCTTACGCATGTGTGCGTAAACGCCTGTGTACCGACAGTGCCGGCCGAGGCACAGAATAAATAAGTACAGAAGTTGCACTCTTTTGATGTTTACTGCTTGCCGACGTTTCAATTACGCCTACATAGTTATTATTAATCAGATAAATCGCGCACGCAAGCTAAATAAAACTTTATCGCTGCGCGCGAGGGTCGTTATTACTTTGCATCTTTTCTCCTTACAACGTCACAACGGACTTTCCGTGGTTGCTAAGGGCTGTTAATAAAGAATAAAAAAATATATTCTGAAATGGTAAGTTACTTAGGTAAAGTAGCTATGCTGACTATAATCGACCAAATTATATACTATATGAGTTCTGTGATGCCCAACGCATGCAACTTGCAAGGCCATTCGACGGGAATCGCGATGATTGGTTCGTATATGTAGTAAGCGTAAATAACAAATAAACCCGAAATACAATTCCTAACAGAAATATGATCGTAATCTACTTAGTTGAAAATCTTGTAAAAAAGTTTTAATTTCAGTATTTTGTGCTATTATAACTTAAAATATTTTAATTACAAAGACGAGTATAGGTATGTAAGTAGGTACTAGGGTAGTGAAGTAAATTTCAACTAAGTTTTGTAATAAAGTACTTAGGTATTACTTCTGTAGTTAAATTATTACTTAATTATTTTTTCGCTATAAGCACCTATCTAACAAAAAAATTAAATAAATTTACCTTTCATTATCCTTCGGTAACTCAAAAAATGATATATCTGAATCCTTTTAATTGCTCATTAAGCATCCAACCACCAAGTTTTGCCATTATAATTTATCAAATAGATAGGTAATATACATATATATATATATATATATATATATATATATATATATTATTCTTAAATTACATTAAAACTTTTTCAACTATTTTATCCTACAATTAAATATACTAGACGCTAAACAAAAACTATTTCGACGAGTACCTATTTCAATAAGTTTTTATAAAAAATTATTTACGTAAACAGCGTTAAAAAAAACTTTAACATTCAATCGTATAGAGCGCGCTAGCCCCGACTGCGATCTACCCCTGGGGCAGCTCGCGATTGTAGGTAATTATTTCACGCAGGTAGCATGAGTGACAGAGGCCTGGCCGAGGCATGATGCTATACAAAAATTGTGTAAATGTGTGCGTGCATCACTTAGCTCTTGTAGTCCTCTTAAATATAAAAAAGGGAGACAAAAGGGTATACAGTTTACCTGATAGTAACTCAGTACTGGATCACAGATACCCACGTTTATTATCATCCATCGAGAATTAAAATTAGCATTATCTCCCCTGACGATTAAGACGAATGCTTCGTTTCCAAATACGAGACGTAGCTAACGCGCATAAAACCAGCGCAGCATTTCGTCATCATTCCCCAGCTATAATATGCTGCAGTATGGCTTCAGTACAAACCAAAATGACGATCTATCAAAGGGCCTAGAAGAGCTAACGAGCTCTTGTTTAAACGTGTGTAGTTCAGTTCACATACGAACACATTTAATTTTAAATTACACAACTTTTATCCATCATAATCCGCTTCAAACCGTTAAGTAAAATATAATACAAGTGCAAACATCCACTTGCGGTAAAGTTCGTGCTTATTTTTGTTAAAATAATATAGACAATTAAAAACCTAACTTTTTATTTTTAATAATTTTTAACATTTTTCTTTTTCATTTTGAGTTAGTATCTAAATTAGGGATGTTACGAATGATGTTATATCCGCAGCGGAGTTTTTAAATTTTGTTTGTCGTCCCCTAGTATTCTGTTCCAGGCAGATGATATAATATAAGTTAAAATGTTAATGCGAAACTAGTAGATAATAACTTATGGGCTTACCCTAAGCACTGAAAGCTTTATAAACAAAACAGATGAATTGAAAAAAAATATCGACAAAAATCTTTAATTTGATAGCTGTATTTTGTTTTGTAATAATATTTTCGCAGAAGCTTACGGATTTGACAGCTTAAGCGGTGGGTTTATGAGGAAAGTTGCTTTTTTACGGAGTGAAAATGAAAAGTGTTGTAATATTGTTTATTCCGTTACTTTATAAACTTGTGTTGAACAGTTGGAAGTAAGATTGATTTCGTGTATTTCAAATGTTTTATGTCTATAGAGCAACAGGCCTTTTGTGAACAGGCATTTGTTCTCAGTTAAGTTTTTAGTTTTGCTTTGGTGAATTTTATTATTTAATTATTTTAAATATTTCAGATATATATCGTGTTGTTATTTAATATCTCCTGTCAACGTTGTGTACGCCTATAATAGGTAAATGTATAAGGAATAGTGCTTTAAAATGTAACTTTTATAATATGTATACATGTACTGTTGGTGTACCTTTTTAAATAAATAAATAATTTAAGCTGATTAAATATTTAAATAATGGCCTAATT
Organism: Parnassius glacialis; assembly: GCA_033319125.1. Classification (NCBI taxonomy): domain Eukaryota; kingdom Metazoa; phylum Arthropoda; class Insecta; order Lepidoptera; family Papilionidae; genus Parnassius; species Parnassius glacialis. Next base: position 13,662,033 of record JAVANC010000023.1, on the reverse strand, counting down.
GGCCTATAGCTTAAAGATTTAGCGCTTGCTGTAAATTTCACAGTACACGAGCAACCTGGGTCCAATCTCCGCCGGAAACAATGAAGTTCTAAATGCAATTTTAGGTGGTTGTTTTATACGTGGTAGAGCCATGCTGCAGCTGTATTAGTAGTATAGTTGTAGCACAAATGGGTCGGTTCGACCGAGGAAGGACCACTCTCTCACAGAATACCAGCGTAAAATAGCAGCTTAACGCTGCTGTGTTTCGTATGGTGAGTGTAGATAACCGGAGACACTTTTTACTGGAAACGAGGCATTCTATCTTAATTCTCACGAGTGACAACGCATCTAAATTTGGGTTCGTAATCGAGGATAGGTGTAGATGTTTATGGGCCGCAGCAACCACTTAACATCAGGTAGACTGTGTGCTCGTTTGTCATTCTTATCATAAAAAAGTGCTGATTTACCACGTGCTCTGCGGTGAAGGAAAACATCGTAAGGAAATCTGAATGTTTGAGAAATAAAAAAAATAAAAATATTTCGGCAGCGTGACGAACACTTTCGTGCCCTAAAACCCTCTCTGAAGTGAGAAGAGGTCTGCGCCCAGCAGTGGAACGTACAGAGGCAGTAACTTTAATTTAAATTTATATAATGTTCACACTAATAAATTAAAATCCCAATCCCATTAACGATTTTCATCAAAAATGTTGTCAAATCCATCAATACTTAACCAGTTCCAATTATTTAAATAATAGACCCTTGTTTTTAAATATTTAAACGCATTTCTGACGTTTTATAATTAAAGCTTTGTTCATTATGACAACGATTTTACCGGATTATTCGTTCGTATTATAATAAACGATCTAAACGCCGTAGGGAATTTGGCTCCGTTTCCTGACCTACTGTGCTAGTGATGCCCACGTTATTTAAATAATCATTATCGTAATAACAATTTTAAATATATATCTGATCATATGTGACTTTATGGCGCCCATTTCTCATACAGTGTCACAATAAAGTTACCATCTAGTAATAGGTGGTTGTTGAAATAATTTATATAATATTAGCTGTACCCCGCGACTTAGCCCGCGTTCAATCTAGGGTTTTAATTTCTTTTGCGCGGAGCCCTAATTCTTTTTCTAAAATAAAAGTAGCCTAAGTTACTCATTATAATATCCTTATTTTTTTAGGTAGGTAGAGCCATGCTGCAGCTATATTAGTAGTATAGTTGTAGTACGAATGGGTCGGCTCGACCGGGGAAGGACCACGCTCTCACAGAATAAAATAGCAGCTTTACGCTGCTGTGTTTCATATGGTGAGTGTAGAGAACCCGAGACCCTTTTGACTGGAATTGAGGCATTCCATCTTGGTCCTCACGGGTGACAACGCATCTGCATTTTGATTTTTAATAGAGGATAGATGTAGATCTATCTATGGGCCACAGCAACCACTTACCATCAGGTGGACTGTGTGCTCGTTTGTCACCCTAATCCTATAAAAAATAATATAACATATCTGCCAGTGAAAGTCCCGTTAAAATAGGTCCAGTCACTTCGGAGGTTAGCCGGAACAAACAGACAGACAGACAAAAATTTAAAATTATGTTTTTGTTTTAAGTACCGTATGCACTTTACACTCTACACAAATAAATAAAATTGAAGTGTCTGTTTCTAAAATCAAAATAACAGATTCTGTTAAAATTGAAGCGTTGAAGCTTCAATTTTATTAATTTGTATAGATGATATATAATTTATGTATATGAATGATAGTACAAATTACTAAGGTAGTTTTAAGCCACATTTTCATATTTGATGCAATGTTTTAGGAAAAATTTAAGGAAGTTGTTGAAACACCTTTATTTTTAACATGAAAAATTGTGTGATGCACAAGTTTTAATTTTAGTGTTTTTTTTAATTCCGCGAGTACTGTGACTGCACTGGTAGGTCTGACAAGGTATTTGTTTTTTTTTTGATTTTTCACTATCTCGAGCTATAAGCAAAATATCATGTTTTTAGTATCTTGACTCATAAAAGTTTAAATATTTACTAACAAGGGGTTCGTGATTTTACTGCGATGTATAACTTTTAAGTGTTGACGCTACTGACTGCCTGATAAATTTTGTTGACGACCTCGTGTTTTTAAAATTGTGCTGAAGAAACTATATTAAATTTTTTAGTAAAATTACGTAAATCACCATATAAGGGCCGAGGCATTACTTCTCTTAGTGTGATCGTCAAATTCCTCAACAAACGTAGCGAATAATGTGTACGCTGCTAGATAATGCCTTTTAAAACTTTAGAAATCGCTAGATAATAAGAGATTTGCCTCGTAATTAATTGATTAATTGTCTTAATATCTAAATTCTTCAATTCATTACATACTAGTATGTTTTCAGTCTTTTAAAATCACTAAATTTATTTATCGATATTTGTAAATAAACAACCCTATCAGTTCCTAATTTCTGTTAAATAATATTTCCAAAGAATATGTTTTAAATTGACGCCGCAGGCTGTGTATGGAATTTCGATGAGAGCTGCCGATACGAGATGGTTAAAATTAAAGAATGTTTTCCCGATAGAAGGACTGTTTCTCTGTTATGTTGAAGACTTCTAATATAAATACATTTCGTAAATACTCACTCAAAGGATATTTTGTATCTATATTAAATTATATCAAATATTGGTAACGCTTATACACTGAACACATCTTAACACTAATATTTACCTAATTAAAAAAATATAATAGGAAGTGGTTAAAAAGCGTTTTATTGATATACATTTTAATTAGAGTCTTCAAATTAAATATTAAAAGAAGAAGCAACTTTTGTCTTTATTTCTTATTGATGGCATCATAAGTCCACTGGTGAACATAGGCCTACCCTCATGAAACGCCGTATTTTGTATCACGTATCATTGACTTCCGTTTTATCAGATTCCTACTCTATATTGAGGGGGTCACCCTATACTTTTGCGATGCTGCTACTCGAGAACGTTTCGTCCCCACCGGTAGTCAGTCATTGCCACTTCAACTGACCGGTCTGTTAATCTGTTTTTCCGCCTTTGTCGGTCACTCCGCTCCGGTTAATAATCATTACGAAGCCTATTAAGTAGAGAAACTTCGACCATCCCTCTCCACAGCTCACAGAGTGCCCATGAGCATCATACGGGCAGCAGTGTTCCCACACTCCACACACCACACAGTGTCATAGATTCATATCTCATCACTAGCGTAAGTAGACTTTGTGGTTGTTGTTCATGTTTTTCTTAAGAGCTGTTCGTCATCAGACATTATTGAGGTCATTGAGCAATATGCTCAATGACCTCAATAATGTCTGTTTAATTAGATCCTCAATATTAAAAAAAATACCGATAGTCAACTTAGCACTGCGGAAGAGACTGTACCACCGCCCAAATTTAGACGGAAACACGGTGCGTGGCGCGGTGGGTTAGCAATGAGTTGTTGTGCTGGGGGCCGCGGGTTCGAATCCCGCTCGGAACAAGAATTTGTATGGCCTACAAATAATTGTTCCGGGTCTGGATGTTTATCCTCGTGCAATCTATGTTTGTAAACTGCCTCCACGATACAGGAGAAAATCCTAGTGTGAGGGTAACGTTTTTTAAAAAGACAAAAGAAAAAAAAAAAGAAAATTCACATAAGCAGAGTAAAGTGGCAGAATGTGCTCTGCGGTCTTCTGTAAAATTTGCCGAAGAGCATGTATGTGGTACGGTACGCCTTGTAAAACCAGTAAAGCCTTTTTGGAAACTGGATTATTCGGGAGGCTGGAAATTGTCAATCCTAGGTGCGGGACGATTCCAAATACTCATTCGGGTCACTTGTAAAAAATTGTATACTTGTATGTCTCATGGATGAGGTTCAAAATCAATTATGAGAAAGTGATATCTAGCTCCATTTTATATCATTATAGTCCTTTTTTAGGGTTCCGTACCTCAAAAGGAAAAAACGGAACCCTTATAGGATCACTTTGTTGTCCGTCTGTCTGTCTGTCTGTCAAGACCCTTTTTCTCAGGAACACGTAAAGGTATCAAGCTGAAATTCATATCAAATATTCAAGTCTACTGTGCCTTGGAGCTGTGAAAAAATCAAACTTCTAAGCTAACTAAATCAAAAGATACAGTCGTTTATGCCGCAAATTTTCGACATTCGCAAGGGAATCAAAACCTAAGGAAAAATTGCGAAAAGAAAATTTTTTAGTTACATCATATAATAAAAATATTTTTAATAATTTTAAACTTATATACCTACGGATTTGTTCGGAACCCTCGGTGCGCGAGTCCAACTCGCACTTGGCCGGTTTTTTATATAATAAAAGTGACGAACGAACTTACAGTTTACTTGATGGTTAGTTCCACCTGATGAGTGATATAAGTATTCTACGTTGTATAGAAACCCTGGTTATTTAAATCTACATGGATTCATAATTCATAATTCATTTATTGCATGTCACAAAGTATAAAGTTGTTACAATATATCTACAGAGCATGTGACAACCCTGTACGGGCGTAGCACATTAAGATGGATTCTAATTGTTAATTAATATGAAATCAAATTAAATTACAATTTTTAAGGTACATCATTTATACATTATTATTAATTAATTTATTAAATATCAAACCAAATAATACACACATTTATTTAAAATGAAATGTCAATAAATATTTCATCTTAACTATTGGTCATTTTAATTCATATAAATAAGATTTAAAACTTTGATGAAAATATTAATAATGTCATTTAAATAAATAGAAATAATAAATTTTGTCAAAATAATTTAAATTTATAATTTGTCATTAAAATATTCATTTAAGTTATAATAGCTTTTTACAATAAGCATTTTCTTAAAACATTTAGATTTATAAATGTGAGTGTATTATAGGCATAGAGTTAATAAATAAGATTTACAAACTCTGTAATCCGAATATTAATGTTAAATTGTACTAGCATTAAAACAACTATCAGGTTCAGATTCGAGTTCGTGTCTAATATGTACTTGTAACTTACTGCTATGTGTTTGAGCTAATCGCTGAATATGTTGATGCACTCATTGCTTGACACACGCGTCATTTAAATTTAAAGTAACAGTAGCTTAAATAATTTACCGCGCCTTTTCAGCGTAAGTAACCTGTGATGTTATCTACATTTAAATATTAATCGAGAAAACATTTAATATATATATATATATATATATATATATATATATATATATATATATATATATATATATATATATATATATATATATATATATATATATATATATATAATAAATTGATTGATTGATTGATATATTTTATACTTGGTAGAACCATGCTGCAGCTATATTAGTAGTATATAGTAGAGAACTGGAGTCCCTTTTTATTGGAAAAGAGGCATTCCATCTTAGTCCTCACGGGTCAACGCATCTGTAGTTTGATTCTTTATTGAGGATAGATGCAGTTGTCTATGGGTAACAGCAACCACTTACCATCAGGTGGGATGTGTGCTCGTTTGTCACCCTATCCTATATAAAAAAAGTAATATAATGGGTATAAATATATAGATAATATAATGGATTCCCACAAAGTAATGCCTGATTCCATTAATTATATAGTATTAACATATGCATTGTGATGAAGCAAATTATGCAAATAACCTTAGCAATACTAACGTATTATGATTGGTACGATATCTTTAAAACGATACAGCTCGTAGAAATTCCGAATGAAATCATTAAGGGAATACCCGTTTCGATTTGTTACGTCAAAAAACGGATGTGATCATCGATTCGTCTTGAGTTTTTTCCTTCCAACCAAGTCCTTATCTTAGTAGACAGTGGAAGACGACTAATGACGGTTTTTCTCATGTGTTTGGTTTGGGTTGGTATAATCATTGATTGTTTTCATCCATTAGCAGTAAATGAACAATAGTTTGAATCAAAAAAACTGAGCAAACTTTTTGTTTTGATTGTGTTTTTAGTGAACAATAAATTTACAGATTAGGAAGTAAAAAACTGACTACAATATAAAACTTAATTACAGTTTGGATTTTAACTTTTAAACGCTGAATAGATCAAACCGAACAAGTGCGAACAAGACTGGCGATTTAAGGGTTCCATATGAACATATTTGGTATGTAGTTGGTCCATCACGGGGAATAATAGATATGGTAAGCACCAAACATTGCTTTAACAAAAAAGTAATGCGCATTGAAGGAAAAACATAACTTTGCATTGAGAAAATGTTTCTCCATACACCGGTCTAAATCATGGTCGATGTTCTAACGGCAAATGTAAGTTTGTAATCATAAAAAATATTTTTTACGTGGTAATATAAAATATTATGTGACAGAAATGGTCGTAGCTTTTGGATGCGCTGATATATATTTTTTATAGGATAAGGGCGCGTACCGACGACACGCATCCGCTTCGCGCACGCCACGCGTACGCCACGCGTGTCAGCACCCGCGTCTAACTTGCTTTGAAATTTGTTGCATATAATTTGAGTCTTATGACAAATCAATAAATCTGAAATTGTATAAAAAGCGCAGGCGTAGGGCGTAGCGGGGCGAGCAAGGGGCCGGCGGGGAGCGGGAACGAAGCGGGCGCGTAGCGTGTGCGTTTGAACGTCGATAAATGCAATTTCACATATTATGTTGATTTATCATAAGACTTAAATTATATGCAACAAATTTCAAAGCGAGTTAGACGCGGGTGTTGACACGCGTGGCGTACACGTGGCGTGCGCGTACAGCATGCGTGTCGTCGGAACGCGCCCTAAAGGTGACAAACGAACACACAGTCTACTTGACACCTGATAGTAAGTAGTTGCTGTGGCCCATAGATATCTACATCTATTCTCGACTGATGTGTTGTCACTCGTGCGGACGAAAATGGATCCCAGTAAAAGGGGCTCCGGTTCTCTATGCTCACCATATGAAACACAGCAGCATTCAGCTGCTATTTTACGCTGGTATTCTATGAAAGCGTAGTCCTTCCCCGGTCGAGCCGACCTATTCGTGCTACAACTATACTACTAATATAGTTGTAGCATGGCTCTACCACGTAAACTTACTCGTAGAAGATTGTTTTACATCTTCGTAGACCGGTATTTGATATTATTTTCAACCTGATACCTCTACTCGTTTTTGAGAAAAAGAGCTTCATCAGATGAACAAACATCGAAGGGAGGAAAAAAAGTGATTAGAATCACTCAAGAAGGGTTCCGTATTTTCCTTTTGACGTACGGAACCATAAGAATGCATTAAAATGTTGAAAATTGCTCAAGTAATTTAGGAGCAACGAAGGGTAATTTAGGAGGAGGTTATACACAATAAATAAAACAAGTTCTATGTATTTTATTGCGTTTCATTTTAACTTATTTTTGATAGTCAACGTTTCAAATGTTTAACAGCAGCCATGATCATGGAGGACAAAGTTGTAAAATTATAATATCTAATAACATAGGTTGGGCTAAGTTCAGCTATTAAATATTTAATGTCTGGTTTAATTTGTGTAAAACAAGCTTACAGTATCTTGAAGCCTTGTAGTGGTATGGTAAGGTTTCATTTAAAATATATTAATTGTGAGATCATACGAGTATGTAAATGGTAGCCTAGAATTTTTTTCTTTTCATATTAGGTTGTTTTTTTTACTGAGCATTTGGTGTTTTATGAAATGTGGTGTAATGGCAGGGGCAATCTAGAATATGTTCATAGACTGCGGATTTTCCGTAGCGTCGTTGTTTGTTTGTCTTATATAAGAAGGATCACATTCACAATTAAGCTTGTATACTTCTGCAGCTTATAGTAATATATTATAAATTACACTGGACAGATGGTAAAACCTGACTCACCTTTTTCGGTGGCTAGTTGCATGTTCTTATAGAAGCCAATGTTGCTTGTTATTCTTCTTACATATATTACAGCAGGCACGCAATGCACTGTAGGTGGTTTTATTTGACCACTATGGTCCAGCGTTGGGTGATCGCGAAATCCGCAGCTTGTTGTCGTACAATACTTGTTTGAGATACTGGAGCTGGGTGGCTAGGTATTAACTGTCACATATCCTTTGTGCTCTCTGATACAAAGATTTTTCTGTTTCCATGTAAATGTTTGCGACATTAACGCAATTCACCTCACTGTAACAGTGTTTGTCCCAAAATGTTTAGACATGGTTCTTTCTTTCTCTTTCATGTGACATTCATACTCAATTTATTTACGCTAAAACTATTCAACAATAGTTTACAAATGATTATGGAAATAAACTAAAAACTATTACATATTTTAAAGAAGAATACAGGCCACTGTGGCTCATAATATACACCCTAGAATCAGAACTACCATAAGAATCTTTCACTGTTTAAGAATCAAAATGCAGATGCGTTGTCCCCACTGAGGATTAAGGGAGAATGTCTCTTTACTAGTAAAATGGGTCTCCAGTTTAAGTCAAGAAATACAGTAGTATTTTGCTGCTATTTTACGCTGGTAGTCTGTGTGAGTATGGTCCTTTCTTGGTCGAGCCGATCCATTCGTGCTACAGCCATAATAGAGTTACAGACTTTTTCACGTTGAATTAGGTAAAAATGTTCATTATATGTGTCACAGGGATTCAGTGAAGATACTCCTCATGTATTCAAGTTGCTATTATTATTGAAATGTTTTCGAAAAAAGAAATTCTTTTTCTAATAATTTGTTGTAATTTAAATTAAACCCCCGTGTAGTGGCGGGAAAGAATACTCACTACCCTATGTCTTCTCGTGGGTGTCGTAAGAGACGACAGAGGGAAACTGAGACAGAGGATGGGCAGCAGCATCTCTCTGATGATAGCAAAACAGCGATAAAAACTGCGGTTGCCAACCCGCTCGCCAAGCGTGGGAAACTATGGCAATATACCCCCCATGAGAGTAACGAAGGGACGGCCCCCAGTTCCCGGCGGCCCCGCTATCCCTGGCTACGGTGGAGGAAGCTCAAGGTCGCTCAGCGAGCTATAGAGAGGGCTATGCTCGGAGTTTCTCTGCGTGATAAAGTAATAAATGAGGATATCCGCAGTAGAACCAGAGTGACCGACATAGCCCAACGGATTAGTAAGCTGAAGTGACAATGGGCCGGCCATATATATCTTGAAGAACCGACAACCGATGGGGAAAAAAGATTCTCGAGTGGCAGCCTCGTACCGGCAGGCGAAGTGTAGGGCGTCCCCCACTAGATGGAGTGACGACCTGGTAAGATATGCAGGAATTCGATGGATGCAGCTGGCTCAGGACCGTGCTTGGTGGCATTCATTGGGGGAGGCCTATGTTCAGCAGTGGACTTGAGAAGGACTGTAATGATGATAATGATGATGAAACTAAATACAAATATGGCAACTCCAATATCCTATATCCTTCCGCGGGTATCGTAAGAGGTGACAAAGGAAACTAATCAATATTTATTTATTCTTAAAACAACTAAACATACGAAACTACGGTTGTCAATCTGTCTGCCAAACGTGGAAACTACCGCAAATATCCTCTGTATGATGCAATCTATGAGGTAGGCTTGTATTCAGTAGTTAACTGTTGATAGGCGATAATGGTAACAAATATTGCAACACAGATGAAATCTATACAAATCAATAAAATTGAAGTGTATGTTTGTAATGTCGAAATAACAGCTTTTTACTAAAATCATATGAAAATATATACGGTACATATAACTTGAACTTATCAGCATGTTCCAGTACTGGTACGCAAACCGGACCAATAGTATCAGGTGGGCGGGAGTAATGTCAGATCCGTATCGGCTTGAGTGTGGTGTCAGGCAGGGTGGCTTAACATCACCAACCCTATTTAACATATATATATATATCAATGGGCTGATCGTAGCGCTTAGCAGTCTGCATGTCGGCTGCCATATTGACGGTGTTTGTGTCAATAATCTGAGTTATGCAGACGACATGGTGCTGCTGAGTGCGTCGGTCTGAGCTCTGAGGAACCTGATACAGATATGCGTGGAATATACATGTGGCTACGGATTATTGCATAATATCAGGAAGAGTCAATACATGATCTTTGAGGCTGCTGGTGCTAAATGTCCTGATAATATACCTCAAATAAAATTAAATGGTGTACCACTGGAAAGGGTTAAACAATTTCAATATCTGGGGCATTTACTCACCGTCGACCTAAGGGATCCGCTGTTATGGATCGGGAACGGAGGGCACTGTCTGTCAGAGTTAACATGATCGGTCGTAGGTTTGCGCGGTGTTCAAGGGAGGTTAAGGCTACGCTCTTTCGAGCGTTCTGTACATCGCTCTACTCTTGCAGCTTATGGGCTAATTACAGTAGGAAGAGTTACAGCGTCCTTCGCGTCCAATACAATAATAAGTTTAGGGCGGTGATGGGGCTGGCTCGATTTTGTAGTGCCTCTAGTATGTTCGCGGATGCGCGCAACGATTGCTTCAATGCCACCATGCGCAAGCGGGCCGCGTCCCTGGTGCGCAGAGTGCGCGCCAGCTCCAACACTGTCCTGGCGATGATCTCAGGAAGGTTCGACTATTATATTAACCGGCATTGCTGCGACAGACATGTCGCAGAACAGTTGTCTCTGAGAAAGTTTTGATTGATCTCGTCTCCTGACTAATAAAAATGTGTTTTCTGTTATATATGTATTAATTTTAATTTTATTTTATTTGATTAGATTATTTTGCATATGACATTACTGCTTATTGAAATTGACTTGATTTATTATTTTAAAATTGTTATTTTGTTGACATTGATTTATGTATTGTATTGCTAAAATTTTGTAGATTCATTTTAAATTAATTTATTGCAGGATAGTTGCCTCAGAGAAAGTTTGAATTATTGATCTCGTCTCCTGACTGATAAATGTGTGTAATTCTGTTATTTATTTATTAATTTTAGTTTTATTTTATTTTATCTCATTATATTATTTATATACTGACATAACTGCCTATTTACATTAACTGGAATTATTATTTATAATTGTTATTTTGTATTTAAATTGATTTATTTATTGCAAAAATGTTGGAGACTGATTTTAAATTCATTGATTTTACTGGATATGGGTGTAATTTTTCCTGAATAAAGATGATGATTATTATTATTATTATAACAAAACCACGATTTTTAAAATTTTTGTTTGTCTGTTTGTTCCGGCTAATCTCCGAAACGGCTGGATCGATTTTGACCGGACTTTCACTGGCAGATAGCTGATGTTATAAGAAGTTGTACGTGGTAGAGCCATGCTACAGCTATATTAGTAGTATAGTTGTAGCACGAATGGTTCGGCTCGACCGGGGAAGGACCACGCTCTCACAGAATACCAGCGTCAAATAGCAGTTAAACACTGCTGTGTTTCGTATGGTGAGTGTAGAGAACCGGAGACCCTTTTTACTGGAAACGAGGCATTCCATCTTAGTCCTCACGGGTGGCAACGCATCTGCATTTTGATTCGCAAACGAGGGTAAATGTAGATATCTATGGGCCACAGCAAACACTTACTATCAGGTGGACTGTGTGCTCGTTTGTCACCCTATACTCTAAAAAAAGTAACTAAGGCTACTTATATTTTAGAAAAAAAATTAGGGTACCGCGCAAAAAATTAAAACCCATGAAATCCAATCGTAATAAATTACACCCGAGCGAAATCGCGGGGAACAGCTAGTTTAACATTAAAACAACGCTTCACGATTTAGAAATATTTCTAGATCTATTTTGTATTTTATTTTCTTAAAACGAGGAGAAATACTGCGGCTTAAAGTCGTAGTTTTTCTCAAGAGCTCACCCTTTTACACTAAGGCACTAGCCAGGTAGGGATTACAAGTTTGTAAGATACTTAAGATTAAATCTTTCTTTTTTTCTTTGCAAGATTTTGAGCCAAGTTAAATTTTATATTAAACGCATTGCTAAGATGTTAAAAGTTTGAGTGACATTAAAAAATAATGAAGTTTTACTGTTTATGTATTTTATAGTTTACGTGGTAGAGCCACGCTGCAACTATTATGGTTGCAGTACGAATGGGCCGGCTCGAGAGGGTTAGAACCACGCTCTCACAGAATACCAGCATAAAATAGCAGCTTAATGCTGCTGTATTTCCTATGGTGATTGTAGAGAACGAGAGTCACTTTTTACTGGAAACGAGGCATTCCATATCAGTCCTCAGGGGTGAGAACGTGTTTGCATTTTGATCCTTAATTGCGGATAGATGTAGATGTTTATGCACCACAGCATCCACTTACCATCAGGTGGAATATGTTCTCGTTTGTCACCCTAATTTTATTAAAAAAGTATTTATTACATTTTAATATTGCGGTTCAAGTAACTATTAGTTTAATCAAATAATTTCAACTCTATACTATAATGTCTATACAATTGATACAAATAAATAAATAAAATTGAGGTGTCTGTTTGTAATGTCAAAATAACAGCTTTTTACTAAATGCATATGAAAGTATATACGGTACTTATAACAATAACGCAATTTTTGAAATTTTTGTCTATCTGTCTGTCTGTCTGCCATAAGGACTGTATCGTCGGCAAATCGAAGGTGAGTGATGTACTCGCCATTGATGTTAATACCGTATCCTTTCCATTTCCAATTTAGCGGTGAAAAAATACGAGGATATAACGTTACCCTGTCTTACACCTCTTTGCAGTTGGATAGGTTTCGTACTTTGATTCTGTACTCGGAAAGCCATCATAGCCCTGCTGTGCAAATACTTCAGCACTTCGATATACACACAGTCAACTTGGCACCGCTGAAGGGTCTGTAGCACCACCCAAATTTCGTAGAAAAAGTGGAACGTTGTACTTTTCGGTCTATTAAATAGTTTGCCGAAGGGTATGTATGTATGTGGTATATTGTACTAAAGCCCTTTTGGAAACCGGCTTGTTCGGGAGGCTGGAAGTCGTCAAGTCTGCGTGCGAGACGATTCGTAATGACTCTCAAAAACAGCACGTAGACGCAGCTCAGAAGGGAAATTGGTCTGTAGTTCTTCAAGAGAGCGCTTTCGCCTTTCTTAAAGAACAAGACCACCGCATTTCCGCTCCACGCTTCCGGAGTAGTCTTACCATGGAGGACGGAGTAAAAGAGCTTCTGAAGGACTTCAAGTACCGGTTTTCCACTCGCTTTCAGAAGCTCCGATGTTATTCCAGCCTCACCTGGGGCCTTGCCGTCAAGTTGCTGGAGAGTCATTTTAATCTCGCTCAGACTGACGTCCGGGATATCATCGGAATATTGTCGAATAAGACTTGCTCTTGGATCGATACTCACACTTGCGTGTGGCTCCAATGATGAAACAGAAACAGATTTTTTTTATTCAATATAGATTATAAATAATACTTATTGAAAGTCACTCTTTTGTTTAATTACCACTGGTTCGAATAAAACCTCTGTCTTGAGAAGAACCAGCAAGAAACCCATCGGGCCTTTTTTTTTACAATTACAGCTTACAATCGTGTATGTAACACAAATTAACAATACAACAAATTAGAAATAGCTTGTTAGCGATCACCTCATTTCCAGGGGTTATTATCATCTATAAATTCTTTAATATTATAGTAACCCTTCTTATACAAACTTAGTTTAATAAAGTTTTTGAACTTTGAGCAGGTCAAATTTTGTACTCGTATATTTTCTGGAATTTTGTTGTAAAAGCGTATACATCGCCCCAAGAATGAATTACTGTCTCGATGGAGTCGAGTAACTGGTACTACTAGCTTGTCTATTCCTGATGATATGTATAGTTGTCCATAGAACCTCTTAATCTCACTCAAAATCTCAGGTGTCCCGGAAACAATGTTGCCATACTCGGTCTTCAACTTTGTCAGTTGGCTCTTTCTGGCAAATACTTTGGGCCCTGGTTCAATACGAGCTGTTTTGAAGTTGCGTAAGTCCTGCCGCATGCATTTGGTAATCTGTCTGTTTAGTTGCCTGTATGTTACCAAATCTGTTGAAGACTGCAGCCTCATTTCCCATCTAACAGCCATGAGATTAAGAGTGTGATCGGAGAGTTTTTGTGTTCTTCAGCGGCAGGTCTTGCATAACAGCTCCGACCAAATAGACAGTTTCCACGAGCATGCCGTTCATATCGTCCACTGCATTGCAGTCTTCTAGGCACTAAAAACGGTTTTGTAACTCGAGCTAAGCTAAGCTCGAAGATAAGCCCGGACAGATAGACGGACAAACATTTTAAAAATGGTTATTCATGTCTTCATGCCTTCCAAATTGCTCAATAAAAGGCATTTATTTCGATATTATAGACAGACACTTCAATTTTTATGTATATATAGATTAAATAAATTTGTTTTGGTCGCGTGAGAGAATTCATCCTTCCACGACACGCTTCATTGGTTCTTAAAGTCGGCCGAGCGAAATCCTAGAAAATTATCCTGGCGACAAAAAGGTCCGGGACCTCGGAAGCTTGATTTAAAATATAATAGTAAGTGAACAACCCGAGTTCGGTCTCCGATGCCAGCATTAAAATTGTTAATAGCAATATTAAAAAATGTTTAGTATCTAAATTTTTTAATGTTGTGGCGAGGCATGTGATCGTGGACTCCTTAAGTAGCGCCGCTGACGTATGTGATGAGAGCCAATGTTATATAATCAATGAATTTAAAATCAGTCCCCAAAATTTTAGCAATAAATAAATCAATGTCAATACAAAATAATAAATCCAGCCAATGTAAATAGGCAGTAATGTCAGTATATAAAATAATAATTATAATGAAATAAAATGAAAATTAATAAATAAATAACAGAGTTAGACACATTTATCAGTCAGGAGACGAGATATACAACTAAGGAAGGAAAATATCCCATATATAATGTTGTCTATATTATACACAGATATAGATATAGTATATATATATATATATATATATATATATATATATATATATATATATATATATATATATATAATATTGCCTCATTCAAAAGGGTGCAGACATCAGTCCCTAAATTGGATACAATTACAATGGGAATGTAATGAAGGGTGTGTGCTGCACCTGGCCTATGAATAAATAAATCTAATATTTAAATATTTGTTTGTTTGTATTTCGTGCGCTGCCCTACCGTTCATCAGATTGCGCTTAAGCTTTGTCAACTTATTGCCTGCACTTGCGCGAGTGTTTTAGGCGAAGTACCATTAACTTACAATAGGTAGCGCATGTATCGTAGCGACAAATTTATTTGAAAGCTATATAAAATCAACTTCAATTAATGTATTATCATTCCTAATTAAACAATATAACTCTTCCGAATTTAAAATTATGTTTCCACATTTTTTTGCGGTAGCAACACGCCGGGTATCACGCAGTAAGTAACAAGAAACCATTCTATGACGAAATCTATGGGTGAGGCCTATGTTCAGCAGTGGACTTTTGATAAGCTTTAATAGTAAACAACCTACATTTGTGGAGAATAAAATATATTTTAAGGATGTGTGACGGATTCTTTCTTGCTCCACAACACTATTAGAAATAGGAGAAACTTTTATAGACATTAAAGCGCTTTGTACGTGTTACTCGTTCAAACAACACGATAGACAACGGATTATTAAGCTGAAGTGGCAGTGGGCCGGCCATAAAGCTCGAAGAACCGACAACCGATGGGGAAGAAAGGTTCTTGAGTGGCAGCCTCGTACCGGTAGGCGAAGTGTAGAGCGACCCCCCACGAGATGGAGTGACGACCTGGTAAGACATGCAGGAAGTCGATGGATGCAGGTGGCTCGGGACCGTGCTTTGCGGTATTCCTTGGGGGAGGCCTATGTTCAGCAGTGGACTTATGAAAGGCTGTAATGATGATGATGATGATAACTCGTTCAAAGGTCGAATACACAATCCGAGTGAAGGTTACCATCCAACACTATGTGTTTTAATTTGGTCCATAGTTTGTCGACGAAATTGGCAATATATTGAAAATGGGCTAAATTAAGAGTAGCCTTAACCGACAAGCATGTATATGGATGAAAAGGAAGCGAGAGAAATGTGTCAGGATCGTGCCAAATGGAAGCCCGTAATCTCTGCCTACCCTATCTGAGTGACAGGCGTGACTTTATGTATGTTATTATATGATTTAAGTTGGACCTTACACGCCTTTCTATTATTGTTGGTCTAGTGGTCGTAAGCGCAACTGCTCATGAGGTCCTGGGTTCGAATTTCGGGTTGTACCAAAATCAATTATTGAGTTTTTCTGCCAAAAATTCTTAGAAGCAGCCTGGAGTCATGAAGTGGGCAGTGTTTCATCCCCATGCCTCGAAAAGCATGTATTGCCTGATGCCTGATCCTGCGCCTGATTTTTTACGGTCGTGTCATATCACGCAAGAGTTTGAGGGAATAAAGAGTGCATCTGTGCTTGTGCAATATACTTGGTCACTATAACCCTGTCCTGCGCAGGTTGTCTCTGTCTTTTTTTAATCTAATTTGGTCTGGATGAACGACAAAAACTTTACGTTTCAATTATTACCTCAAATCCTTCTAACTTTGAAAAATAGGAGACGTTTAAACACGTACTTGTATATGTTACTTCATCATCTTTTGAAGTCGACTGCAGGTTTCCATGGACTGCCGTAGCCCCCTACTATGGCCACTTACTGTAGGTTCATTTGCCACTTTATTTTTATAAGAAACTAGTGACCTGCCCCGGCTTCGCATGAATGGAATCTATAAATGTCGTTTATGAAAACGAGGCATTCCATCTTAGTACTCTGAGGTGACAACACGTCTACATTTTGATTCTTAATCGAGCATAATTGTTGATGTCTATGGGTTCACAGTATCCACTTACCGTCAGGTGGACTGTGTGCTCGTTTGTTACCCTTTTTTTATAAAAAAAACCGGTTCAGCCACTCCGAAGACTAGCACGCACAGATATAGATATAGACTAATAATGTGCCAGTTATTTTTTACGGCTTTGACTTATAACATAAAATTTGGTTGATCTTATGTAATTTTTTTCCAAATCTTCTACAACAATATGGTTATAGGTTAATACGCCGAAACTTATATGGGCTAATAAATAAATAAATATAGAACAAGATTTGTGCATGCTTGTCAAAAAATTGAGCATAGTTTCGGCGTCATTTGTAATCTTCTTACATAGTTTAGCTTTTTTGTTAGCCTGAGTCGGTACGGTTTTTTTACTTATGTGGTCTGAGCTCATAATCATTAATTTATGTTTTAACGAATTTTAGGATTCGAACTATTTGGCTCTTTATTTATATCTTCGCAAGATGTGTTATTGTTATCAGTTCTTATGTTAAAAACGTATTTATTTCTTCCTTTTCCTTTCAATATATCTGCGACAGCTTTATTTGTTTTTTAATTGATACTATCTCTCGGGACTTTCTCTCAACATCTCTAGGATTTATTTTCCTTGAGGAAGTTTTTTCGGTATAACGGTAAGTGAAATTTATTACCGGTGTATGGCAACACTGTAGGGATTTTGTAGATTCATTGTATTTTCCTGCAGAATCATAACCTGGGTTTTATTTAAAAATATGCCCCTGCTTATAATGTTTACGGCGTAATAAACATTTTTAAGATTGACAATACGTTTTAAAATATTATTTTGTTTTCATTATCAGATATTTCTAAGACTATCTGTACATATGACTGTAAGTATGTTTGTATGAAGGAATGTTGTGGAATTTTGAATTCAGTTTTTACTCTTTACGGACGAGCATGTATGTCTACTTCTCTGGGTGACAGGTGTTTACATAATAAATGTATGTATGTGTATGTATGTACATATATTTTCACCTAACTTCGGAGGTCTGAAGAATTTGAAACATTACAGGCGTAATAAAAATTGATGATGGTAATACAATAATTTCATGACAATGTCTAAGCATTCTCGTTGAGATCTTAGATAGGATCATCACAGCTCATGATGGTAAGTGTTGTTTGTCTTTCTACCGTCTTCAAAAAGGAGGAGGTACTCAATTCGACTGTATGTTTTTCTTTTTTTTATGTGTAACTTTTTTCTGGGTCAAGCGATTTTGATGATTCTTTTTTTATTTGAAAGCTGGTACTTCTCATATGGTTTCATATAAATTTGATCAACGTCTAACCAATAGTTTGTGAGTTATTCTTAATAAATTTTATTTAAGTCGGTTGTACAAAATTTTTAATTTTAAGTTATATAAACACTAATTTTCTACCGACTGCAAAAAGGAGACAGTACTCAAAAAAGACCTTGATCAAATTTATATGGGACCACATGAAAAAAAAGAATAATCAAAATCGGTTCATTTAGAAAAAAAATTTAAGGTAACACACATGAAAAAATACAGTTGAATCGAGTACCTCCTCCTTTTTGAAGTCGATTAAAAAGGATTTGTCTATTGTATTGTGATTCTTTAGGCGGTGGGCTGAAGAACTTTCAATATTTTTCATCAAAGCCTATTTTTTTGGCTAAACGTGATCCGAGTAGCTTGTTGCATTTTATACTCTGCCTTCCCTCACCGGGGTTAAAGGCTTCATGAT
This sequence comes from Parnassius glacialis, assembly GCA_033319125.1. Lineage (NCBI taxonomy): Eukaryota > Metazoa > Arthropoda > Insecta > Lepidoptera > Papilionidae > Parnassius > Parnassius glacialis. The sequence continues at coordinate 13,643,569 of JAVANC010000023.1, read as the reverse complement.
ATGTGTATGTATCTATGTCCCTACATTATTTAAAAGTAAAGATAACAAATGATCACACATTCCACTTGATGGTGGATGCTGATCCCCAATAAAGAATAAATGTTGTTGGTTGTTGTTGATGTTGTTACTCCTGTAATCTTAAAAAGCTTATTCCTTTTTCCATCGAGCTGACCCATTTAGGGTTCCATTCCCATTATGTACTATTTTAAATATATTTGAAGTAAGAAATGCTACATTGTTTATATACAACTATGTAGTGATGCGTCTTTATCATAAATAGTATAAAAATTATAAATATGATATATAAAGTTAAAACTTTGGGAATCTTTTACTCGAATAGTAATCATAATAATCAAAAGATCAAAATCTATTTAATATTGTGTTCAGTTTATGTAGACATACTACAAAACCCGTTTTAAAATCATTAAAAATCACGAATTTGCACAAGTTTTTCAAGTGTGCTAATAAACTGGTTGTTCTCGGTTATGCGGCCAGCAGATATGTGGTTAGCACGTTGGTGTCTCAGTTAGAATCTTTTTTGGAATATAAATACAATAGAATTTTCAAGAAATAGGTACATACCACAAGTTATACAATATATATTTATATAATTTATAGTGGTTGAGAAGAAAATTTTGTAATGCTCTCATTTGATTACTTAGAGTTCGTTTATTTCCATACAATGCAAAAAAAAAACAATGTTAAAGTGACACACGAGCTTACAGTCTACCTGTAGCAGCCTATGGTAGCCTGTATCTAAGGATGTATCGACTTTTTTATATATGATGGGATGGCAAACGAGCACCCAGTCCACCCGGTAGTAAGTGATAACTGTGGCACATAGACATCTAAATCTATCCTCGTTTGCGAATTAAAATGCAGATGCGTTGTGAGCCGTGAGACCTAAGATGGAATGCCCCTTTTCCAGCGAAAAAGGTTTCCGGTTCTCTACACTCACCATACGAAACACAGTAGCATTAATCTGCTATTTCACGCTGGTATTCTGTGAGAGCGTGGTCGTTCCCCGGTCAAGCTGACCCATTCGTGCTACAGTTATACAATTAATATAGCTGCAGCGTGACTCTACCACGTACAAAATGAAAAAAAAAACAACGGTGTGACATACAAGCTTACAGTCTACCTGTAGCAGCCTATGGTAACCTGTATTTAACTATGCATCGATATTTGATCAATACGCACTTCTGTCAATACAGTACCGATATCTATTCATATTATAAAATATAGACGATACCGAACCCATACTTTTAGAGAATTTAAAAGAAGGTAAAGTATGACAAAAATTGAGTCGGTTTACACAATTCGTGGGCGAATTAGAAAATTTTATGAAAGAAAAAAAGTTCTAAAGTTAAAGTTTTTATTATTAAATCTTTTTAAAAAACTCTCCATCAGCATCTTGTACAAAGTTCAGAAGTAATTGCCGAAACATTTTTTCCAAGCTCCGATATCCTTTTTAAGGCCTTTACAAACACTGCTAGCGCATCTTCCGGCGAGGAAAACTTTTATCCCTTTCGGCGGATTTTTTTGGGAATAAAAACAACTAAGTAAGGCGCCAAATTAGGACTGTAAAGAGCGTAACCTAAAATTTTAACTGGTGTTTTCTGTAGGAAATCCCTCGTTTCCAGAATTTTGTTTAAGCATTTGAGCAAGCATTTGGTAGTGTATTATTCAGCATGATGGTACAACGAATTAACACCTGATACCCCGTCAAAGAGACAAAAACCAGCGATCAAAATCTCTTCAAAAACTTCTCCATCGCTTTACTTTGATAGGCATTTTTGGGGTTAAAAACGCATGTTCTATATAGGATAAGTTATGTTAAGATATGTTCTATATGTTCATAGTGCATTGTGTAATTTTACTTGGATGTGAACGTACACGATAATGAAAGTGTGTGCGTATATGTGTAGTAGTGTTCAATAATTTAATGTAAAGTAAAATTTTAATGCGATTTATCATTTACTGTTTTGTAGCTTAAAACATACATGTTTTTTTTTATTTCTGTCTTTCTTTTTGATTTATTTCTCTCCTTGTGGTCGAAATGGATGAGGGGGATATTATATTATTTTGTGTTTTCCCACAGACGTGATAAGAAGCCTTTACTAGCCTGTTTTGGCAAGTTATAAACCAAAACGTGTATTTGTCGTTGCGGAACATCACTACTGCATTCACGTACTATGTGTTTAAAATGAGATTGGCTTCTAACTTCACGCAATTGAGTAGAGTCGGGAATACAAATTTCATTCGCAACTATAAACTATTGTGACAAAAAATATTTTATTTATTTTTCGTTCACGTACTTCAAAAAAGAATTCTTTCAAATAAGTTAATGTCGCTTTGTTTTTAAATATCGAGTTTTGTTTTATAATAAAGTTGTTTTAGTGTAAAGTATCATTCTCTCATAAAATAAATGAGTACTTTATTTTTATTTTTTTGTATTATGTACCTTTGTGTGTTACAATAACGAAACCCGAGTAAAGTAAGTTTGACGGGTACGACGTCACAAAATGGCGACAGAATAATACTATTTACCGAATACTCAACGCTGCTCAATTTTAAGATGCCTTTAATGCCAAAGTCAAAGTACGGTCTATAGATCTCAGCATAAGTCTCGTGCTGTTTCTATCACTTTAAGTCAAAGTGTCTGTGGCATCACGAGACAATGACGTCTTAAAATTGAGTAGTGTTTAAATATTTGGTCGTTAGTGTAATTGATTTAAAATAATACGGATGGTAACAGTTCTTGAGTTTATTTTACACATGGGTTTTTCCGATCAGTTGCTTTATAATAAAATAACAGATTCACAAAGTAACAAATGAAAATTAATTATACATTTATAATAAACTAGAGATGAGAATTACGTGGTAGAGCCATGCTGCAACTATATTATGGTTGTAGCACGAATGGGTCGGCTCGACCGGGGAAGGACCTCGCTTTCATAGAATAGCAGCTTAACACTGCTGTGTTTCGTATGGTGAGTGTAGAGAACCAGAGACCCTTTTTACTGGAAACGAAGCATTCCATCTTAACCCTCACGGGTGACAACGCATCTGCATTTTAATTCGTAATCGGAGATAGATGTAGATGTCTATGGGCCACAGCAACCACCATCAGGTGGACTGTGTGCTCGTTTGTCATCCTTATCCTATAAAAAAATCCGCCCAGATACCTGGATAGGATGTGGTGTTATTTAGATTTCCAAGAGATCTAAGACCATTTATTATATGAATTTTTTATTTTCTCTATCTCTTTGTAAAGTCACAATAGGCTCAACCGATCCGAAGATTAGCCCGGATAGACAGACAGATTTTTTTAAATGGATATCTTGCCTTATTAGCATGGAAATAGCCCCGTGACCTTAATAGAAGCCAGTTATTTGAACATTACAGACAGAAACTTAAATTTTATTTATATGTATACATAAATAAAATACATACCTACAAAATCACATTCAATACTTTAAATCAAAACACATTTAATCCTTTACTAAACCTTCAATTAGCTCAATATAATGAGGTTAAGCTCGTACATTCACGCATTATTCGAATGTCAATTATGTGAGAGTAAACTCGGCGCCGAACTCCCGCATTGTGAAATATACGAGTATATTGCGGTGGGTTTGGAAGTTTGGAAAGGCAAACCCTTATACGCATTTTAATTATCAGGCTGTTTTTGATATAGAGTTTATATTTACGGCGGAGGATACTGAATTATTTATTTGAGGCTTACTTTTTTAATATGGAATAGAAAGGAATATTAACTTTTTTACAAATATGGACATTACAGAATGTGGTGACAAATTTATGCCGTAAGACTGAAAAATTACATAAATTGTATTTGGTCTAAAATTCCGACATTGAACAATTATCCGTAGTTTCCGAGCAGGTTCGAACTCACGTCCCTATAGTGCCGTAAAAATTAACTTAGTAGCAATAAAAGAATATCCACTGCAACTGAATTAATGTGTCATAACAGGCGACAGAGGGAAACAACCAAAAATAATTAATAATTAAAAATTTTGTACAACCGACTTCAATATAAATTATTAAGAATAACTCATAAACTTTTGGTCAGACTTTGATCAAATTTATATGGGAGCACATGTTAAGCACCAGCTTGTAAATAAAAAAAGAATAATCGAAATCGGTTTACCCAGTAAAAAATTATGTGGTAACACACTTAAAAAAAACATACAGTCGAATTAAGTACAGTCTCTTTTTTGAAGTCGGTAGATAAAATAGACAGTAGCGTCTTCCTAATGAAGATTTGAAAATAGAAAATTGCGTTTACCAACCCGCTTGCCAAGCGTTCTTTAGTAAAAATCTATAGGGAGGCCTATGTTCGAGCGGCAACTAATGCGATAGTTTCGCAGTACAATAGTTTCCTTCTAACGCGAAGGTGTTTGTGTATAATCTAGCTTCCCGATCCAATGCCATGTTGCAGCTATATTATTAGTATAGTTGTAGCACGAATGGGTCTGCTCGACCGGGGTTGGACCAAGCTCTCACAGAATACCAGCGTAAAAAATAGCAGCTTAATGCTGCTGTGTTTCGTATGATGAGTATATAGAACCAGAGACCCTTTTTACTGGAAAAGAGGCATTCTATCTTAATCCTCACGGCTGACAACGCATCTGCATTTTAATTTGCAAACGAAGATAGATGTAGATGTCTATGGGCCGCAGCAACCACTTACCATCAGGTGGACTGTGCTCGTCTGTCACCCTTATTCTATAAAAAATATATACTAATAATACATGATAGATCCACAGGTCCTGCGCCTGATTTCTCTCCGATTGTGTCGAATCACCTATGAGTATGAGGGAACAGAGAGTGCACCTGTGTTCGCACACACAGGGAAGCCTGTGTTCAGCAGTGGACTCCGATAGTATAAATGATGAATTTATAAATTAATTAATGTTGTAGAATTGACGTAATCAGAACGCTTGGTTTACGGATAAGGGTAGCGAGGTGCGTGGTGCAGTGGTGCATTCACCATACATTTTGAGCGATCGCTATACAGGACACCATCATGCAAGAAGCACGGGACAGTGTCATGTAACATGTGGAACGCTCAGCTCTGCACGCCGAACTGATTGAGCACTGTAGTTTCTTCACTTTCCTAAAACAGGGCTATCCTTTCGTAAAGTAGACTATTCATCCTTAAATGAAAATTTTATTAGTAAAATAAACCACGTTCTACTCTCACTATGTTTATAATTATTAGTATTATTTAGGGACCTTGAAGAAAAGAGCTTACTCCTTTCTAAAAGGCCGGCCACGCATCTGCAATTCCCCTGGTGCTGCGGTTGTTCATGGGCGGCGGTGTTCACTTACCATCAGGTGAGCCGCATTCTCGTTTCCCACTCTTCTATAAAAAAAAGAATATGATCATCATGTTCTAAAGTTTTATTATTAAGGACAATTTTTTTTTATTTACTAACTCAATAAAACTAACAGAGGTGATAATGGATCCTAAATGAGATTGAGTATACGTGCGTCATATTATGGGATTTTGTTTAAACACGCGTTAAAAATAAAGAGCAATATTTTAACGCTATCTAAATATAGCTCTAATTATAACCGCTACCGTGGAAGTTCGATGAGAAAGCTGTGGGATTTTTTCAATGTCAGTCATTCCACCATCTGTTGGGAATTCCCCGAGTCGACTTAACCAAACCCTCGGAATGATGTTTTTTTATTTTACACAGCCACATTCATTATCATTATTAAATTATACGTACGCAGAGCTATGCTGTAGGCATGGATTATAAAAAATGGGGACTCTGCGCCGCGCGTATTCCAAGTGAAGCACTTTGAGTATGCCGGAACTTTTGTACAAACATGCAAAATACATCCCACTGTTGAGCCTATCTCGTTCCTATATCGTTTTATTTATTTATTCATTTATTGGATGTACACAACAATTTATATTCACTTTTACGAAACATAAATACCTAATATATACAAAGTTTTGACCTGGAATACAAACCAAAACACACACATACAGTTGCAACTTGCATTATACGTAAACATATTTATGAAAAAAAAATATTTTAGGTTTGAAAGGGATCATGAAATTAGGAAAGAATCCGCCGCGTTGCTCCGATGCGTATTGACTGCACATGTACCTGAAATATTTATAATTTCTAAAACATCTTTTAACGGCTAAGAGCCAAATTGCTATTGCTTTAATTTATATAATTTAAAATTAAAAATTTTGTACAGCCGACTTCAATATAAGCGACTTCAATATAGGTTATTTAAGAATAACTCAATAACCATTGGTCTGACCTTGATCAAATTCATATGGGACCACACGAGAACTATCAGCTTTCATATAAAAAAAGAATCATCGAATCGCCCAGTACAAAGTTATGAGGTAACACACATAAAAAAAAAACATACACTCGAATTGAGTACCGTCTCCTTTTTGGAAGTCGGCAGAAAAAAGGTTAAAATAGTAACCTTTTTAGAATTAAGATAATAGAAGTAAGAATGGCAAACTATTCTATCGGGGAGCACGTGCTAAATTCCTATTTTTTACTTATTGTAAGCCTGTAACTACAATCATCAAATCAATTGACTACAATCCCACCTGGTTGTAAGTGGTGATGAAGCCCTACATGGTAAATAGCTCTTTATTATAAGCCTATTCAATCTTGCCTTGAAGACACTCAGATTGTAATCCGGCGGAAAGATCGACGCCGGCAGATTATTCTATTCCTTTGCTGTACGTATTACGAAAGCAGATGCAAACCTTTGATAAATTACCTTGAAGGCTTCAAAACACTCTCTGTTATTACCTTAGAGCATACATAAGTAGCTTGCTTATGTATACTCTAAGGTTATTACAATGAGGGCTAATAATTTTCTGCTCACCAGATGTCGCTAGTTGACAATAAGGTAAAGTTTTTTTGTTACACAATGTAATTTAATTGAGAAGTTGTTTTTTAATAAAAGTTTATCAGTTTCTAGAGTATTATATTAATGCTCAAAACAATGTGTCAGTGGTTTTCTCTTTAATTTTATGCACAATTTTAATTTTTTTTTAATTTTTCTACTTCTATGAATATCCGTGGTTTGGGTTATTTATTTTTAATGTTATTAATATAAAATATAGCTAATAGTACAAAAAGAAAGAATAACTTTTACATTTTCCGAACAAATTAACTTCCCCCTATGAAATCTGTCAAATATTATACCTCACTTTCTAGTGGCGCTGCCTTGGTGTCAGAAAAAGTATTGGATGCCCTCATTGCCCTAGTGTATCATAACTATAGATTATTAAGAGTATTCACCATCGAGACATAATTAGGTAGTGTCGTTTTATTTAGCTTAGCGAAACGGATCCATGCTTAATTATATATGCAGGATACGTGACATCAGAGAATCCGGGAACTTGTCGCATACTGTTGTAATCGGTTGTCTGACCTTGTAAATGTACGGTATATACATACAATTTTCTATCAAACATTTAAATGCTGTTGAAGACATTCTAGCTAGTAACAAGGGCACTGACGTAAGAACAAGGCAACGTATCTCGGTTCGGCACTCTTTATTTATCGGCGGCTCAATAATGCAAGGTTTTGGGTTGGAATCCCGCACGAAACAAGCACATGTTTTTTTTTAAATTTATGTATGTCAAATTCCTCTAGCAACTACTATTACTTAATAGGATTCATTGAAATCAGTCCACAATTATTGTCTAATGACAAAAGCATCGCGTGATATGCATACAAAAAAAACGTTATGTCGAATTGAAAACTTAATTTTTTCCAAGTCAGCTAAGGCATGCCGCAGTGGAACGTATTTAAGCTGTAACTTTGATATTTATATTAAAAAAATATTAATAACAATACAAAACTGCACATGCATAGGTAATATACGAGCGTGTGCATGTCATGCAAGCCGAACTCTCCGCTCCGCTGCACGCTCTTGAATTAGTTTCTTGAATGGAGGTCACTCGAAATGTATGCCAAATGAGCCGCTATACCAGACTTCCTGCCGAAGTTTCTCATTTCTGGCTATGGGAACAACCTAAGGATTGTAATAGGAAAATGTCCTTAAGATCAAAATTTGGTAATGGCGCGGCGATCAGTCTCAGACCACCCATCTGCGCAGAATAGAATAACTGATTTTGACCTCTAGATCAGGAACTGTGTCTAGGACCACTAAACCAACGAGATAGTCAATTCATATTATTGAGTGTGTACATTACGGTCTAGCATAAGTATGAGAGCCCTTGTCACTCGATACAAAAAAAGTTTATTGCATGTAAAATACTAACTTTTCTACTTTTCTTATTAATACAAGTAAGGTCTAAGCAAACATTTATTTTATCGTTTGCATCTCTCAGTCATTCACAAGATAAAGTTTAAAGACTAACTTCTTGGCGAATAAGGTAATGTAACGTAGCTTTGCACAAGAGAAGATATAACGCAGAGTACTTTTTAACAAAGAAAAAGGAAGAGGTTCTATATTCGACGCGTGTATTTTTTTTAATATATTTCATAGATTTCTCTGAAACAACTGTCCCTGCTTGAACGATTATAAGCATTCTTTTTTACTTAATGAGTGTTCTTTTAATATGAATTTAAAGAAAAAAGTCCACCCTTAACGATGCAAATCTAGGTCATGAAATTATTACTGTTTAGACAAAATTCTAGTTGTTTAGCTTGTGATATTTTCTTAGTCTACTCAATAGGGTATTAAATTAAAATTTAATTTAAAATAAAAATCGGCTTGAAATAATAATTTTTACATTAAGCTTCTTTCAGAAATAAAGGCCCGCGGTTTTAATTCTTTGCATTGTCTAAGACAGTCTTTGCATTGGCTAAGAAAATATTACTCGTATGTAGGAAAAGAAATGTATTTTTAAGTTGGTTTTTAATTTAAAGAGTATTATAATTGCTATGTCTTACTTGGCTCGTTAATTTGGTTTTATTTTATTCAAATAAATCACCGTGAACTTGTTTTTTTTTAAATTAATTTGATATTACGCAGTCCTTTGAGATTGGATCGCTCATGCGTTTCATCTGATAAGAACTAGTGAGGCTCTTTGTGATTTTGTTCACGCCTTAGCTTTTGAAGTTATTATTTGCAAATGAGTCTTTTTTTTTTAAATAAATACTAACAGTATATTTTTTCTATACAAAAAGGATTTATGAATATTTTATAAAGAAAAATAATACCATATTTAAATAAAACTAAGTTTTAGGGATTTTATTGCATATATTAATTTATACGAGTATTTTAGAACAGTGACCATTCACGGGGAAAGACTCCCCGATGGGAACGTCGCGAATTTAAAATTAGTTAATATACTCAATAAAATCCGTAAAACTTATTATTATTATTATATATACTTTATTGTACACCACAAAACGATAGAAAAAAATAACAAATTACAAGGAGTAAAACTTAAGAGGTAATAAGGGGGTCTTATCACTAAAAAGCGATGTCTTCCAGACAACCATAAGATTAGGAAAAAATTGTACTATTGGTCAGTGGGAGGTGGTGTACATTATAGTAAACTTACATACTCATACCTAATTAAACTAAACCGATACATAATAACGAAATTTATTTATTTATTAATACACTAATATATACATCTAAAATATGATAGACATACATTATATTAAATAGGAAAATACACATAAACATTACATAAATAAATACAGACAGGATCCAAAAAATAAAGCAAATGACGACCAGTGGTTATTACACTGTTAGGTAGTGATTTTTGACGTCAGTTTTAATTAAAAAAGAGGAGGCAAATGAATGTATATGCTGCTCACCTAATAATAACGCGTGATCGTCAATGAAAGTGATACGGATGGAATTTTGAGTTCGGTCTCCTTGTAAAAGTATCCTGAACTTAAGATTATCTTTATCTTTATCTCTACATCTATATTTTATTTATCTATATCTTTATCCTATTTATATTAATGTCGATATCTATATCTATATCTACATCTATATCTACATCTATATCTACATCTACATCTATATCTACATCTACATCTATATCTACATCTACATCTATATCTACATCTATATCTACATCTACATCTATATCTATATCTACATCTACATCTACATCTATATCTACATCTACATCTATATCTATATCTATATCTATATCTATATCTATATCTATATCTATATCTATATCTATATCTATATCTATATCTATATCTATATCTATATCTATATCTATATCTATATCTATATCTATATCTATATCTATATCTATATCTATATCTATATCTATATCTATATCTATATCTACATCTATATCTATATCTGTATAGATGTCTATATCTATATCTATAGCTATATCTATATCTATATCTTCATCTACATCTATATCTATATCTGTGTATAATATATATATATATATATATATATATATATATATATATATATATATATATATATATATATAGTATTTATCGTTTCCTTTATTTATTTTTATATTATCACTTTTAAACTATGATATTATAATAAAAATCTAACTATTTATTTTGAAATTCGAATTGATGTATACTAAATTATTAATATACATACCCAAGCAATTATTTTGTCTGCCTGTCTGTGAATACATTGGTAAATAGGTAAAACTATAAACGTAATGTTTCAGTAGTTTAGTTACGATAATTTTCTTTCTCTTATCTAACTTTGGCGAGGCGGGTTGGTTTCATTTTCTGTGTATAATATGTATTTTCATAAATAACGTTCTCATGTTTCTGAGAGGGTTTTCTTGGAACAGGGAAGGGTTTACCACCCTACTACTGATGACGGAGCTAGCTTATTTAGGGTAATCACTTATCTGTTCTATGGAAACCAGTTAAAGCCTGATAAATTCGAAAGGAAATTGTGGATTACGTCATTGCGGTTATTTTGTTGTTTATTTACAGTTTAAAACACAAGCGCATAGTTTGCCCAATTCGTTTCATGGTTCCTTTGTAGGTCCGTCCGTTCGTTCGTTTCTGGATCCATCAATTTGGTCGTTCGTTAGTTTATCTAATTTACTGACTAACTTAATGTTTTTATCCGGATAAGTATCTTCATAGGTCTTCACGGCAGTTAAAAGTACAAATAAATAATCATCACACAACATGATAAAAGTACAAATTCCACGTGAACGAAGTCGCGGCTAATGATATCATTTAATCACTAACATAACTCTACCTTTTTTTATAAGATAGGGTGACAAACGAGCACACAGTCCACCTGATGGTAAGTGGTTGCTGTGGCCTATAGAAATCTACATTTATCCTCGCTTGCGAATCAAAATGCAGATGCGTTGTCACCCATGAGGACTAAGATGGAATGCCCCTTTTCAAGTAAAAATGGTCTCCAGTTATCTACACTCACCATACGAAACACAGTTAAGCTGCTATTTTACGGTGGTATTATGTGAGAGCGTGGTCCTTCCTCGGTCGAGCCGACCCATTCGTGCTACAACTATGCTACTAATATAGCTGCAGTATGGCTCTACTATGTAGAAATCCTGTACCTGTACCTGTTTTAAATAATGCATAAATTGGATATTAATCATAATATAGTTTTGTTCATTTCAATAGATGGAGTAAAGAGTTTAACGATACTGCGTTGTGACGGTGTAAGAATCGTAATCGCCACGTGGGTGTCGTAAGAGTTGACAGAGGAAAACAAAGGAGATAGGCAGCTGCATTTTCCTAATAACAGCTAGAAAATTAAAAAAAAACTGTTGTTGCCAACTCGCCTGCGAAGCGTAGCAACTATAGCCAATACCCTACGGATCATTCTATGGGGGAGAATTTTATATATGGATGAATAGATGATACTCGTAGTTTAACGTGAACATGAGTTCAGATTGGATTACTGATTTGATTTATTAGACTGTGTAAGATTTCTAATATTATGTAACGTTTATTTTTATTTGATTTTTACATGAGCTGGCAGCATGAACTCACGAACTGGCAAATGAATATATAATAGGACAAAAATAACAAAACATAAGAGAACGAGCGCTGGCATTATAAAAATGAAACCACAACTTAACCATAAACACACCGCATACAAACTGCACATTTAAATTTACTATTATTATCTAACAGTATAGTCAGAATAAGATTGTGTTGTGAAAATATTACTACACTCTTACTCATTAGAAAGTCATCACATAGTTGAAACCACATATCAATTGAAAATTTAAGGACTGTTTCCGAAATCGTCCAGAATAACACGAAAAAATATAACTTCTTAACTCTAATCACTCTACTAGTAGAAACGTGATAGCTTAGCAGCGAGCTCGTTCTTTATTAACTTTGTAGTGAGCGGGCAACCAGAATTCAAATTATTAATCACAATTATGATTTATCACTTTCTTGCCAGTAAAGGAAAACACCGTAATGAATTATGTTTTAATGAGGCGTGTGAAGGACTGCGGCGGACTCTTCTATGTCTTAAAAACCTCTCCAAAATAAGAGGAGGCCTGTACCTAGCTGTGGAATATATATGTAACTTTTTTTCACAAATATTAAATCACCATTTTCATATGCAAAGAACACAACGGAAGCTATTACAGCGCTGCCTTTAGAGGGGTTTAAGAATATAATGGAATGGTAAAGACCCCTTTTACCCTTGTCATCTTGACAAAGTAAGATCAAGATTATTACAGACTTATCATAAAGTAGATATAAAAACGAAAATAGTGTAGTAGTATATAGTATATTACTATGCTATGTAGCAGAGACGAATTTTTTAAATTATATGCACGTTTTAAATATTTAATAAAAAGCGACTATAAGACTTAGAGAAACTGCTTGATGGAATGGGACTGCGCGACAGACTTTTCCAATCTCTAAAACTTGTTTTGTAGGAAGCCTGAGAGAGATTTTTACGTGGTAGAGCCTGCTGCAGATATATTAGTGGTAAAATTGTAGCACGAATGGGTCGCCTCGATCGGGGAAGGACCACGCTCTCGCAGAATACCAGCGTAAAATATATCAGCTTAGCACTGCTTTGTTTCGTATGGTGAGTGTAGAGAGCCGGAGACCCTTTTTAATGGAAAAGAGGCATTCCGTCTTAGTCCCCACGGGTGACAACGAATCTGCATTTTGATTCGTAATTGAGAATAGATGTAGATGTCTAAGGGCCACAGCAACCACTTACCATTAGAATACCATTAGAATATGTAGACTGTGCTCTTTTGTCTCCTATTGCTATCGTATATAAAAAAGAGAGAGGCCCAGCAATGGGACGTTTATAGTCTGTAACTTTACTTTTTAATTTTGTGTCAAACAATAATTACTACCAGCCGGTGCCTCGTGTAGCTCTATGATATCTATCAAAATGTAGTAAATAACGCCTATTACAAAGTTTAGGGAAAATTCTGTATCATCTTATTAATTTTTAATGATAATTTTATTGACATTCTAAATTCTCAGAATGCCGTCTGACTAGACGATCGTTAACATTTTAATATTAAAGATGACTTTGACATTGACGAGAAATGAATTAATTAGACGAAATTAATTATTCTGAAAGTTCATTAGCTATTCGATTTTATATATACTAGTATTGCAAAAATATTTGAAAGTTGCTTTTTCGCAGAGATAGCTGGTTTGTAAACCACAATGACGAAAATTTTTACCCAATTGCGGCGGCACTAAAAAGGACAGCAATATATTTCAATACTATATTAGTATATTCATCGTGTAGTGGCGGTACAGGAAAGTCCACTACCCCATATCATTGCGTGGGTGTGTAAGAGGCAACAAGCATCTTCCTGAAAACAACTCCAAAATTCTAAAGAAATGCGAATATCAGGTGGGTACCTGCCAATCGTGGCAATTACAGCAAATATCCACTACATGACGCAATCAACGGATGAGGCCTATGTTCGGGAGTGGACTTTTAATAGGTTGTAGTGAATGAATAAACGAATGAAAAATAATTGTGTATTGTTTATGTACTCGTTAAAGCGAACAATATACATTCAAATAGAAATTAGTTTTCACGGATTTTATCGACTTAATTAACTAATGTTATATTGTCGACATTTCGAGTACTTTACAGCATCAATTGGCACCGGGGTTAGTCCCTATAGTTTTAGTAAACTCATTTGTTTTTTATATGATAAGGGTGACAAACGAGCACACAGTCCACCTGTTAAGTGGTTGCTGTGACCCATAGACATCTACATCTATCCTCGATTACGAATCAAAATGCAGATGCGTTGTCACTCCTGAGGACTAAGATAAAATGCCTCGTTTCCAGTAAAAAGGGTCCCCAGTTCTCTACACTCACCTTAAGAAACACGGCAGTATTAAGCTGCTATTTCACGCTGGTATTCTGTGAGAGCGTGGTCCTTCCCTGGTCGAGCCGATCCATTCGTGCTACAACTATACCAGTAATATAGCTGCAGCATGGCTCTACCACGTAAGTAAAAAAAATAAAGTTTTTTTTTATAGGATAAGGGTGACAAACGAGCACACAGTCCACCTGATGGTAAGTGGTTGCTGCGCCCCATAGACATCTACATCTATCCTCAATTACAAATCAAAATGTAGATGCGTTGTCACCCGTGAGGACTAAGATGGAATGCCTCATTTCTAGTAAAAAGGGCCTCCGGCCACCTGCACTCACCAAGCGAAACGCAGAGGTAAACCTCTACTTCACGCTGGTTTTCTGTGAGGTCGTGGTACCACCCCGGTTCGAGCCGACCCATCCGTGTGACAACAAAAGCTGCCGCGTGGCTCTACCACTGTTAAAAAGTTCGTCCATAATTCCTTAACTAGTCGTAATATTATGACGGACGATATCTCAACTGAATTTTTAAAAAATTATAATAAGTTTTTAAAGAATTATGATAAGTCAATGTTTCGTGTAAGAGCACCCTGCGTTCTGTGGGTTACCACCAGTAATACTTTTCGTATGGTGGTAGCCTATACGAAAGGAACCTATAAAACTCCGTAACACATATTAATACCTTTCAAAATAACTTTTTTTCTATTTGTTTCATATAAATTGATATGTCAAGTAACCGTTTTCGGGTCTACTTATTTTTAGAGCTCTGTACCTAAAATGTCAAACCGTGAAATCAATTAATTATTCGTCTCCCCTTTCTTCTGTTTCTCCAAAACTTTTCATTCGCTTTTTAAATTCAAAACGGTTCTAGAGTGTGTTTTCCGAATTATAGGCGAAAAGTTTACATGAACTTCCATTTTGGGGGCTAATTTTAGAGAGTAAATTGGTTTTCCTTATTGATAAGCGAAGTGTAGTGCAGCCTCGCACTAAATGTAATGACTGTGTGGATGCAGGAAGCGCAAGATCGTGTTTTGTAGCATTTCTTAGAGGAAGCCTTTGTTCAGACTTGTAAAAAGCTATAATGTTAATAATGTTTACAATAATAATTCACCATTGGGTTTTATACGGTGTGAATCCAAGATAACCCGTCCTTGATCCGGGAGGTGGTATGTGTAGTGATTTCCACATGAAAAATAAGTGGGCGGCCCCCCACTAGATGGAGTGACTAATCTGGAAATAGATGTAGGTAGTCGATGGCTGCAGGTGGTTCAAAATCGGATTTTGTGGCATTCTTTGAGTGAAGCCTATGTTCAGCTGTTTAATGATTACTACGACTCCGGTTTTGTTTTATCTATAAAAGAATCATCTATCATAGATTGTTGGAAATAATAGTATTAATATAGGTATATTATTATTAAGATACCTATTGGAACGAAGTACCTTATCGGATGTTACGGGTTTGGCGTATGGGAGCTAGGCGACAAAAAGTGTAAGATTTTTTCGTCACTAACCTCCTGTGACAGTGTAGACGGTCTTGGCGGCGAAATAAGGAAATGAGATGGAAAAATATCCATCTCCCTCACACTTTTTCTTATCTTGCCATCAAAGAAATATTATTTTATTTCAAATGACGCTTCATTTTAATAGACGCTAGTAATTCATTTATTTGTATTTGTTAATCAATTATATAATACCTACGTTTATCAATAATAATATACTACGTAAGGAACTTCGTTCCAACCGAGTGTTCCACGACACTCACGTGTTTTTTTTCTTAATGTTCATGTTTAAGCAAAAATTACCCGGATATAGCAATTAATAGTGATATCAATTGTTATACGTAACTGGCTGCGCCCAGCGTGCGTGTCCAATACCTTTATTTTTTCTTACTTTCTTGTCAGAAACCATCGCGATTGCGCGCACATGAACTCACCAAGGTTCATCATCATCATAATCAGATGAATGGTATATGAATGCAAAGAAGACGAACAAACAAATATTGACTGCCTAGTTGGTTAAGTTTGTAGCGTTTATAGCGTGGTTATAGCACGACTGTTGATCCTATGCTCTCTAGTTCGAATTCCGGGAATGAGCCAAGATCTGTTATTAAGTGTTGATGTCAAGAAATTATCAGTAGCAAGCCGGTTTCAAAAATTTGGCGGTGTTTCACCCTCTCTGCTTCGAACAACACGAAAAGCCGTTGGTACTGCGTCTGATCTCTTTAATTGAATTGACGTACCGTCTCGTACTGTGTGGGTGAGGGAGTACGCACAAGCGTTTTACGTGGTAGAGCCATGCTGCAGCTATATTAATATTATAGTTGTAGCACGAATAGGTCGGCTCGACTGGGGAAGGACCACGCTCTCACAGAATACCAGTTTAAAATAGCAGCTTAATGCTGCTGTGTTTCGTATGGTGAGTGTAGAGAACCGAAGACCCTTTTTACTGGAAAAGAGGCATTCCATCTTATTCCTGACTGGTGACGACGCATCTGCATATTGATTCGCAAACGAAGATAGATGTAGATGTCTATGGGCCACAGCAACCACTTACCATCAGGTGGACTGTGTGCTCGTTTGTCACACTTATTTTATAAAAAAAGCATATTCCCTCACCCTCCATACTCGTAGTAGTGCATGAGTGATTACACAATACACACTCATGCACTATAACTCTGTCTTACGCATTCTGGTCGCCGAGACTGATGTTTTTAAATAACTGCTTATGATGCTCATAAATATTCCCTACAATGGGAGAGACCTATGTCCAGCAGCAGGCTTTGACGGGCTTAGGATGAAAAGTAGACGTACATTATTACTTTATAAATGAGTTGTCCATTCATGTAAGGCATAATTCTAGGTAGATAATTTTTATTATGAACAGCGTGCAATTTAGCAGAAGTTTTCTGCCTCGCACGACTACTTTGTGGAATGTTTTACCAGATCGATATGATTAAGGAAAAAAAAGCTTACGCATCCTGGAAGGCAACGCATCGGCGATTCCTCTGTTTACGGGAGAGTGTGAAATATCGCGGATAAAGAACTTCTGAAATGTATTTCAACTTGGTAGAGTTACGCTACAGCTATGATTGTATTATTGTATGATTAATATATATATATATATATATATATATATATATATATATATATATATATATATTATATGATTAATATATTAATTGTATGATTGTACAGCATGGATGCATGGCTTGGCTGAGGTAGGACCACGCTCTCACAGAATACCAGCGTAAAATAGTAGCTATTTATTTTTACTGATTTTACTGGAAACAAGGCATTCCATCTTAGTCCTCAGGTATGATCACGCATCTGCATATTGATTCTTAATTGAGGATAGATGTCAATTTTAATGGATCACAGCATCCACTTACCATAAGGTGGACTGGGTGCTCGTTGGTCATTCTTATTCTGTCAAAAATACAAGTATACATATTAGTTAAAAATGCATTGTGAGTTATTCATATAATATTTATTATTATTAAAAAACTTCTTTTATTGCTCACATTGGGTTATCTAAAGAGGGGCAACAATACATACGGACTTTCCACAATTAGTCATTATGCTCCGGGATTTTTTATCTTCTTCAGAGTAGTCTTAATTTATTTTATTAAACATTAACACTAATGATCTATTGATTTTACTTATGGAATTTCCCTCGGAATTTTTTTATTAACTTAAAAACGTTATCCTTGAACAAAACATTTTCTATATCGATGAGACGGCCTTAGGTTGCTGTACGTTGTAGAGTCGCATATAGCTTACTTAGGCTATGGCTCTAACACCAACGGGTTAGCTCTACGGGGAAAGACCACGCTCGCAAGGAATACTAGCATGAAATATGTTTATTTAGCGCAAGTATTTCATACGTGTGTGTTAGTGTGGCAAGTGACAAGCACTTTGAACTATTTTTTGTCAAAAATGACTACGGACGTGCATTTTAAAATCTATTGCAATTTATCGAGGACATGTAGAAGTTTATATGTATCAACATCCACTTTTATATATTCCTCACTTACCGTTGTACAATGTTTTCGTTAGGTTCTATGAAAAATAAATCTAGAATAGAATAGAATAGAATAATTTTTATTCCATATAGATTATAGTACATGATACTTATTGAAAGTCATTTTTTACTTTTACCACTGGTTCGCAAAAAAAAACCTCTGTCCTGGGAAGAACCAGCAAGAAACCCAGAGGGCCTTTTAAAAAAAAACACAATTTACAATATAATATTTTATACAATTATTATGAAAACATTTAGAAACAGCATGGTCGTGATCACCTTCTCCAGGGGTTATTATCAGTCATGTACACTTTAGTAGTATAATAACCCTTACTAGACAATTTTGCTTAATAAACAATTTAAACCTTCTGTATCGCTAACATCAAGACCCACCAACCAGTCCAGTTTGAAAAATTTATTTTAACGTTAGATAGTCCGTGTATTTAGGGAGGAAGGGAGAAAGTTTATTACGTGACCATATGCGCTGGAAAGTGTAGTATTCGCGTAAATATAAGAAATCATTATGTTTATTAAAGTTCATAGTGATTTCTTATATATACGCGATTACTAAACATGGACTAAAACTAAGTTTACAGATATTATCGCGTTTAATTTTATCTTTTTTAAAAAGTTTATACGTGGTAGAGCCATACTGCAGCTATGTTAGTAGTATAGTTGTAGCACGAATGGGTCGGCTCGACCGGGGAAAGACCACGCTCTCACAGAATACCAGCTTAAAATAGCAGCTTAATACCGCTGTTTCGTATGGTATATATGGTATATATAGAACCGGAGACCCTTTATACTGGAAATGAGGCATTCCATCGTAGTCCTCACGGGTGATAACGCATCTGCATTTTCTTTCTTTTCTTTCTATTTTTTTATAACATTACCACCACACTAGAATTTTCTCCTGTATCGTGAAGGCAGTTTAAAGTAAAAAAAAAGTACTAGGACAAACATCCAGACTCGGAACCATTATTTGTAGGCCACAAAAATACTTGTTCCGTGCGGGATTCGAACCCGCGGCCCCCAGCGCAACAACTCATTGCTAAGCCACTGCGCCACGGAGCCGTTATATTTTGATTCCTTATTGAGTATAGATGTATATGTCATGGGTCACAGCACCCACTTACCATCAGGTGGACTGTGTGCTCGTTTGTCATCCTATACTATTTATAAGAAGGTTATTACACTACGCTACAACCTGTGTCATTTTTTATATAATTTGTAGTACATGTATTCAATCACAATCTGCCAAACTGTGACACTCTGTCGGCAGCAGCTCTCGTTTATACAATATTTATGAAGGTTTTCTTCCCATTATCCAATAAAAAAATACATTTCTTCTGCCAAACTGAAATACAATTTGTCGGCAGTAGTTCTCGTCTTACATCCTTATGTTTATCTAATCTTAAGTTTGTTATATATATAGTATATTTATTAAGTATATTGTGTATTTGTTATTTTGGTTTTTCCTCGATCAATGAAAAAAGTAAATCAAACACAATTATTTACGGCTCCGTGGCTCAGCGGCTTAGCTTAGCAGTGAGTTGCGGCGCTTAGGGCCGTGGTTTTGAATCCCTCACAGTACAAGTATTTGTATGGCCTACAATTAATTGTTCCGGGTCTGGTGTTTTCTTGTGAAATTTATGTATCCAAAATACAGGAGAAAATCTTAACGTTTATTTTAAATAATAAAAAAGAATAAATTTATTTACATATTATGGATGGTAGCACAAATGAATCGGCTCAACGTCGGTAGGGCCACGCCCTCATAGAATACCAGCGTAAAATATCAGCTTAATTCTACTGTGTTTCGTATGTGATATGTTTCGTGAGTGTAGAAAACCGGATACCCTTTTTCTCGTAACAAGGCATTCTATCTTAGTCCTCAGGGGTGACAACGCGTCTGCATTTTGATTCTTAATCGAGGATTAATGTAGATATATATGGGCCACCGTATCCACTTAATCAGGTGGACCATGTGCTCGTTTATCACCTTTATTCTTTAAAGAAACCTCATACAAATAGAACAAAAAAGAGAAAAATATAAATAATATTAAATAAACTCACCTACATATAACATTTACTACTGAACGTGTAGTGGTAGAGCTAGTATGTGTAAGAAAATCCACTTCCTCATTATCATCTCATCGTTTGTATGAAACAGAGAGGTACTTGTACCGTCCAAATTTAACGCGGGTGAAACCACTAGTCACAGCTATTCATAAATAAAGTTAAAGGCTTAGTTTAAAAAATTAACTTAAAAAGGGACTCACCGATGCAGGTATCAAGTGTAAACGTGACCGAAGGTCTGTTAAACAACAATGATAACGTCATTGCCTAATTCCGGTTTCCGAATGATGCCATTCACGGTCGCTAATAGTTTTCGATAGATGCTTCTTGTTATTGATTGCAATGACCTTAGTAATTCTTAATGCTTTTAATTTCTTGAATTTAATCAAATTTTTGGTATTATTGAATTATTCATAATCTTATAGGTTGGTTGTATTGCTAATAAAAAAGTTTAAAAAGTGCTCCAGAATTTTCTTGTTTCTTTTTTTTATTAAAACGTGATTATAACTGCTTAATGCCTTTCCAGACGTGCTCCTAGGCTAAAAACGAGTCATATCAACTGGTTAGTTAGTTTTTATACGTGGTAGAGCCATGCTGCAGCTATATTACTAGTATAGATGTAGCACGAATGGGTCGGCTCGACCGGGGAAAGAACACGCTCTCACAGAATACCAGCGTAAAATGGCAGCTTGACACTGCTGTGTTTCTTATGGTGAGTGTAGAGAACCGGGTACCTATTTTACTGGAAAAGAGGCATTCCATCTTCGTCCTCACGGGTGACGACGCGTCTACATTTTTTTTTGATTTTTTTTGATTCGATTCTTTATTGAGGATAGATGTAGATGTCTATGGGTCACAGCAACCACTTACTATCAGGTGGACTGTGTGCTCGTTCGTCACCAAATCCTATAAAAAAAGCTATTAATAAACATAACAGACTAACTTTCGAAGACCATGTGAGCAAATTGCTCGAAGAGGGGAGGGTCAAGAGTACTCGGATACCTAGACGTGCATGTATGAAGAAGATAATGAATCTGAAAGAAGCGAAAGAGGTATGTAAGGATCGTGATACTTGGCGATCTGTTCTCTCTGGCTACCCCGTCAGGGATTGTGCGTGAAGATAAGTAAGTAAGTATATCTATAATATAAAAATGAATCGCTGAATGTGTTGCTAAGCGCAAATCTCGAGAGCAGCTGAACCGATTTCGCTTATTCTTTTTTTATAATATTCCTTGAAGGACGAATATGGTTCTTACGGAAAAAATTAAAATATTGCCTGCAAAAGACTAAAAACAACACTTTTCTATATTCCCATACAAAAGATTCGTAATAATACTTAAAAGTAAATTTGAACTTTAATACCATACCATAAAGTTTAAGTGTTAGTTGAGGGGTTCCGGGAAGGCAAAATAATTGAGTGACGTTAGTATTGTATAAATATTAACGTTAATATTTGTCAATATTTATATATACTTGCAGATAGTTGATGTTATAAGGAGTAACTTGGGCTGCTTTTAGTTTAGGGTTTCACGAAAAATAACACGCGGGCGAAGTCGCGGGGAACAGCTAGTTGTTTATAAAAGTAAGGGTGACAAACAACCGCACAGTTTAAATATTTTTTTAAAGAATAAGGGTGACAAACGAGCACACAGTTTACCTGATGGTAAGTGGATGCTGTGGCCTGTAGACATTTACATTTATCCTCGATTATGAATTAAAAATGCAGATGTGTTGTCATCCCTAAGGACTACGATGGAATGCCTCGTTTCCAGTTTAAAGGGTCTCCGGTTCTCTACACTCACCGTGCGAAACACAGAAGTGTTAAGCTGCTATTTTACGCTGGCATTCTGTGAGAGCGTGGCCCTACCCCGGTCGAGTCGACCCATTCGTGATACAGCCACAATATAGCTGCAGCATGACGACCACGTACGAAATATGTCTAATCTGATGCATACTGTAGTCCATGGGCATTTACATATCTAACCGATTAGGAAATAAAATACAAATGCGCTCTAAGGCCTGAGGACTAAGATGGATTGTATCATTACCAGTAAAAGGGTTTTACAGTTCTCTAGACTTACTATTCGAAATAGAGCAGTTTTAAACAGCCATTATACGTAGGCACACTGTGAGAGCGTGGTCTGCCTAAAGCTGTAATACATCTAACAGTATTAAAACTAAATTTATTAATGCTAACCGATCTAATTATATTTTATGGTATGACGCGAAAATGTTCTTTGAAGAACATATTATATACACAAAAAGAAATTAACGTCCTAACAAGATTAGTGCTAAACACTTTCTCAACTTGTAATTTATTTCTAACGTAAATAGTAAATTCTCTTCTCGGCGCTACGGCAACTTACATTCATTTTACTCGTATTAAACAGCTAGCTTTAGAAGTAAATACATAGGTTTAAATGCTACTTATACAACACGTTTCTACATGTTCAAAAAGAAAGATAAATGACTTATCGTCGACCGCTTATCACTTAAAGTTGACAAGATCAAATATAAAAACCGATATTATTTATGATAATAAACAAATTAAAGTATATCCTAGTTATTAATAAAGAAGATATTAACACATTTCGTCCTCCTGTAATCAAATTCTAAAAGTAATAGTACTCGTGTACTCTTTTTCTCTTTTTTCAATACAAGATTTCAATAACATTAAAGTTCTATTGGTAAAATTAAAAATGTTGTACGACCAACTTCAATATAAATATAATTTATTGCTTAGAATAATAACACCCCAGTTGGCGGGCGAATTGTCAATCGCAGTATCAGCCGTTCCGCATCTTTGACGCTGTTCCCTTTCGCCGTTTATCTTATACATATGGAATATGTAAAAAAAATTAAATTTCTCTGCTCTATATACAATACATCTTTAGCAAAGGACAAATTTCCCATGGAGTGGAAAATCGTTATAAATTATGGACCGATTGCAAGCCTTTCCACAATGTCTAAGGTCTTCAAAATTTTGATCTGTCCATATATTTCCGCTTATGTGAAACCATTTATCACGGTCCATCAACATGGTTTTTTGAAATCTAGATCAACTGCCACAAATTTGATTTCCTTTGTTGAGACTCTAACGAAGGCCATTGACGCTCGCCAGGAAATAGACGTAATTTATATAGATCTCAGCAAAGACTTTAATAAGGTGCCGCACGAAATATTGATTAAGAAGTTGTCAGTTTATGATATTAATGGAACCTTGTTAAACTGGTTTAATTCATATCTGAATAAGCGTAAATTCTTAGTAGTGGTAAATGGTTTTAATTCTAAGGAATATGACATAGATTCGGGAGTACCATAGGGTTCTAACCTGGGTCCTATTTTGTTTAACATTTTTGTTAATGACGTTGTTGATTACATCTTATATTCTACTCCGTACTTGTACACCGATGACTTGAAGTTACTACGAGTAAAAAAACGACATAGGATTCTATATTATTACAAGAGGATATAAATAGTCTAAGTCGTTGGAGTGAACGTAATGGCATGCAACTAAATGTGTGCAAATGTGTTTACGTCAAATTTACCCGAAAACAGAAAACTTTAGGCTCTGCTTATTTTATTAATGGTATAAAATTATAGGAAGCTGACCATATAAGAGGCCTAAGTGTGATAGTTGACAGAAAGTTAACCTTTGCTGCCCACTTAGAAAGTATTATAAAAAGAGCTTCAAACATGCTTGGATTTATTATTAGAATGGGCAAGCAGTTTCGGAGGTTGCAAACAAAAAAGCCTTCTGTACAACTCTTTTGTCCTGAGTATTCTGGAATACTGCAGTGTATTATGGCGACCAAACTATGCATGTCACTCTGTAAGGTTGGAACGAATTCAGAAGAGATATCTTTGACACCTAGCCTACTCAGCCAATAAATGTAAAAAAGGGTTTTCCTAAAAAAACAGATTGAAACACTACCTTGGAAATCCGTCGTATAATGCTTGATCTCGTCTTTTGTACAAATTATTTAACAACAAAATAGATTGCCCAGGCTTACTGAGAAAATTTAGATTCAATGTACCACACAAATAAGCTAGGACTAAAATATCACCATTAGTTCCACCCTTACGCACAACAGTTTTGGGCTCAAGTTCCCCCGAGAGCAAGCAGACTTCTAACTGTTATGGTAAAAACATAGATATCCATGCTACAAGTCTGAATACGTTTCGCAAACACTTGCAAAAAATCATAGTAGAGTTATAATTGAGTAATTGTTATGTTCATTTATATACTTTGCTGTTATTGTTTCCTTTTTTCTCTTTCTTTTTCTCATTTATTGTGAACACATTAAGTCACTTATAAATATTGGATGTTACTACCCTTAATAGTTTGTGCATGTGGTGTTTACCTTAATTAATTGTGCATTTAACGGTAAACACATGTTATTGTTAAATACTCATTGATTTTTTATTGTTACAATTACTGGTAAAGCTAATAAATAAAAAAAATAAACGGTATAATTGTACTGCCATATACCAAATACCATATGATATTTCTGGCTTCCCATAGTCGCCCCTTACGTCACCACGGGATAGTATTGGTTTTTTTTAAATTACAATTAGGTATTTTAATAAAAACTACGCTAAGCTGTAATAGACATTTTCTAGTACCTCGTTTCATTAGTCTCAAAGTTATATAAATATGACACCGTCTTAAAGTTCACTGCTGAATGTAGGGGTCACAAATTGCTGCATTTCATTGAGTGGCAGCTATAGTTTTTATTTTTTTATTTTCTAGTTGCTATTCAGTAGTTGACGCAGCTACACATCTCCTAAACCTTACGTTTCGATATGGTATAGTGAATATTCTTACACCGCCACTTCATGATTCTGCCATATGAAAAAAATCTACTAAGTTATAACACCGGTTTTAAACCGACATGAATATTTATATTTTGTTAACTCTCGGCAGTATTTGTTGAGCTAAATGTTAAGTATTCCTAGTTTATGACCAGTTTTAAGTATATAGTAATAAAACGAACACCCATAAAGATATCTCAAAGACAATGTACACCGCATCTTGAAAATATTCTTTGAGTTATCATGTTTTGTGCAAATTTATGTTGTGATGTTATAGAACTGTCGGGATTTATATATTTATCAGCTGCTTTATTTAACGTTTTATTTTTGTTTACATTTATTGCGAAAACTACTAGAATTTGAAGAGATTTAAATTTAAAGAGAACAAAGAAATTTAAGTTATTTTAGTTATCATGTCACTTGTTGCATTAAAATATAGTAAAGTTAATTATTTATTTATGACAAGTATAAATCATCTTTCTGAAAAGAGTTGCAAATGTCGAACTTAATGCCTTGTACGATCCTCTCGCTGTCAACATCAGGTGTGACGGACAGCGATGGATGTTTTAGCCGAGTGTTTGTGTTGTCCTGATATTGAGCACAATGCTTAGTACTCTCTGTTCTTATCCTTATATTTATATTTTTTACATGGTAAATCCAAGCTGCAGCTATATTATGGTTGTAGCATGAATGGGTCACCACGCTTTCACAGAATACCAGCTTAAAATAGCAGCTTAGTGCTGCCGTGTTTCGTATGGTGAGTGTAGAGAACTGGATACTCTTTTTTCTGGATACCAGGCATTCCATCTTAGTCCCTAGCGGTAGCCACGCATCTGCTTTTTGATTCTTAATCGAGGTTAGATGTAGACGTCAATGGGCCTCAGCATCCACTTACCATTAGGTGGGCTGAGTACTCGTTTGTCACCCTTAATCTATGAAAAAATCATTCAGAGGGTATTGGAACGGTTTGTGTAGTGGACTAGTAACAATAATCTTATTCCTAATTAATAATTATATCTGTAATTTTTGTCACCTCTGACTAAGATCGAATGTCTCATGGCTTGTGATTATACCCTTCGGAATGGAACACAGCAGTGTCGGCACTGTTGCTTGATGACAGGAATAGGTAAATGGTTGTTACTTATCCAGATTGTTTCCAGGGCAAAAGAAGTTATATCACTCAGATGCTGATATGGCAAATATCCCCCGTATTAGACAATATATGGGGGAGGCCTGTTTTCATCAGTGGACTTTAATATTCTGTAACAGTAACTGTACATTCTAATACTAGTATCAAGCACATCAAGGTGGTTTTACCAGTTACTCAACTCTAAAAAGTCTAATTCCTTCTTGGGGTAATGTATTTGCTTTTACAACAAAGTCCCAGAAAATATGCAGAAACTATCAATCAAACAGTGGAAAATTTTTATACAACTAAAACTGTTTAATAGTGATTATTATACTAATAAAGAGCATGTGATTGATAATATCCCATATTAATTCCCTAGTAATTCCATATTTAATTATAGAACATAATTTTAAATTAATGTTTAAAAAAGTCCCGCTGGGTTTTTGCTGGTTTTTCCCAGGACACAGGTTTTTTCCGAATCAGTGATAAAATTATCAATGACATTCAAGGTTTTTTTTTGTAATCTCTATTTAATTAAAACTATTCTATTCTATTCTATTTCGTCGATTTATTTTGCCGCGTTATATTGTATTGTTTTAAAATAAAAAAAAATCCGTGTTTCACTGCCATATACAGAACCATTATTGATTTAGTTCTGTCTGCCTTTATAATAATAAATAATATTCCTGTAAAACTTGGTTTCACAACGTGCAATGCTACTTATGGCGAAGGAAAGGAAGGAATTACCTGCAGAAGTGTACTATGGCTTCACAACAAGTGGGTCATCTCAACCAGAAGAGAAACACACAGCACCACCACCTGCAGATGTATTTCATATGGTAAGAGTAAGTGGCGAGAACCGGAAGCCTCTTTTTTAAAGCTTACGTGGTAGAGCCATTCTGCAGCTAAGTTGTACCACGAATGCTCGACCGGGGAAGAACCACGCTCTCACAGAATACCAGCGTAAAATAGCAGCTTAATGCTGCTGTGTTTTGTATGGTGAGTGTAGAGAACTAGAGACCCTTTTTACTGGAAAATAGGCATTCTATCTAGTCCTCACGGCTGACAACGCATCTGCATTTTAATTCGCAAACAAAGATAGATGTAGATGTCTATGGGCCACAGCAACCACTTACCATCAGGTGGACTGTGTGCTCATTTGTCACCCTTATTCTATAAAAAAAAGCTTTAGGGTGACAAACGAGCACACAGTCAACCTCTTAGTATGTGGATTCTGTGGTCTCTTAGTATGTGTCCCATTGATATCTACATATATCCTCGATTAAGAATCAAAATGCAACAGCGTTGTTTCCTTAAAGGTAGTCCTTATTGTAGATGTAGATGGAATGAATTTATGAAAAAAGGGGAGAGTCTTTTAACTAGAAACGAAACATTCCATCTGGAAACAACGGGACCTGGATCTATGCACTCACCATTCGAAACGCAGCTGCATTAAGTTTTTATTTACCGCTGGTATTATAGTGCTACATTAATTCGTGCTACAAAATAGCTGCTGCATGGACATACTCTTTTTACTATTAACAAGGATGACAACGGATGTGCATGATGCTCGTGTCTATGGGTACTACGTGTGTGCTCGTTTGTCATTCTTATTTTTATAATAAGGAAATAGAATAGAATATATTTTATTACAATTGAAATGTCTGTACTATTATTACGAATTTATATAGTTCCAAATTATTATTTTTTTTTTAATATAACTTGCGTATCCTGAGTATCGATTCTCGAGACGTACATTCAATATTTGCTGTCAAGCTGCCGTGTTAGCTATGGCACCAAATATCCACACCAGTCGCATGAGCAAGGCCACTTAGATATCGAGTTGGGTTTTGTGCTAAGATGCGTCAAGTTAACAAGTGATAGCAACGTTGGTCATTTACAGTCCACCATCCACATGCGGCGTTCGCAGGCGTAAAGCAATGCAAAAACAACGCGCGTGTTTGAAATTTAAAGTCAATAGTTTTGTTTAAATTGGTGTTAGTGAATTTTTAAATTTGTGTTATTTTCGATCTGTGGTTATGTACTTTAAATAAAAATAAATAAGGTTGTGAACAGATTATTTTTATTTTGGATACTTTATTAAGTGAGTATTATTTTTTCTTTTATTATTTCTATATGTTTTTGATACATTTATAAATTTTATTAAATAAGAAGTGAAATGTATGCGCATGCTTCTATTAAATATATACTATTAAAATGAAAGTTATATATATATATATATATATATATATATATATATATATATATATATATATATATATATTAATCATACAATAATACAATCATAGCTGTAGTAACTCTACCAAGTTGAAATACCTAATATATTATGTACCTTTTGAATAAATGTTAATAAAAAATAAAAAGTTAACAATTTCGGTATTATATCATCTCGAAACACATAATGTCTATTTATTTAATAATCATTCTTTATTTAAATTTTATATTAACGATACATTTTTTGTTTAACTTAAATATGTTTATGATCCAACTCTAATTTACGATTGCAATCTATTTTGCATAATAACTTAGTTTGTGTATTTTAAGACAACCTCCTTAGCGTACGTTACTTACAGTAAGTTTTATTAGTGAATAGGGTTGTATTTCAACCTGGTAAAGAAATATTATTATACTAAACATTTATTAGGGAAACTGAAATAGAAGATAGGCAGTAGTATGTTGCTAATTAATAACTTAAAAAATAAAAATATTACGTTATCCACCTACCAAGCGCGGGAACTATAGTAAAATCCCTCCTATGAGGCAATCTATGGGGGAGGCCTATGTTCAGAAGTAGACTGTAATGCAAGGAAATGTTTATACAACATAAAGATATTTATTTTTCTAAATTATAATAACGTGTCCATACACCATTTGGTCAAAAAGAAAGAGAGAGAAAAATAATACCATATTGCCTAAAATATTTAATTGTCTCAGTAATGATATACATAATAAATACCTCTCCGACCTCGCATCTCTCAAATCGATTAAAAATTATTTGATTCAATGGGAAGATGTAAATTACGTTATATATAAAACGTAAACGGATGCGACTTAAGCCGTAGACAGCAACAGTACCCAACAGCTGCGTGTAAGCCTAATGGGATTTCGTAGCTGTTTGTATGTTGTTAAATATATACATGTTATTTGTCTTAAACAATATATGAAATAATTAAAATAATAGACCGACGTTCGGATCACATTAGGCTTATGCTTTAAGAGGTTATTTACAGGACAGAATTCCCACGATGCTTTATGATATGATACAATTGACATAAGTTACAGCCTATATGCGTTCCACTGCTGGCACAGGCCTCCCCTCACTTCTGAGAGGGTTTTAGAGCAAGGAATTTAGCGAACTTCACGGGTCTTCGAAATAATTTTCTCTTTTTTTTTATTCATGCATGTTTCTTCACAATGTTTTTCTTTACTGCCGAGCACGTGGTAAATTAGGACTTAAAATTACAATTAAACATTTAATTGGTGCCGGCGGCGATCGAACCCGTACTACTGTGAATTTTAAGCCCCTGAGCAACCGCGGCTATTTCCTTTATAAGACATTTTATAATTTCATTCAATTATTTATTACAGTCCAATCAATAGTCCGAAATAAGTTATACTAATAAAACGTAAAACTATAGTAAGCTGTAGTTTCAAACTTCGTGACCCATAATTTTAAAGAATCAATTTGTAGGTACTTGATGCTGCTGCAGTTAGTTGAATTTATTGCATAGATGAAGGAAGTGGAGCTTTTACAGATTTGTAAAGCACTTCGTAGCGCAGCATTCAAATTCAATTTTAATTTGAATTTACCTGTAATAAAATTTTGAATTAATATTTCCGCTGAAAATTAAATTCAAACTAAAATTCTTCGTTCTCAATTTCTTAATATTGTTTTTTTTTTTGTTAAAATTAGTGTCGAACTAAGGCAGAGTCAAAACGTGTCGTGTAATGTTCAATGCACCAAAGGTGCGTGACATCTGGTAATGTCTAATATTCTTTGCTGTAATGCGTTAGCTACTTCGCCCAACAAGCATTGCAATAACAACACATTTTCCTACCATGGAAAATGCTTGGTTGTAAACGATAACATCATGAGGAAACTTTGTGCGTCTAAGAAATAAAAAAAAATTGAAGATATCCAACTGCCTCTTTCATACTTCTAAAACTGTCACGCAAATGAGGTGAGGCTTGTTGAATAAAGTAAATAATTTTATCGTACCATATTTTAGTATTTTGGTAGCCCTGCTGGTGAATGCGATCCGGTTATGTTCAAACGTTGCCTAACTCCACGTTATTAGATGCGTGTCACCTTGACCTCTCTTCTCTTTATTTGTGTACTTGTAAAATATTATCGATAAAATTCATAGTCAATGATAAATTATCATTTGTAATTTATTTCATAAATATATTTTAATTAAATAATTTTATTCACAAGAAAATAAAAAAATAATAAATAATTAAGTACATTTTGTAGATATATCGTGTAGTGGCGGTGTAAAATATCATCTAATCCAAATCGTTCCGTGGGTGTCATAAGAGGAGACAAAGGGAAACTGAAACAGGAGGTGGGAATCAGAATCTTCCTGATGACAACTCGAATTAATAAACAAAGAACTGTGTTTGCCAGCCCGGCTGCCAAGCGTGGCAACTATCGCAAAATCTCTTCTATGCGGCAATAACTCAAAAAAGTCTATCTACGTATATTCAGCAAAGGACTTTTATAAGATGTAATGGATGGATGAATGATTGAAAATCTAAAAATTATTGAAAATAATCATAGTAAAGTAAAGTTGCAGCCTATTTACGTCCCGTTGCAGGGCACAGGCCTCCTCTCATTTCTGAGAGAGTTTTAACTTTTAGGTTTTACGGCAAGGGAATGTCCGCCGCTCTGCTCCCGATGCGTTGGCGTACTATACATGTCTTCGAAATATTTTTTTTCTTATTTCTCAGACATGCAGGTTTCCTCGCGATGTTTTCCTTCACCGCCGAGCACGTGGTAAATCAGCACTTAAAATTGCAATTAACATTTTCATTGGTGCCGGCGGGGATCGAACCCGGGTTGCTCGAGTACTGTGAAGCTTACAACGAGCGCTAACCATCTGAGCTACCACGGCTCATAAAATAATCATAATGTTAATTGATTTAAATATAAAAATTAACTGGAAAATGGAATATAATATAGTGTATAATGTTGTCACTGGTGCGCCATCCAATACTAGCAAACATTGATCATTGAATATGATATTAAAGGGCCTGAAGTAAGTGTGACACGCAACTCATACATTCTAACTCACTCGTACTTGTATCCTATGTTACGTTTACCCAATAAGATCGAAGGTAGACTGGAATGCAATGACAGAAACACTTGAATAATCATGACATTCCAGATCCGTAAACCACCTATCCCACTTCTGCTAGTAACGGCGCAACAACTCAAAAGCAAATCATACTCATTGCGCGAGTAAAATGTTATTGTCAGATTTGAAATCCCGTTCGTTTGCAACGAGGTATATAACTTCTACAGCAGGTCCTCATGTCTTCTATTTTATTTAAAATACTCCGTCAATCGGGTGTAAAAATAGTTTATTAAATGTATCTAATATCTATCTATAACTTAAGAGGCATTGCTGTTCAGAGCTTGCGTCCATGCATAATATAACGAAACAGATATATCAGTCTCTCCGTATGCTCCTTATACTATATTATTTATATTTGTGCTACAGCAACCATGTTAAAGTACGAATATAAATATCCGACGTTGACGGACAGCACCTGTATAAGGAATGAAATTTGTGACTGGTATAAATATATTATACAGAAAAACTTTAACCACTAAACCTACTTAAGGCGACATGCCAGTACTTTTGAATATTCCTGAACGTCTTTAAATCTACAAGTAGTTAAATCTAATTATCACAAGTAAATGTTGTGTGAAAACGCAAATACTAGGCTCGATAAAAATGTTATAAACGTGGCACTAGATTGCTATTTAGACGTGTACCTTGCACAGATTCCATAATAAAACCGTGTGAAAACTTTAAATAAATATCAAATTTTAAGTTGAAAAAGTTGAAGTCAAATGAAACATTACGAATAGAATTTTAGAATATTGTTTGTTCTAAAATTCTCTTCGTTTTATTATTAATTCGCTCGACTATTCGGTATGTAGAATAAATTATATGCTATGCTAATATTGAAACCGTTTCAAGATTGATAATTTATGAACCCTAATTTGCTATTTAGGGTCTTAAAAATGCATGAATTTTCGACTTTCGTTTCACCTCCGAATGCCCTATTAAATAAGACTGAATGAAGTGAGGCCAATAGCTAGTGAGTAGTGATTGAAAAATGTAAAGTTTTTGTACAATTGTTATAAATCAACTTCTTTTGTAAATATTTTATTTTAATTATTTTAATACACCTTTTTTGCTTGAGAATGGCCACGAACTCTTCAGTTCAACAATATGACGTCATCCTTAGTAAAAATTCAAAATTATTAAAAATTACTTTTTATCTTATTTATCATTATGAAAGTTTCACTGCTAATTATTGGCCTCTACCATAAATCACCTCATAGGCAATCACAGTTTTTTTTATTTTTTAGTTGTAATCTGAATGTAAAAGAATAGAATAGAATAGAATAATTTTTTATTCCAAATTGATTATTACATAATTCTTATTGAAAGTCATTTTTTTATTTACCACTGGTTCGGAAAATACCTCTGTCCTGGGAAGAACCAGCAAGAAACCCAGAGGGATTTTTTTTCAAAGATCACTTAACAATAATTTCGTTTATACAATTATAAATGATTTTTCATAGAACCAGCATGGTGGCGATCACCTTATTCCCAGGGGTTATTTTCATTCATGTATTCCTTGATATTATAATAACCCTTTTTGTACAGTTTCTCTTTAATAAAACTTTTAAACTTGTTTATTGACAAACTTTGAATATGTTCTAGGATTTTGTTGTAAAAGCGTATACAATGCCCCATAAATGAATTACTGATTCTGTGGAGTCTGGTAACTGGTATTACAAGTTTATGTTTGTTCCTAGTGTTTAAAGTATGCACATCCTTATTCTTATTAAAGCTATTTATGTTTTTATGTACATACATTACATTTTCTTAAATATATTGCGATGTCAAAGTTAATATGCTTATTTCTTTAAATTTTTGTCTGAGGGACTCTTTACAATTTAGATTACAAATCGCCCGAACGGCTCTCTTTTGCAAAACAAATATAGCTTCAATATTAGTCGCATTACTCCATAGCAAAATTCAATAAGACATTATGCTATGAAAGTAACTAAAATACACTAATCTAGCTGTCTCAACATCTGTGAGACTTCTAATCTTTCTTACAGCATATGCTGCAGAACTAAGTCTGCTTGCTAATTTAGATATATGCGAGCCCCATTGAAGTTTCGCGTCAATAGTAATACCGAGAAAAACAGTGGTATCCACAAGACTCAACTCCTCCCCATTTAACAGCACATTGGTATTCGAATGTTTGACATTAGGTATTGTAAATTAAATACACGTTGTCTTATTGCCGTTTAAGAGCATATTGTTGGCGTTAAACCAATGTACTAATTTCGATAGAGCATTATTTACATCGTCATAATTAATTAACTGCCATTTGAGTTTGAAAATTAAAGAGCTGTTTGCCTTCTCCTGGTTTGCTTGCCTCTGTCGCCTTTTACAACACGCACGAAACGATACGGGGTAGTGGATATGATACGGGGTCAAACTACTGCTGCTAAACCAAAATAATTTAAAATAGTGTTTATAGATTTAT
This sequence comes from Parnassius glacialis, assembly GCA_033319125.1. Classification (NCBI taxonomy): domain Eukaryota; kingdom Metazoa; phylum Arthropoda; class Insecta; order Lepidoptera; family Papilionidae; genus Parnassius; species Parnassius glacialis. The sequence goes on along the minus strand of JAVANC010000023.1, from coordinate 13,609,383 downwards.
AACCTTATGTATAAAGCAAAATAATAAACTATATTACGATACCTTAAAAAAAATAACATACCGAATAGCCGGGAGTGCACTAACATTTTCATATTTACACACCACAAGTACTGCAAGACGGCCTTAAATATGTACATATGTAGTTGCTTATTTTGTAACCACCGTAGTGATTTACAGCAAAGGTCGTTTTAAAGAATTTTAGGGTTAGTAGGAAAATGATGATTGTAGGATTAGTTTTGGAGACAAAATTAGAAGATAGATTGTTAAGAATTACAAGTATTGATAATGTTCTTATACACACAAGTAAGGATTACAAACGTATATATTACTATCTGATGATAATTGGAAGCTGCGGCACATAGGTATCTATATGGAATCAAAATGTAGATGCGTTGTCACTTTTGGGGTCTAATATAGAAAGAATGTCTCGATACTTACGATATTTTTATCATACTTGCTATAGTTTCACTAGGTGAAATTTCATCTTGACTTATTATAGATTTACCTATTTTTTAAATAAACAAAGAATAACTGTGAAAAATAGGACATGTGCAAGTCCTATAATATTTTTTTTATTGTAATCGTATATTTTAATTTAAAATGATAAAAAAACTAAAAATAGAAACTTAATTATCATATAGTTCTGAAAATGTTCTGATTTTTATTTGTGTTTAATTTAGACCGCTAAGACTTCTGATGAATCATCAATACTAGTAGATTAAAATTATAAAATAGAAGCAAAAAATAAGCTGAGATTTTATAAGGGAAAGAAAAAAGAGAAGAGGAAGAAAAAAAGGATGTGAAAATAACGAGAGAGTTGTGTCAAGATACAGTGCCAAATAGAGGTCGATAATCTCTACCGTGTCTTACTCTCTGACTCTCTGAGTGACAAGCATGTTGTTCATATATGTATCTATGTACGTTTTAGAATTTCTACAGTAAGAGTATAGAGCTTCTCATACTGATCGGATAAAATCCCACAGTATTGCAAAATTGTTAAAAATAGATCTTATTACAACTATGAATTTAACAACTCAAAAGGAAATACCTATACACTGCTTAATAAGTGCCCAAGTATGCAAATGTGGGAAACTGCGGGGCAGTCCTGAGAGCTCGTTTGTACATGACTAGACACGTTTACTGCCTGGCGAAATATGTGCATCGCAGTTCCTCATTTCAGTAAGCGACAGAGATATATACAGATAAATATTTATATATAAAAATTACGTGTCACATTGTTTGTCAGCGATGAACTCCTAAAATACTTGAACTGATTTCAATGAAATTTTGCACACTGTGTGCAGTTTGGTATAACTTGAGAGATAGGATAGTTTTTATACCGATAAGTGACCCTTAACATTTTTTATTAGGAAATTAAAGATTTTTTATTGGAGAAAGGGTCATCTCAGGAAAGGGCAGAACAACGCCTGCCTGGCCAGCTAGTAGATAAATATAGATGTATAATAAATAGAAAAAGTAATGCTTTTTATTGTCTGCCAGTGCTTTTTTATATATTTGGTCGAATGCCACACATAATAAAAGTGACGAGTTTTAGGTTAGCGTTTACTTTTCTTTTGCGTAGATGACATTTTTTTTTAATTTATTAAAATTACAGACCCTTATTAATGGAAACAAGGTACTTATTCCATTTTAGTCCTTAGGGTTGACAACTCATGTTGATTCTTATTTGAATATAGATGTAGATGAATATGAGCCTTAGCATACACTTACCACACGTGCTCGTTTGTCACTCTAATTCTTTAAAAAATACCATGTTAAAAATACTCGGATGTTTAAAGCAAGGTATAAAATGAAAATTTATTTTTAAGGGTTGTTTAAACGGATTATACCTTAAAAGGTTCGGAATTAATACTTGTTCGGGTTAATGATGTCGTCAAAATTAACATTAAAATGCTGGTTTAACATCGGTGACAGATTTTTAAAACCTTTTTGACTAAGCTATGCAAAGTTCGTGGTTTCGTGATAACTTGGACGAGAAGGCCAAATTGGCCTCTAAAAAGCTTGGCGTGCTCAGCAGAGCGGGACAGTATTTCATGCGGGCACACCGCTTGCAACTTTACAAGGCGCAGGTTCGGCGTCACATGGAATACTGTTCCCATCTTTGGGCAGGGACCCCCCAGTGCCAGCTCCTTCCACTTGACCGCATCCAGCGCAGAGCGGTTCGAATCGTCGACGACCGAGTTCTTTCCGATCGGCTTGACTCACTGGCACTGCGTAGAGAGGTTGCATCTCTTTGCGTATTTTATCGCATCTACCACGGGGAGTGCTCTGAGGAATTGTTCGGACTAATTCCAGCCGCTCAATTTCACCATCGCACATCGCGACAGAACTTGCGATACCATCCATATCATCTAGATGATTGGCGGTCCACCACTGTGCGATTCAGAAGAAGTTTTCTCCCTCGCACAACTTCCTTGTGGAATCGATTACCACCAGCGATTTTTCCGGACCGATACGACTTAGGGACCTTCAAGAAAAGAGCCTACTCCTTTTTAAAAGGCCGGCAACGCATCTGCGATTCCCCTGGTGTTGCAGTTGTTCATGGGCGGCGGTAGTCACTTACCATCAGGTGAGCCGCATGCTCGTTTGCCCCCTCTCCTATAAAAAAAAATGCGGGCACACCGCTTGCAACTTTACAAGGCGCAGGTTCGGCCTCACATGGAATACAGTTCCCATCTCTGGGCAGGGGCTCCCCAGTGCCAGCTCCTTCCACTTGACCGCATCCAGCGCAGAGCGGTTCGAATCGTCGACGACCGAGTTCTTTCCGATCGGCTTGACTCACTGGCACTGCGTAGAGAGGTTGTATCTCTTTGCGTATTTTATCGCATTTACCACGGGGAGTGTTCTGAGGAATTGTTCGGACTAATTCCAGCCGCTCAATTTCACCATCGCACATCGCGACAAAACTCGCGATACCATCCATATCATCTGGATGATTGGCGGTCCACCACTATGTGATTCAGAAGAAGTATTCTCCCTCGCACAACTTCCTTGTGGAATCGATTACCACCAGCGATTTTTCCGGACCGATACGACTTAGGAACCTTTAAGAAAAGAGCCTACTCCTTTTTAAAAGGCGGCCAATGCATCTGCGATTCCCCTGGTGTTGCAATTGGTCATGGGCGGCGGTAGTCACTTACCATCAGGTGAGCCGTATGCTCGTTTGCTCCCTCTCCTATAAAAATAAATAAATAAAGTAGTTAGCGTTAAAACCAGATGAACAATTTTGAGTGAATCACCTTATTTACTTTCAAATCTAAAACGCTTATGTTTTTAATAAAAAGCACTTTATGTTAAAGTTGTAGAAACCACAGATAAAACAAATCTTTAGCTTGTATGTAACATAATATTTATACATTTGAATGTATTGTTTTTCTTAGGATTTTAACATACAATCGGAACTTACAAACGAATTTAAAAGAAATACTTTTTGATATTTAACACAACGATATAATCTATCAGTTACCAGCCAGAACCTAAAAACTAATACCGTGACCGTAACTGTAAGGACGGTACAGTGCACAAGATCGTTAACTATATTCCACACAAATTAACTCTTTTATGTCCCGAGATCTCATTTTTGTGTCTAATGGATGCCGTAAGTGGCTAAAATGGGAAAAGGCAGAAAGACACCATGGTTTATGCCCGAGGCAGTATAACCACAGATTAAATAAAAGTTGCAACATAAGTTTATGTCTCAAAAGATTTTAAACGTCCAGATCGGGGATGGGCAGCTGCGTACGAGATGTCTGTTACTGAGATCTCCAATCCGCTAACAAATGGTGCAGTTTATGGCTTCATTACTTCCTACAATGGAAGAGGCTTACGTCCAGAAGCTTAATACAGACAAATAAAGAAGAAAAAGAACATAAATTAAATTTAAATAAAGAATATAGTCCTTAGCAACCTGCATTTATCGACTCCCCGCATGCTTCATCATGTTCGTTATTCAGTAATCATGATTTATTACACAGCCTGTGAATCTACTCAACCTTATGATCATTACATCATTACTATTATTAATTAAGAAGAAGATATTATGGTTATTAATGTAATAATAACAAAAAAGGTGAGCCGCATGCTCGTTTGCCCCCTCTTCCATATAAAAAAAACATCGGTACATGTGAATCATCGGTTTCTCGCTAGACGTAGTTTCCGTGTTGGGATATCACTTGACCTTACTACATGAAGATTCAAAGAGACATTCGTAATGGAGGATGTTGTTTAACTTATCCTTGAATTTAATGAATTACATTTACTAAATATTGGACGTTTTCTTGTTTCACTTTTTCAATTATTTAAAAAAATATTTTTAATGAATAGTCGGCTTTAAAGACCAACCGAAAATATTCACAATATAGCTTCTAAAGTCTTTATAAAGCCATAGTATATAAGAATTCAAGATCCCAACTTTAAAAGCCGTTAAATGGAAAGTATTTTATTCTTCTTCGTCCTTTGAAGTGAGTTTTCACTTTTTATTGTGGTTTTTACTTTTTGACCCTTCTGAGTAGACTAAGAAATACTATAAAATAGTTTTTAAATCAAAAAAAAACTTAAAATTGGTTCGTTATTGACGATAATATCGCATACTATCTATACAGGAAAACTTTCTTCTCATATCGCATTATATATGATATAATAAGATTAAGAAATATATATATATATTATATAAGAAATATATTAGCGAATACGCTAATATATTTTATTTTCTCAGGTAAGTTAGTTTTCCCCGTTCTTTCTATTATATTTCATTTAATTATAAAAATTACAAGTTTTGATGAGAAATAGAGAAAGAGAGAGAGAGAGAGAGAGATAAATTTTATTTATTTCATATTATTGAAACCATGTTTGAAGTTTTATTATATGTGTTTGTAGGATTGATGTACGTTTTTCAATTTATATATAAATCTGTTGCACATATCATTTGCCCACTCCTGAATATAGACCTCCCTCATAGATTGCCTTATTCGCATTGGCCATAATTGCCTCGATTTTCAGGCGAGTTACAACACAGTATTTATTATACTGACTTATTATCTAGAAGATTCTGCTGTCCGTCTCATTTTTCATTTACTCTGTTTCCTTTTACGCCATCAAAGTGACGATAATATATACAGATAGAGGATTCTTTTATGTCTCCATTAATGTAAATTAATTGAATAGAAAATAAGGTAAGAAAAATATATTTTGTGCATTGTAATATCGTTGTTTAAGGTTTCATAACAAATAATTTATGATGACGTTATGAGTGTATGAGTGTCATTTGCTTATATTTATTTTATACTAGATGTTCCCCGCGACCTCGCCCGCGTGTCATTTGGGGTTTTAATTTTTTTGCGCGGAACCCTAATTCTTTTTCTAAAATAAATATAGCCTAAGTTACTCCTTGTGACATCAGCTATCTGCCAGTGAAACCCCCTCCAAAATCGGTTGAGCCGTTTCGGAGATTAGCCGGAACAAACCGACAGACAGACAGACAGACAGACAGACAGACAGACAGACAACAAAAATTGTATTTTTGTTATTAGTACCGTATATACTTTCATATGCATTTAGTACAAAACTGTAATTTTGACATTACAAACAGACACTTCAATTTTATTTATTTGTATAGATATGTAATTATTGCATTTATTATGTTTTATATTGTATTATTATCCATATATCTATCGGATCAGGGTAAAAAAGAAACAGTTATTGAGTTTTTTTGTCAAGAAATTCTCAGTCTCAGAGCTCGCAGTCAGGAAGTTGGTGGGGTTTACACCCCCGTGCCTCGTAAAGTACGCAAAGCCGTTAGTCCTTCGCCTGATCTCTCTCCGGTCAGACTATGAGAGTGAGAGAATAGAGACTGCATCTGGGCTTTCGTATACATTTGGGAACTATAATCCTGTCCGGAGCAGATGGCTAGTCTACGTTGAGACTTGTCGTCCTGACCAAAATTCAATTCAATTTATTTATCTCTTCACAACTTACTGGCTTGTTAAAAATAACGATGCACGTAGTAAAGGACCTTGTGTTGTAAGAGACTGGTGCCTATTATAGGTTTTATATTAGAAAAAAAACCCTAGTTACAGGTCATTAGATTCAGCGCATTATTATATTTATAATTGTACAAATAATACCGTAATGAATTCTGAAACTGATTTTCAATTCGTGTGTGACATTAACACGAAATACAAGTTCATTTGTCAACTTTAAGGGTGCACCGTTAAACTCAATTTTCTTTTATTTAGATTGTGATTTCAGCCAGCTTTCTTCAAAAATCACAGGATGACTGTCACAGTAATGTGACTGGTAAGATTTATTAAACTCACGTCCCCGCCATTTTATTTCAATTAAGCGTTCACATTGCTCGCATATTTATCAAGCTTTCGGTCACGTGTTGCGGGCACGGGCTCTCTACGATTTATGTTGCGAGTTGCGACTTGTTATGCAAAATATTTCGATATTTCTTATACGAATAGTAAAATTATAATTTTTAATTAAATTATTACAGTTATGTGATAAAAAAAATACGTCTTTGCATGTTATGTAATATCCGCTTTGCTGAATTCGATTACGACTGCCGGTATCATTTACAATCTTACTTTTACTTTAGAAATTGTAATATGTACATTACGCATATAGCATAAATACAGATTGTAATTTTAAATTTATTCATGATCATGACATGTTTGTTTTTTAATTCGTGTAAACGTTAAATGGATTTAAATGTGGTTTTCACTACAATTTAATGGCTTATTTAGAAAGATTTTCATGCTTCGCCCTATTTAAAAGTAGTTAAAAATATTGGTGTTTTTCATTAAGTCTTAAAAAGGTAAGAACTTAAAACAAATATATTGTATTTATATAGTCTGCGCGAATAGAGAAATAACGTGGAATTTGGAGTATTTATGTAGCATTTATATTGTTATCTTGCCATAAAAGCAACATAGAAGTCAGTATGTATCAATAATATGAAAACTAAATCTTTATATTTAAAAATTACGTTTCACATTATTTGTCCGCGATGAACTCCTAAACTACTGAACTGATTTCAATGAAATTTGCACACTCTGTGCAGTTTGGTCCAACTTGAGAGATAGGATAGTTTTTATCCTGATAAGTGACACTCAATATTTTTTTATTACGAATTTAAGAACTTTTATATGAAGGGTCGTCGAAAAGAGCAGAACAACGTCTGCCTGGTCAGCTAGTACAATAATAAAAATTTCTGGTTGTGGTGAAAGTATTAGCCAATCAGAGACGGCTCGGAAGCGCATTGGTTAAGCGCTATGCTGCGACGCTGTGAGCCGCAAGTTCGATTCCTGCATAAAACAAGTATTTGTATTGCATACTATCTGCGACTCCAATGGCGAAAAAGAGAAACCCACATGGTTGGCCTAAGGAGGTTGCTCTGAATCTGTTTATTAAGCCAACTCCAGATATGTGTTGGTGGAAGTAAGTTACGGGGGTAGAAGCGAGTTCTTTTTTTTTTCTAAATATTAATTTACAATATAAAATTTTATACAATTAAGAATGAATACATTTCGAAACAGCATGGTAGCGATCACCTCATTACCAGGGGTTATTATCAGTCACGTACTCTTCAATAATATAATAATCCATATTAAACAATATTTGCTTAATAGAAGTTATAGTGTAGTTTTATATTATATGTTTATAATACGTCAAATAGGAATAATGAGAGTAGCATTGATACACGTCATAATAAACGTTACAAAGGGCCTATATTACGTTTTCAAGTAACTGAGCAATTAATGCGTAATGATTGTGATACAGTGTACTTACGTCTTGCAATATTACTAACCCGAGACGTCATTGAAAGATATTAAATCTACGAGTACTATTACTAATCACTTCCCTGGTTCTCGTACATTGTTTCATTGACCAAATGATAACGTTGGTCATTACGAGTTAAGAGTGAGCTATAAAAACTGCATTGTTGAAATTTTATTAATTAAATGGGTATGTTGTTAAGATGTTATCAACCGAATATAATTATTTGAACAAACGCGGTAGGTTTACTTTTATTTCTTCGAGTTTGGGCTCAATGGTCGCTTTTGCTTGTCTGCTGTCTACATCAGTGTGCCAATTGTAGCCTGAGGTTGTGAACTGTAGTTTGAAGGTAGGTAACATTATTTTATACTGATCTATGTATATTGTATTATCTTTTTTAATCCCCGACGAAAACAGACGGGTGATATAAGTTTGTAGTGTGTATCTGTGTGTCTCTATGGCATCATAGCGTCTGAACTTATGAATCTGTAGCTTTTTTCGTTTGAAAGGTGTCTTAACCGAGTGTTTTAGTTATGTTTCAAAAAAATCTGTTCAACCGTTTGAAGGTCATCAACTCCTTTTGTTTCGGGGTTTTTATTTTTTTTATTTAAGTTATTAAAGTTCAGTGTTTCAATACAATTCAATCTGGTAGTAAGTGGTGATATTTAAGTGCTGTGTGTCATAAAACGGTTATATAGCTCTTTATTGGGTCAATTATAAATAATAATAATAATAATTTATTAGACTCTCAGTTTGACAAAATACACTTATGTATTATACCTATTTTAAATTACAAAATAACAGTTCAAAAAAGCCATATTCGAATAAAAAGTGTTTCAGCCGTCAGCGTCTTCCACCCTGAGTAGTACAAAAATCATTTCATTTCGCTATACAATACACAAACATGTTAAAATAAATATGGAAAATAAAGAGACATTTGTTTTTCTAACTACCACAAACCTGAATGCGTGTGTGTGTGTGTGTGTGTGTGTATGTGTGTGCATGTGTGCATTAGAATTTAAATATTAATTAACCTCTCTGTTTCGATTAAAATTTAACTTAACAGTGGTTGAGCCACGCAGCAGCTTTTGCTGTCGCACGGATGGGCCGGCTCGAACCGGGGTGGTACCACGACCTCACAGAAAACCAGCGTGAAGTAGAGGTTTACCTACCTCTGCGTTTCGCTTGGTGAGTGCAGGTGGCTGGAGGCCCTTTTTACTGGAAATGAGGTATTCCATCCTAGTCCTCATGGGTGAAAACGCATCTGCATTTTGATCTGTAACAGAGGATAGATGTAGATGTATATGGGCCGCAGCAACCACTTACCATCAGGTGGACTGTGTGCTCGTTTGTCACCCTTATCCTATAAAAAAAATTGTTCTTGCATTTATTAAGGGACATAGGGTAAATATTGCTTATTTTATTTCCTACATAATATGAATTCACAAATCATTTTTTTTAAATGTCGTAACAGTAATTTAAGTTGGGGCCGTGGTAGCTCAAACCTCGTGATCTTAAAAAAAATTGTGTTTTGAAAATATTTCTTACAACCGCACGGCTAATAATGAAAGAAAAACCGTAAAACTTGTTCCTCCCGTAACCTTCCATAAATTTAAAAGTAAACAATTATAAAGTTATAAAGTAAAACAATTTACTCAAGTAATGAAGCGTAATGAACGCTATTTTTTATTTTTGAACAGAACTGATGTAGAAAAAATGAGTAATGTGATTAAACGTCACGCGTTCTTGCTCCATCCTCATCCACCGTCTCTTGACAAGGTCAGCCTTAATGCAGGTTTGAATATTCGGGTTCCGTACGCATTGAGGAAAATCGTTCGCCACTTTTTAGGATTCCGTAAACAAAGAATTAAATGAATTTAATGTCATTTTCTTGTGTCTGTCTATCTGTCTGTCCGTCGTTCGTCAAATTTTTTTGGGATGTCAATGTCTAAAAATCAGTGTGCACAAACATATTTTTTATTCTCTTTTATCTCCAAACATAAAAAAATGGAGGTCCATCAAAATTAGCACTTTTAGACCGCTTGTTTCTCGAGACCTATTTAAAAACTTTGTGAATTTAATAACAAAAATCGATGCTTGGTCACGATTCATGAGGTAGCTAATAAGCTGTGATTTAAACTTATTCTTTCACGGGTTGTAGCGATGTCTAGCTCGGTAATAGTGTATTTAACTGGTTGTATTTAAACGGAACGCTAATAGCGCGAGACCCAGCTTGATCTTGACCGGTTTTTTTATATTTATATTTTTAATTTTTATTGAATTGCTTCTCCTTATCTTTTAATTACTTTAACACATGCTAATTTACGTAAATTTATGTATATAATACTGGTCGACGAAAAACATTTATCTCACACTGAATTCTTATAAAATTTTGTTTTATAATCATTTTAAATAAAAATAAGAATAAAATGCGCATAATACTCAACGAAAATGGATAAAAGTTGCTATAGAGTTGTACAGAAGACAGAAGAGTACTATTTGCCACTATGTCTTGCGTATGTAGATTATGAGAAAGCCTTTGATTCCGTCGAAATTTGGGAGGTGCTGCAGTCCCTTCAGCCGAGCCATTTTGACTGTCGGTATATCGAAGTGCTGAAGTATTTGTACAATAGAGCTACGATGGCTATTCGAGTACAGAATCAAAGTACGAAACCTATACAACTGCAGAGAGGTGTAAGATAGGATGACGTTATATCCCCGAAACTCTTCGTATCTTTAATGCAGCGGGTATTGGAAGACGTATTAGAATCAATGGCGAGTGCATCACTCATCTTCGATTTACCAACGATATAGTCCTTATCACAGAATTGCTGGAGGACCTAAACACTATGCTCAATGATTTCAATAGTGTCCCCCAACGGATGGGTCTTAAGATGAATATAGACAAAACAAATATCATGTTTAATCTCCATGTCACACGTATGCCGAGAGTTTTTGGGAGCACTAAGATCGAAGTTGTTGACGAGTATGTTTACCTGGGGCAAGTAGTCCGACTAGGTAAGTCCAACTTCGACCGAGAGGTCAATCTACGGATTCACCTCGTCTGGGCAGCGTTCGGGAAATTACAAGACATCTTCTCGTCAGGTGTACCTCAAAACTTGAAAACGACATTGAACTATCAGTGCATGTTGCCAGGGATCACTTATGGATCTGAAACGTATTCCTTCAATGCTGGCCATATGAAAACGCTCAAGGTCGCTCAGCGAACTATGGATAGGGCTATGCTGGGGGTTTCACTGAGTGATAAACTTAGAAATGAGGATATCCGCAGTGGAATCAGAATAGCCGACATAGCCCAACGGTTTAGTAAACTGAAGTGGCAATGGGTCGGCCATATGGCTCGAAGAACCGACAACCAATGGGGGAAAATATTCTCGAATGACAGCCTCGTACCGGTAGGCGAAGTGTAGAGCGACCCCCCACTAGATGGAGTGACGACCTGGTAAGACATGCAGGAAGTCAATGGATTCAGGTGGCTCAGGACCGTGCCTTGTGGCATTCCTTGGGGGAGGTCTATGTTCAGCAGTAGACTTGTGGAAGGCTGTAATAATGATGATAATGATGTGGGCAAACCTTCCACAAGTAGTGCATTCTTCGGGAAAGTTTGTTCGCAATTTGTTTTTATCATTACCCTCTTTTTACTAGACAACTGCTTTAAACAGGCCTCCACCACAAGCCGCAGTTTTAAGCTATCGGCACCGGCCAGGTCGTCACTCAATCGATTAGAGAAGAGGGGGATTGAATTATGCTATGCAGTTAAATTATATTAAGTTAGACAATGTCGTATCTGGATAAAAATAGCGAACTGAAAGACTTTAAGATGACGATCAACCATTTAAATATGTCAGAATGTTCTTTAAAATGAAAATCTAGTGTCTTAATTATATTTGGCCATTTATTATGATAGACTTTATATTGATCCGTACCTGAATAAAAACTATTTAGATAAATTTGGAAAGTCAAAAATTATCTAAAAAAAAATTTCATCCAAATCATAAGAGCCGTTTACGTGAAACCAATTATATACAACTAACTATATTGAAACTGAGGGCATTTAAAGGTTAAATATATTAAGACCGTAAATTAGTTTCACATTTATAAATGCAATTCATACAAAATTTAGTTGGTATTATTAACGAGTTTAAGGATAGAGGTCGTTAGATAGTAGAGGTAAGGACACTCGTAGAGTTATAAATATTTTCCAGTCTTCTTCGTAATTATTTTTTATTTAATTAATATTAATTTTAGGATTCAATATGTTCAGCTTTTTATATAGGATAAGGGTGACAAACGAGCACACAGTCCACCTGATGGTAAGTGGTTGCTGCGGCCCATAGACATCTACATCTATCCTCTATTACAATTCAAAATGTAGATGCGTTGTCACCCGTGAGGACTAAGATGGAATGCCTCATTTCCAGTAAAAAGGGCCTCCGGCCACCTGCACTCACCAAGCGAAACGCAGAGGTAAACCTCTACTTCACGCTGGTATTCTGTGAGGTCGTGGTACCACCCCGGTTCGAGCCGGCCCATCCGTGCGACAGCAAAAGCTGCCGCGTGGCTCTACCACTGTTAAAAAGATATGTTCTATATATATATGTTCGTTGTCATCTCTCAGTACTAAGTTGGAATGCCTCACAGACTGTAATTTGGCAGCGTTTGCCTTCCCTTTCGATTATAATGCGAGTTTTTCTAAGGCAAGGAAAATTAAGTCAATGTACATCATCATATTTGCAATCATCATCACTTCTAATTAATAAAAAAATCTATACTACACAGATAAAACACAGCAGTGGGTGACAGAAATAGATAGGTATGAGGTATAACTACCAACTTTCGAGTACCTTATTCCGACATATCTCAATCTCTTAGAATTCGTCCAAACAAGGCGAGCAGGTAGTAAAGTAAAATTTTCAAGGGCGACAAATGTACTTACCTATAGTATGTGCCAAATCGATTGAGAAAAACGGACAATGACCTTTCGGTCGTTTAACCAGGGGTTACAAACCTTCAATATATAGGCACATTTTATATGTCGTACTTTCTTTATTTATAATGATTTTTTTATAATGATTGATATAATATATATTTATTAACTATTATTAAAAAATTATGTGAAAGATCGCTGTAGAAGAAAAATCATCTATTGTTATAAAGTACTTTATTCATTTAACAACAAAAAACATTAATTTATAACACATATAAAGATTCGAGTGATAACGACACCGAATAAGTACGTACTTATGCAAAAGATAAAACTTTATTTTTAATATTATATAAGAACTTTATTTTTATTCGGTGCAATCATCACTCGTATCTTCACTTGATGAACTATCTGTAACATTAATTATAAAGCGATCTGCAGTTTGGTCAATTCTATCATCCATGCCACGCATTTTTTGTTCAACCTTAAGGACATGCTGAACACAGTTTTTCCATTTATCTGGCGTGATTTGAGTTAAACCATCTTTAAGTAAATTTTTAACATCTTTTAACTTGAAAGTTGTATTTTTTCGTGCAACGTACCCTTTCACATCTGCCCACACAAGTTCAATGGGGTTAAGCTCACAGTGATAAGGAGGTAACCTTACCACTGTGATGCTTTTTTCTTTTGCCATCTCGTCGGTGACGTAACTTCGATAGTTATCTTTAACTGCCTTTATTTTTTCCATTAAGTGGGTCTTTGTGTCCGAGGGCACGTATGCGATCTGTTTAGATTCTAGCCATTCCTGCATATTTTGTTTCCGCCAAGACATTGTTGGGGTTTTTTCTAAACGTCTGGAGTGGTAACTAGCGTTATCCATAACTATGACATCGCCGCTTTGCAGTTTTTCTATTACTTTTCTAAACCAGTCCTCGAAATGGAGAGCGTCCATACTCTCATGGTAGTCACCAGTAGATGATGATTCAAATACCCAATCACATCCCTCCAAAAAGCCATTTTCATTGCCAACGTGTACAACTATTAATCGCTTTCCTTTACCCGAAGGGGCTTTCGCGCCAGTAGAGTAGCCTTCCAACCGTGATTGACGAGAAGATTCAATTGTGGTGTCTTCCCATACCTTTCCCATAGTATGACCTGCGTTAATCCATGTTTCGTCAAGGTAAAAAATGTTACGTCCCTCGTTTCTTAATATTTGTATTTCTCTCAAATATCTGGTACGCCACAGAACTATCTCTGGGCGATCTATTAGACCACTTTTTCTGTTTCTCTTTATATATTTGAATTTTAAATGGCGCAACACACGTCGCAGGGAAGTTTTGCTCAAGTTTGGCAACTGGTCATCTTGATTTATACTGAGCAAAATTTTGTCTAAAGTCGGTAATTCTCCTGCAAGAAAGAACTGATGCACTTTCGCTCTTATAGCCGATTTATCAAAATCGTCCAACTTGTCAATTACAGACTTTTTTCTTTTATTAATTATTCCCTTTTCTGGTATTTTATGGGAATCTCTATACACGCTTAATACGCGATATATAGTGCTCTTGCTGACTCCTGAGATCTCCGAAACCTTTTCTACCATATTAACGTTTGAAGGATACACGTCTTCGGGCCAGGTGTTTTTGACATATTTGTATACATTAATGATAATCTCTTGTTCCCCGACCGACAAAGTGGTAGGTTTTCTCTTTTTTACTGGTGACGTTAAAGGTGCTCCAGAAGATGGGCCTGTAAATAAATGACAAAAATATACTACCATAGTACTACATCACATAAATACATATTGTTTTAGAAAATAAATACCACATGGTCACATAAAAAGAGCGCTTTAAGAAATAGAAAGGCTACGTCGTCGCATTTGTACCTATTTGTACGTACCTGCTACGTTTATTATGGGTCGGCGACGTCTCTTTCCACTTGATGTTGAAGGACCGGGTCCTTCACCAAATTCTCCTGAACTCATGTCGATTTAGTAACGACCGTCACAGTAAAACTAATATAACAGATTCAAAAAACAAAAACTTAACGATATAACAAATTTAACAGTAAAAACTCAACTAAAACAATGCAATGAATGCTATGAATTACCCGAGACGTACACACGCAAGCGCTATCCGAACACGAATGAAAACAAAATGGCGGACCGGCCCAAAAAAGGTGACGCATCTCTGGCTGCCATTGTCACGTTTCTTTTAGAACGAACTGACGTAACGCGCGTTTTGTTTATTTTAAAGGGATGAATTTGCAAAAGCTCAATATGGTGATTATATTGCTTCAAATATTTTTTTAATATGAAACTGTTATTAAATGAATTGCTGCGTTACTTACCATAAATTGAAATATAAAATATAACACATTTTTCGCGATGTACCGTAAGATTTTACTATGTTTATAGGAACCACAGACAATATTATTTAAGAAACAAAAAAACAAAACATATGTGCTGACCTAGAAGTGGGAATAATATCAATATTTAAATATTGTTATCACATCTAAATTGAGATTTTGTAAGTTACGCCTTTTGACACTCGGCTCATATCTGAGGTCATTGTCCGTTTTTCTCAATCGATATGGCACATACTATAGTAAAGACATGCAATGTTTAAAAAAAATCTGCCAATAACTTTGAAATTTTGTAATGAGATGCCTACTTTTACACATTAACGGCTATAGCTCAGTAAGGAATGACATTAAGTACATAGTATGCTAATGTTTTAGAATCCTTACGATATAGGCAAACTTTTTGAATGGTTGGCCACAAAAATCCTATACGTTTTTTTTTTCACCACAGGTGCTCAAACTTAGCAGTTAAATAAAGTAAAAAATTTAAACTTATGTTTAGTGCCGTGTTGTAAAATACTACTCATAGTAGTTGTAAACTTTTAAGGGTAATTTAGAAACATCATTATTAGGGAACACATTAAAAGAAAAAAATCCGATCTAGGCATTAAACTGCGGACGTGATGACCATAAATGTGAGCAGAAGTACGAATTTTCGGAATTTTATAAAACATGGCGTAGACCGCGAACCGTTCGGGATAGAGTTTTTTTTAGGGAACCGAGGCCACCTTCCCCCCGCCCGAACACGTACATACCAGATTATCCACCATTAATGGGACTATAAAAGTCAATTGTCCGTTATCCTCGCTAAAACTCCAAAATGGCTCAATAGATTTTGATGAAATTTTTTGTGTGTATTTAATTGGGTCCCGGAATACTATTCAGTTCAAATTTACAATTGAACCCGGTAGGTGGCGCTGTTGTCGAAATCCAGAAATCACCCGTGCGTAGATGGTGCGGACTGCTAGCACATAATACATATGTTTGAGAATTTTAAATGTGTTTTTGGAATGGTTACTTCATCATTTATCAATTAACATTGAATGCTGCTAATGTTTCGCTTCATCGATCCTAACGACATATACTTAAGAAAAGTGATAATGGAATTTTTTCGTGTGGCCTAAAATACGAAAAAGAATAGAATAGAATAGAATATTTCTTTATTCAATATAGATGACAAACAATTCTTATTGAATGTCATGTTTTACTTTTATCACTGGTTTGGAAAAAACATCTGTCCTGGAAAAAACAGCAAGAAACCCAGCGGGACTTGTTTTTCAAAGTATATTATACAATACAAACATAAAGTATTTGCAAGATTTATTTAAGAAACAGCTTGAAAGCGGCCACCCCATTCCCAGGGTTTATTATCAACCATGTATTGATTTATATTATAATAACCACTTTTATGCAGTTTTTGTTTGATAAAATATTTAAAATTGGTAAAAGAGATACATATATATATATTTTCTGAGGCTTTGTTGGTGTATATATTGGCCTATGTATGAATTCCTGACTCTGCGGAGTCGAGAAACTGGTACAGTTAGTTTGTGTTTGTTCCTTGTGGTTACTTAGTGTATATCACTTTTTTTTATTAAAACTACTTTTGTTTTTGTATGTCAAGTTAATAAGTTACAAGGATAGAGATAGTAGGTTTTTTATTTGCCATGATATGCTATGTTTATTGGTGACCCTGATTTGAAACCAACTTGTTTACAGTCAAGGTTTTTAGGGTTCCGTACCGCAAAAGGAAAAAACGGAACCCTTATAGGATCACTTTGTTCTCCGTCTGTCTGTCTGTCTGTCATGATCCTTTTTCTCAGGAACGCTTGGAGGTATTAAGCTGAAATTCATACCAAATGTTCAAATCTACTGTCCCTTGGAGCTGTAAAAATTTAAGTAAAAAATACAGCCGTTTATGCCGCAAATTTTCGATATTCGCATGGGAATCAAAATCTACAGGGTACTTCCCGTGAACTCAGAATCTTGATATTTGGTACGAAGCAACATTTTATAGCACAGATAAAGGAAAAATTGTGAAAAGCATAAATTTTTAGTTACATCGTATAATAAAAATATGTGTAATAATTTTAAACTTATATACCTACGGATTTGTTCGGAACCCTCGGTGCGCGAGTCCGACTCGCACTTGGCCGGTTTTTTTTATAAACGTTACCCTACACTAGAATTTTCTCCTGTATCGTGGAGTCAGTGTACAAATTAATATAAATTATAGTACAAGGACAAATATCCAGACCCCGAACAATTATTTGTAGTTCATACAAATAGTTTTCGGAGTCGGTATTCGAAACCGCGGTCCTCACTGCTACGCAACTGCTCCACGGAGCCGTCAAGAAGAAATTGCCAGTTTCTTTGTGATCTATAGGAAATATTACGCAGAGTATGGCTTTGTGTCTCAATCACTTTTTTGTATTCCTCGCATTCAAACCAAACGCTTTGCTTTGTCTTTTGTAATGCGTACACCAAGAAAGTGGAATAATATGCTGGCGTCGGTTTTTCCATTCGATTACAATACATTATATTAGATAGATATTGTAAATTTTGCGTTAGTATATATTTTTATTTTTATTTAATTAGAGGCAAACAGTCATATACAAACAAGATATAAAGAAAATTATAATGGATACTTAGCGAAAACGTGTATTGAACTCTTGATCTACTCTAAATGAAATTAAAATTAAAATTTGCACAGATAAATAAATGAATGCTGTCAGTCGTAATAGATTCATGTTTCTTATGAACACTTGAGGCCTTATTTGGAACCAGGGTGCGGGTTTACGAAATCATACTGAGAGTTAAACTTTTTACCAGAACTCTAAACGATTTAGTTCAGAAATTACTGCAAGTATATGAACACGCTTTTATTAGCTTCGCGTGCATCTGCCTATCTATATTTGTAATTGAATCTTTTTATGTAATTTTCACCAACTTGTAGACGGCCGATTGACTTGAAAATTTTCACTCGTAGACTATAGACAATAATTTGATAAGTTCATCCTAGTATCCTGATCGGGATTACCAAAATAAAATAATTATCAGGATCATTAGATCAAAAACATATACTTTTTTATTCAATGTAGATTATAAATAATACTTATTGAAACTTACTCTTTTGTTTAATTACCAGTGGTTCGAAAAAACCTCTGTCCTGTGAAGAACCAGCAAGAAAACCAACGGGACTTTTTTTAAAATAACAGCTTACAATCATGTCATCACAATTAACCACATAAAACAAATTAGAAATAACTTGGTAGCGATCAGCTTATTCCCAGAGGCTATTATCATCCATAAATTCCTTAATATTATAATAACCCTTTTTATACAAATTTTGTTTAATAAAGTTTTTGAACTTTGAGCAGAGCTCATGAACACATACGTGGTAGAGCCATGCTGCAGTTGTATTACTAGTAAAGCTGTAGCACGAATGGGTTGGCTCGACCGGGGAAGGACCACGCTCTCACAGAATACCAACGTAAAATAGCAGCTTAACACTGCTGAGTTTCGTATGGTGAGTGTAGAGAACCGGAGACCCATTTTACTGGAAAAGAGGCATTTCATCTTAGTCCTCACGGGTGACAACGTATCTGCATTTTGATACTTTATTGAGGATAGATGTAGATGTCTTTGGGTCACTGCAACCACTTACCATCAGGTGGACTGTGTGCTCGTTTGTCACTCGATCCTATAAAAAAGCGTGTTTCTTAAGTTTTATATATTCTTATATTATTTTAAATCGCTTTTATTAGCTTCGAGTGTATCTATCTTTATATGAAACGGAATCTTCTAATGTAAGTTTCACCAACTTGCTTGAAAATTTGAACTCGTATCAAAGACCGATGACAATATAATAATTTAATAATATAATTCTAGTATCCTGATCGGAATCTCCAGGATAATTCTCTTTGGAATCATAAATGCGTGTATTTTAAGTTTTCTCAAATTTTCTTAGCTATAACAAATATCCCAACATAACTCTCAATGTTGAGCACAGACCTTTTATATATAGGTTTTGGAACAATATGTACTAGCGGATATCATATTAAGTCCTCGTATTTTTTTTTAATTTCGGACATGCAGGTTTTTTTTTACGACATTTTCGTTCCCTGTCAGGCAAATTATATCATATCAATGATTATTTAAAACTGGAAGTAATATTTTTATCTTGACTTTCGGTTCCTTCTCTTTTTTGTAATTGCTAATAAACAATTACAAAAAAGAAAAGATTTCTTTAAGAATTATGTGGAAATGAAAAATTTTACACACAAGGCCTATGTGGCCTTTATTCGTGCATAAAATTCCAAAACAAACTAATTTGTTAATTGCTGTTTGAACATAATAAAGAAGTAAAAATGCAAAACACAACTATTGTCATTGACACATATTCTGGTTTGTCATTATGATATGTAACCAATGCCGCTACTTATTCTGGACCGTTTTCGCGTCTCCATGGCGATTTAACTTTGACATTAGATGTAGATAGCCACTTTATAGTTACAAATACATATGTTGTACAAATTAAGATAAAACTGGCAATTTAATATTGCTAACATATTATTGATCGTATGACCGTGTAGTGGGAGTGCAAGAATATTCACTACATTATATTATCCCGTGGGTGTCGTAACAGGTGACAGTAGGAAACATGCGTCTTTCTTATAACAAATAAAAAAAAACTGAAATTAACAACCCGATTGCCAAGCATAGCAACAATGCAACCATCCCCTCCCATACGGCGAATGCCTATTTTCGTATACATACATGTATATGTAGAAGGCCTATGTTCAACAGTAGCCTTTTAACAGGTTGTAATGGTTACTTATGATGTGTTGGAAAGTTAAAACTGATTTTAAAAGAAAATCGCGTAATAAACGCTGTTGTATGTTTTAATCATCATCATCATCATCATTACAGCCCTTCACAAGTCCACTGCTGAACATAGGCCTCCCCCAAGGAATGCCACAAAGCACGGTCCTGAGCCACCTGCATCCATTGACTTCCCGCATGTCTTACCAGGTCGTCACTCCATCTTGTGGGGAATCGCCCTACACTTCGCCTACCGGTACAAGGCTGCCACTCGAGAGCCTTTTTTCCTCATCGGTTGTCGGTTCTTCGAGCTATATGGCCGGCCCACTGCCACTTCAGCTTGTTTTAATAAGTCATCAAAATTATAAAAGCAAAAGTAAAGTTACAGCCTATGTACGTCCTTCTCCTGGGCACAGACCTGTCATTTCTGAGAGGGTTTTAGGGCAAGGATTTTTGGAAGGAAGGAATTTTTGACGTTTTCTTTATCGCCGAGGATATAACAAGTCAGATCATAAAATTACAATTAACAATTTCATTGGTACTGGCAGGGTTTGAATTTACATGGACGGATGGTTGTGATATTTAAATGAAGCGTTTAGAACCGGTGCTGCCATTGGTCCTCGATTGATGATTTATTTATTTAATTTAATTTCTATATATTCTATGAAATTAGAAGTTTTTGACTTGCCATAAACTTGGAAACAATATTATTAATACTCAGAATCTTTACAGTATTACTCGTTAAATCATATTTATTTTGTGTTTAATGTCTCTAAAATCAAAATTATATATAAAATAACCAATTGCAGTTACGTTTTACACTAATGTCTAGTATCGCATTTACTACAGAGAATAAGCGCCAGAGGTACGGTTACCAGATGAAAAAATTAAAAGTCCGGAGAAGAGGCCTGATTTCCATTTAAAAATCCTGAGTTTTTTTTTTTATAGTTTGAGAAGAAAACCTTACTTAAAAAGGTATCTTCACATATTAACCCTTTCGCTGTCCCGTGCACTACATATAGGTCACTGTTATTGTCTTACTATTGTGTTTGAAAACCGGACAGTGAAAGTGTTAAGTATGATAAAACTGTTTAAGTACCTACTTGGATATATAAGTTTTGATTTTAACTGTGAAATTATTACCAAAGGAAAATTATTTTTAGTTTGTTTAACTTTTTATTAAAGAGATCTTTAAAATGTAAGCTGTATTATATAGCAAGTTCTACAAATCCTGAGATTTTATGAGATTTGCAAAATCCAGCCGCAATCCTGAGAAGAGTCTAAAAATCCTGAAATCTCAGGACAAATCCTGAGATATGGTAAACCTAGCCAGAGGTCATTCAACGGAACGGTGTTACGTCACGCGGCTTCTAAGGCATGTGACTCGTTTGTTTTACTTCTCTGCTACATATCTTCTTTCGGCATTGTTTTACTCGTTTTGCATTGCTGCAAATTTGTTATTGTCTATATTAACACTATTGAAACATTTTTCGAAGATTCAGCACGAATGAGTTGGCTCGACTGGGGATGGAGCACGCTCTTACAGAATACCAGTGTGAAATATTAGTTTAATGCTGCTGTGCTGTCTTCCGTCCTAAGGTGTAAAAACGCATCCATTCTTAATCGAGGATAGATGTAGGTGTCTATGGGTTACAGCTCACAGCATCCTCTTAAAATCAGGTGAACTGTATATTCGTTTGTCACTCTTATTATATTAAAAAAATATTTTTAAATGCGCGACAGCAAAAGCTGCCGCGCATTTTAAAATATATAATGGAATTTTTGTTCATTTTTGAGATAATAAACTCTTTAAACCTAACATCAAAATTATTAGAATCTTATTTCTTACTACAGACCTGCCCCGGCTTCACCTATTATGATAGAATCTATTAATATGGTATTATTTAGATTTGTGATAATCAAAGACTAATTATTTAATCAATTTTTAGTTTTCTCAAAAAAATCATCTATTTTTTGGAAAAAACGGAACCTCAATCCCTCTTGGCATTGCTATTTATCTATTCTTAGTTTCATTACAATCGGTTCAGCCGCTCTGAAGATTGGGCCAGATAGATAGACAGACAGAGAGATGAAAAGTGATTATTCAGATCTTGATAGCATGCAAATAACCCCAGAGAATTATAGAAGCCAGTTATTTCAATATTACTAACAAAAACTTCAATTTTATTTATATATTTTTTTATAGGATAAGGGTGACAAACGAGCACACAGTCCACCTGATGGTAAGTGGTTGCTGCGGCCCATAGACATCTACATCTATCCTCGTTTGCGAATCAAAATGCAGATGCGTTGTCACCCGTGAGGACTGAGATGGAATGCCTCATTTCCAGTAAAAAGGGCCTCCGACCACCTGCACTCACCAAGCGAAACGCAGAGGTAAACCTCTACTTCACGCTGGTATTCTGTGAGGTCGTGGTACCACCCCGGTTTGAGCCGGCCCATCCATGCGACAGCAAAACCTGCCGCGTGGCTCTACCACTGTTAAAATGTTGTTATATGTAAAGGTTAGTATAAATTTGATTAACTTTAAATTCTTGGTGATCGATGATACGTGTTAGCATAGGTGGGAACACTTCCCTTAAATTTCAAAGCACAGGAGTACATTAGCACAGGAATAAATAACCCCATACGTAGATTGCTAAATAATAACTAAACTACAGTTTTGATTTTTGATTTGCCATGCGATGCGCAGTGAAGGAATGTAAATGTACCTATAGTCAGCGAACCGCATTTGGGGAAGGTCCATTAATTCTCTAATGTGACATGACATATATGCATTAATGTGGGAATTTGAATTGTAATTAAAATTAATTTTCACAGTATGCGAGCAATATGGGTTCAGTCCCTGCTAGAACCAACGATATTGTGAAATGCAATTTTGCCATTTCAAGTGCTCATTTAACAATGCTTGGCGGCATCGTATGCAAACCTGCGTCTATACGTGGTAGAGCCACTCTGCAACTACATTATGGTTGTAGCAAACATGGGTCGGTTCAACAGGAGAACGATCACGATCTCGCGGAATACCAGCATAAAATAGCAGCTCAACACCGCTGTGTTTCGTATGGTGAGTGTAGAGAACCGGAGACCCTTTTTACTAGAAACGAGGCATTACATCTTAGTCCTCAGGGGTAACAACACATCTGCATATTTATTCTTAACCGAGGATAGATATACTCCTAGATGTCTAATTTAAAGCTTGATCGAGGGTAAATGTATAAATCTATAAACAAATCTGAGTAATTAAAATATTTTTCGTAGGCATGTGAAGTCTGACAACACGCATTGAGGCAGTGAGGAGGACATTTCCTTTCCCTAAAACCCTTTCAGAAATGAGAGGCCTGTGCCGTGCAGTAAACCGTAAAGAGACAGTGAATAAAACGTATTTTTACTTTTAATACTTCTATTGTCATGTTTGTGTAATAAAATGTTTCGAGGACCGCTGTTCTGCTTTATATTTATTCTGTTGCGCTACCACGCACCGTAGCAGTGCAGCGGCTGGAACGGGGAAGAACCACGCTTTCACATAATACCAGCGTAATATAGCACCTCAATGCTGATGTGTTTTCTATGGTGAGTGTAGAGAACCTGAGACCGTTTTACTGGATACGAGGCATTCCATATTAGTCTTTACACGGTTGATAATACATCTGCATATTTATTTTTAACCGAGGATAGATATACTCCTAGATGTCTATGATCCACAGCATCCACTCACGATCAGGTGAACTGTGCGCTCGTTATCACCGTTATTCTATAAAAAAACCTCTCAAAAACCTCTCAAAAAACCTCTCAAAAAACCTCTCAATAATGAGAGGAAGTCTGTGGTCAGCACGGGGATGTATAAAGATTGTAAATTTACTTTGTTGTCTATATACTTTGCTGCTACGTGTATATTACCCGTGAACACTTCGAATCTAGATTATTACCGCGTTACCTATTCTGTTTGCAAGAGTTACTGTGTACTGTGTTACGGTTTTAAGGTTAAGTGATCTAGTGATAATTACAGGCATTTAATCTTTGTTTCCTCTTAAAACGCTTTTTTGGCCTTCTTTTACTGGAAATGTTATATTATGGTCGCGTGCTGCTATGGCCATTTACCGTGACGTTGGCTGTTAGCCCGTTTGTCGATTGTCAATCTAAACAAATAAATAAAACTGAAGTTTCTCTTTGTAATGTTATAATAACAGCTTTTACTACATACATATGAAAGTATATACGGTACTTATAACCTAAATAAAAAAATAATAATTTTTGTCGGTCTGTCTGTCTGTTTGATCCGGCTAATTTCCGAAATGGCAGGACCGATTCTGGAGGGACGTTCACTAGCAGATAGCTGGTGTTATAAGGAGTAACTAAGGGTACTTTTATTCTAGAAAAATATTTAGGGTTCCACGAATAAAATTAAAATCCTAAATTATACGCGCTCGAAGTCGTTGGGAAAAGCTAGTTTTATATAAAAAATTAACAATAAGTAGTCAACAACTAGATAAAAAGGTACATAAGAAAAGGCATAAACTGGTCAGGCGGACAATATCGGGTAGTAAATAAAAGCCACAAAGTTTTACGTCGGACGCCTCCAATTTTATAGCATACTTCGCTAGCCTATCTATAACTTGTATATCTAGCTTGTTTTCTATTGAAAAGAGAACATACATACTCACATGTAAATTATTATTTTATCTGTAGATTTAACGTGGTGCAGTCACGCTGCACCGTTTTTATCGCTGCGGTAAGAACGACTGTTCGACCGAGAAAGGTCCACGGTCCCATATTATATCAGTATAAAATAGCAGCTTAATGACACTGTGTCTTATATTACGAGAACTGAAGCCCTTTGACTGGTTATTAAGCATTCCATCTTAGTCGTCACGGGCAATAATGTACATTATATATTAAGAATCAAAATACTTATAAGTGCATAGTCAGGGGGCAATATGGGTGCTGCAAAATGGTCGTGAGGTGACACAGACCCGGCACAATTTTTCGTAAGCAACAATAATACTTTATTTTTATTTTTATAGGATAGAGTGATAAACGAGCACGCAGTCCAATTGATAGTAAGTGGTTGCTATGACCCATACACATCCACATCTATCCTCAATAAGGATTCAAAATGCAGATGCGTTGTCACCCGTGAGGACTAAGATGGAATGCCTCTTTTCCAGTAAAAAGGGTCTCCGGTTCTCTACACTAACCTAACGAAACATAGCAGTGGTAATATGCTAGTTTACGCTGGTATTCTGTGAGAGTGTGGTCCTTCCCTGGTCGAGCTGACCCATTCGTGCTACAACTATACTACTAATATAGCTGCAGCATGGCTCTATCTCGAGTGATAATGAAATCCACTGCCCGCAGTGTCGCAGACAAAGGCAAAGCCTCCGTTCCGAGCTGACGATTGATTGGTTATATTTACGGTTCACCATTTAAGATCAATATTATAAATCATAATGTATAACAATATTTTTTAAAAATCTAACATTCTTAGTGAAATTCAAACAAAAATGTCAAGGTCTGTTCTAATTTTTGCAGTCACTTTGCATGAAACTAGACCGCGATAAAATAAAATTAATGTCAATGTTTCACGAGTGACATTCAAAACTGAACTCAGCACGTGACAAAGTGCCGAATGTAGTTATCCAATGAAATATTCTTCTATTTATTTAATGTTAAGTTACACCTTGTCTAGACTGGAATAGAAAAGACATAGAGTTGCATAAAACCAATCCTTTTTACAAAATTTATAGAGTCTATCGTGTAATGTCGTTTGGAAATTTATTACAATGTTCACATTCTCCAAAACATATATAAAAATAAGTGACAAAGGATTTGAGGATCAATGTGTCACAAAGAAATTACGTAGTCACAGGATATCAAAGTAAATCGAAAATAATCTGAACACGAACAACCAGAGTAATAGAGGAAGCGACGCTGGTGCCAACGATGCACTGGAGCAAGTGCAATGGTGGTCTTATCAATATGTAGTGAATCTAGATGAAGATAATTTGGAATAGTTGCAGTAGCTGAAGGCTGCAGAAGATAGCATTTAATTTGGAGTGAAGGAAATGTTTTTGAGGATGAAGACAAGCTTTAAGTTGTAGTTTTCAAAGGTTACACGACTGCGAGTTCAAATGAAATTGGGGTCAGCAGTTGGGCTCCGTATAGATAAGGGAAGATTTCCCGCCGGGCAAGGTTGAGTCTATGTGGTTCAGTGTTTAAAATTTGTAGAGTAATTTGGAAACTTCAGTAGTGCGATTTATACTTTATTTGTTCTGTTTCTATTTTGTAGTGTGTAACGGCTTTTTAACAACATAACTGGCGATCAAGTTTAAAGTTCACTCGATGTTGAACCTAGCACCCTCATTAGAAAGGGAATTTTATTTTTATGGTCATGGGTATCCAAAATGTACGCGTATAATTTAGTACATGAATGTATGTAAATAAAATGTTTGACTTAAGAATCAGAGTAACCGGCATACACAATGAATAAGTAAACTAAAAGTGCAATTGTCCGGTTATATAGATCGAAGAATTGACAACAGATAATTAAGAAAGGTTCTCTGCTGGCAGCCTTGTATCGGTAAGCAAAATGTAAGGCAACCATTCACTAGTTGGAGTTATGACCTAGTAAAATATGCAGTAAATCGATGGATGCAGGTTGCTCAGATCAGAGTCCTACATTCAGCAGAGGACTTGTGAACAACCGTAATCATGATGATGATGATGATAATAATAATACGAATACGTTTTAAAAAATCTATTTATAATAATGCTGTTCTGTTTTATATAAGAAAACAAATGATATGTACGTGTATGTAGAAATTAACGAATGTGCAGCGTAGTGATCAGAGCATCTGAATACTATTTTTTGTACTACTTGTTGCATAATTTATGACAGTAATATTTGCTGTAATATTACCTCTTCCTCGTCGCTCTGGATTTTAATTCCGGCACAAACTTAAGAGAGTTATACTGCTATCTATCGACGGAGAAAAGTATTTCTAGTATTATAAAAATGTCCTCGAGGCCGAAAATCGGTCACGGCAGCTATCAATTATTCCTTCACTCTAATAGTTTAATAAGATGACAATAGACGCGATTGGAGAGAGTGTAAGCGCAGTACCAATGGTTGCGAATTCCTTGAGAGAAAAACAGTAGCTGAGTTTAACCTGACCTGAATTTCGAGCCTGGGAACACATCATGATCAATAGCCACAATTTTTTTTAAAACGTTACCCACACACTAGTATTTTCTCGTGTATCGTGGAGGCAGTTTACAAACATAAATTGCAGAAGGACAAACATCAAGACCCGGAACAATAATTTGTAGGCCATACAAATACTGAATTCGAACCCGCAGCCCCCAGCTCATTGCTAAGCCACTGCGCTACGGAGCCGTCAAATACCGGTGATTTTACTAAACGGCTAGGTGGCTGACGATTTAGCAGTACACAGCTCACCTGATGGTAGGTGAATGCTGTGGCTCTTTTATCAAACCTCAAATAATAATCAAAATGCAGATGCGTTATCACCCCTGGTACTAAGATGGAATGCGTCCTTACAATTAGAAAAGGGCTCAAGGCTAAGAAGAGAGCCGTTACGTTACGTTACGTTACGTACGTTAGAGGTTTTCGCAAGTGTGGTCCTTCTCGAATCGAGCCGATTCAATAGTGCTGCAGCCATAATACGCTCCGCTAGAGTGTGACTCTATCACGTATTTACTCTATCGATAACTTAAAATTTCTTTAAATATCGATTAATTAAATGATACCATATATTTAACAGATAATTTTTTTTTCAAATACAAGAAGGTTATTTAATGAATATTATATAATGCTTTAGATAATGTTCACAACATTTACATTTTGCGCGATAGTAGCCAATTGGTTAATGAAATGCAAAAAAAAATCAATGATTATGAAACTAACACTCCAAACACAAGCATTTCAAACTTAATTTATATTACAGGAACATTAATAGTGTGACTAGCACTGACAGTATTCTTTAAAAAAATGCGATTATACATAGTTGCACAGATAATTCAATGTATAAAATTAGATAATTTAATTTACGACAGCTTTATAAAGAAAAGAATAATTTTCTAGAAACTTAATGATTTCTTATATTTACGCGTTCCGACGTTTCGGGTGCTTTTTTAAGAAGCTGAAGGTACTCCGGGTTAACTCTGACAACGGGACGTCAATCACCTCTGTCCCCCGTGACCACGGGTGCTGAAAAGCACCCGAACCGTCAGGAATAAATAAAACTAAGATAAATGAGTTTATTAAACGCGAAAAAATCCATAATAGTAGTTTTATTCAATTTCCAGAAACTTATTAGGAATGAATTGTTTATCATGATTTTACTTAATGCTCAATATGATTGGTTCCAGATTTTCAACAATGAATCACAGAAGTATATATTACATCGCTTGCTTCGCCGCCCTCGTTTTTTCTGTAGCAAGTAAGTATCGATTTTTTTATACTACTTTATATTTTTAGGCCAAGGCTTTAATATGCCTCACATGGTATATTTTTATGAAAAAAACCTTTTTTAATTTCAAACTCAATAAAGAGATAAGGAATATTTTATTACTTATGTAACATTGACAAATTGGCACGCAGCCCATAGTTTGTAAAAATCGAAATGTATTTGTCGTTGTTATCCCTGAAGACTGAAATCGAATGCCTCATTAGATCTCAGTAGAATCTCAGTAGATCGGGTTCCGATACTTGTTACTCACTATACAAATCGCCTGAGCTCTGAATCCAATAATTCATCATCGTCTACTCCTGCCTGTCAAAATTCTACCGCTCAACATAGACCTCCCCATAGAATGCTTCATAGGGAATATTTGCCGGTGTTGCCACAATTAGCAGCAGGCGGGCATTTTTACAATTTAGGGTTGTTATCAGGAGTATGCTGCTGTCCATCTTCTGTTTTTTTCTCTTATGCCGCCAACACGACATATGTCCAAGGCTTAGTCTCTTTTCTTCTTCCTCTTCTTCCTTCTTTTTAAAGCATAAGGGTGACAAACGAACACACAGTCCACTTGATTGTAAGTGGTTGCTGCGGCCCATAGACATCTACATCTATTCTCAATTACGAATGGAATGCAGATGCGTTGTCACCTGTGAGGACTAAGTAATGCCTCGTTTCCAGTAAAAAGGGTCTCCGGTTCTCTACACTCACCATACGAAACACAGCAGCGTTAAGCTGTACCTTCCTTTATCCCAAATTATTTGGGGTCAACATAGCATGTCTTCCTCTTCTATTCTTCTCTATAAGCCATGTTCCCTTCACTTACTCCTTTCTTATATTTGCATATAATTCTTAAAGTCTATCCATCTATTCCTAGGCCTCCCTATAGACTTACACCCATCCACTCGCACAGCCAACATTTTTGATTTTCTTCCTCGCATATTTTAATACGTGGTAAAGCCATTCTGCAGCTATGTTAATTGTGTAGTTGTAGCACGAACGACCGGGGAACGACCACTCTCTCACAGAATGCCAGCGTAAAATAGCAGTTTAATTCTGTTAATGTTTCGTATGGTGAGTGTAGAGAACCGGAGACCCCTTTTTTGGAAAAGAGGCATTCCATCTTAGTCCTCATGGGTGACAACGCATCTGCATTTTGATTCACAAACGAGGATAGATGTAGATGTCTATGAGCTACAGCATCATTTACCATCAGGTGGACTGTGTGCTCGCTTATCACCTTTATTCTATAAAAAATTGCCCATACTACTCTAGCCTCCCATTTCTCATCTTTTCCGTGACTGACGCCAATTTTAAATCTTAGGTTTATAATAAGTTTTAAGTAAAGTTCTTTGATCAATATGTCGTTCACTTCACATTTATAAGGCATATTTTAAACGTTGTATTAAGCGAAACGTTATTATTTTTTTATTTTTTACGATATTATGTACTTTGATTATGAAGAAATTGGTTCACAACAATCAAATATGACTTAAGTAGATTTTTTTAAATGCAAAAAACGTCATAAAGAGTTTATTTTACGCATTCTTTCGTATTTTTTATGTAATTGCGTTTCGCAGTTAGGACACACGTAGCATTACTTGCTTCTCACAAAATGCATTGGTTTATAATTCCGGTATGTATGGTGAAATTCGATTATTAAATTAATTTTGCTGCCTTGCCTTCACTTAATAACCACCTCGGTAAATTTTGTGTGGGGGCAGGACCTCAGTAATATTGATCATATAATGAGCCGGGGCCTCTGGCCTGAGGGATGCTTTGAAGAAGTTTGTTAAAAAATCACTGTTAAATTACGATTACACAATCGCTTTAAAATTATCACATTCATGATAATAATAAGGCTTATGCTCGTATAAATAATCAAGTAAAAATTATGAATAAAAAAATGGGTGGGACTTGATTGATATACAATAACATAGATGATTAAATTTTCTTCGGTATTTTAACTAATGGTTTTTTTAGGAATATAATATAAAAGAAATATTTTTTCCATCAGTAAGAAAATACAAACTATCCGGGCGGGATTTTGATGATTTAATGAGTTTATTTCTCAGCAAATAATAAAAGAAACTCCCTAAGCCGTATTTGTATTACTTTTATAGCCTATATTTTCCAGCTTAGAGGTTAAGTAATTACATTTAAGGACGAAATATTACCCATAGGATCCAGTTATTTATGAGTCATTGTATGTCCTCTTTTGAGTCTACGTTAATCTCCTCTACATTCGTAAAAGGAATTCAAGATAAAAGCGCCTTATCTACACAATAATGTCCCATCACACAGACTCTATCGCTGCTTGCGGATTTGAGCTGAATCGGATTCTACATGTATTGTGAAATACATACAAGACTAAAACATCTTGGTTCTTTGTTTTCACCTAATTGTGGTGGAAATTTTTTCCGTTAATATTAAAGGAATGTTTCTTTGCATTGCTTTACAATTTTTTTTGACTACCTTATTGCTATAAAATTTGATAAAAAATCGAATATAATAACTATTAAGGTAAAGTTCCTTCTTACAATAGGAGAGTACTTAAGTACCGCATTAGGCTTACTACAGGCTGTTGCAGAATAATAAGATTATCAAGTTAGGCGATAAACAAAAATTTTAATATGATTACAAAACGCAGCCCACATCTTAAAACAGTAAAGACGTACAAATGTGATTTTAGCTCTTTAATATTTGTTTTAAAATTCCTAGAATAAAAGTTTCTTAAATGAGTAAATTATTTACTTGAATCAAAAGTATCAAGGTATAGTAAGCGGTGTATTAAAGGTACAAGACGAATGGCGCGATTAAGTTGAGCAACTCAGAATGCCTTGATAGTTGAAGCTAGAATTGCTTTGCGACAGCCTTGCGATTGCGTTTCTGCTCCATACATAAATACATTATCAAGTATATTGAACATAAACACTATATAGTCAAGCAGAACATTTTACTAAATTTAATTTTCTAGTGTTTTCATAATAGTTATTTTCAAATAAGTTGTTTTTTTTTTACCGTTCTCGTGTATCGAGTAGACCGTAGTAGCATTGTATAATGTATAAATTGCGCTAACGGAAACATCCAGATTAATAAAAATATAAATATTTCAATATCTGGTACAGTCCTTGATCACCTTTCACGTGTTATGAAGATACTCAAGGATAGGACAAGTGTAACGGGCCAAATATCGAACGTGACTGTTTTGATTACTACCAAAATGTTCAACTTTTGAGACTGCTATTCGTTATTAGCGTGACTCTGCGTTTGTATATCCTCATACTTCTGCATTCTGGATATTTTTTTTAATTATTAATAAACATTCACCCGTTGTTGTTACAGAAGCTCAAGAATTATCAAAAGGTGCAATGCAGACAGTTCTTGAAACTACGACAAAATACAGCACAGAAACAGTAGCACCATTTAACGAAAGTTTTGACGAACAACAATTTGCAGACAGTTCATCTTCTGGAAACGTAAATAATAAAGGTAGTGGTGATACACATAGCACTACAATTGAAGCGGAGGAAAAATTAGTTAATGCATCAAACATAAAAGTTCTAAATAAAAGCGAGCCTT
The DNA here is from genome assembly GCA_033319125.1 of Parnassius glacialis. Lineage (NCBI taxonomy): Eukaryota > Metazoa > Arthropoda > Insecta > Lepidoptera > Papilionidae > Parnassius > Parnassius glacialis. The sequence continues at coordinate 13,577,373 of JAVANC010000023.1, read as the reverse complement.
TAAGATTACTTGAAAGCGCTTCACGAGTTTTAATACCATCTCTTTATAACCAAACGGTTAACGATCTAATACATCAAATAAAACCTATAAATATTTCAGAGATAGTAAATAAAAATATGATCAAAATAACACAAGAAATTGCAAGAAAGAGCGCTTCAGCTAAAAGGAAATATAATAAATCAAATATCAGAGCTCATGTAAGATATGATGAAGTGACCGGAGAATTAATTAACGGTGATCATCCCTGTCATCGCGAATGTATCGAAGGAGAAGAACCTATGATTTGTCACTATCATTTCAGTATAGAATGGTACCAAACTATGAGTAAAGCTTGTTATGATTGTCCATACAACGCAAGCGACTGTTCAAGAATTGATTGTATTCCTGCGGATGGGATTAGTAGGCCGTTGAACGTTGTCAACAGAAAAATGCCAGGACCTGCTATTGAGGTAAATGGAAACAATTTTAACTGTGTCACAATATGTAATATGTTTTCAAGTAATGACGTTTTATTTTCGAATAAAAAAGAATCTAATATAACTCCCACTAATATTATGTTATTAAATTACACTATTTTTTCAGGTATGTCATCATGATAGAATCGTAGTAGATGTAGAAAATGACTTAATGACGGAAGGTACTACAGTACATTGGCACGGTCAGCACCAAAAAGGCAGTCCCTATATGGATGGAACTCCTTACGTTACTCAGTGTCCTATTTTGCCTGAATCAACCTTCAGGTACTTGAATTTCTTGTAAAAAAATATAGAGTAGTTTTACCTAGAACTAAAAGCTTATTAAGTTTCTTTAATCTACATCAATTTAGTAAACTTGTTTCCTAAATAAATTTTGACGATAAATATATTTTTTTAATATGTATGGTAAATTAATAACATCATACTTTTATTAATATTTGAAATAGATACAAAAGAGTATACGCTTCTCTCTGTAATTAATAATAATAAATTTAAACATTTATTTTTTTGTAATATTATAGAAACATTTATAAACCTGTATAATACAAGATCGCGATGATATTCTTACTCAATGTCTTATTCTTGTAGTTTATTGATTTTTTGCTTTATATCTTAATATTTAATTAATTAATCAGGTATCAATTTAATGCGTCGCACGCCGGAACTCATTTCTGGCACTCACATTCGGGCATGCAAAGGGCAGATGGCGCTGCTGGTGCATTGATCATCAGAAAACCAAAGTCTCAGGATCCTCATGGGCGGCTTTATGACTACGACAGGTACCACAAACTTTACATTTTAAAGTGTAATGAGTAAGTTATGTATAAAATATGTATATGAATCTTAGAAAATTTATTTTAAGACTAATATTAGCATATATATGTATATAATCAATATATATACTATATATATATATATATATATATATATATATATATATTTAACTAATTGTCAACTGAATATAATATTACAAGTTGTATAAGTGCATATGGTGTAAGAGAAATTAATAAATTCTTTACCATATGCCATATGCATATAATAGAATAGTATAATTTTTATTCAATAAAGAAAAAAATGATTATATAAAAGTGATTATTTTGATTGTTTGTTAATTGGAAGTAATTTTTTATTTATACATATTCATTTTGATTTTAACAGTGGTAGAGCCAGGCAGCAGCTTTTGCTGTCGCACGGATAGGCCGGCTCGAACCGGGGTGGTACCACGACCTCACAGAAAACCAGCGTAAAGTAGAGGTTTACCTCTGCGTTTCGCTTGGTGAGTGCAGGTGGCCGGAGGCCCTTTTTACTGGAAATGAGGCATTCCATCTTAGTCCTCACGGGTGACAACGCATCTACATTTTGATTTCTAATAGAGGATAGATGTAGATGTCTATGGGCCGCAGCAGCCACTTACCATCAGGTGGACTGTGTGCTCGTTTGTCACCCTTATCCTATAAAAAAAAATTAAAAATGCCAAACTGCAACTCTACTCTCACGTGATAGCGACTGGCATCACCACACCACAAATTTTTACCAAGGCAACGGTTTGGCGCTCACTAGCCTATTCAGGGCAGTGAGCTGGTGAGTAATGGGTAGAGCTTTCAAGTTATATAGTCTTTCGTTCTTTAATGTCGCAGACAAATAGCGAACATGTGTTGAATAAGCAGAAGGAAATAAAATCAAAGGTAGTTTCTAACTTACTTCGTTTTGTTTCAGATCAGAACACGTGATGATAGTAACGGATTGGATCCACGAGTTGTCTGTTTCAATGTTCACAGACCACCACCATTCAACAGGTGATAACAAGCCTCCCACTTTGTTGATTAATGGTGTGGGTCGATTTAGAATCTTCAATGAAACTACCAAACCTGTTTACATGAAAGCCGCGAGATTTGATGTTGAGCAGGTGAATTTATAATTGTGTACATGTATATCCATTTTACACTTTAAAAAAACATGGGCATGTCGTTTGTGTGCGCTTTAAAATTGACTAAATTATACTGCATTTTCGCTAATTTACTTCTCATTCCATTATATTTCCTGATCTCGTATGCTGTTCTGTGACTCTTCAGCTTTTAAAGTTGCTTCTGCTTGCACATCGTAAATAAAAACATCGTATGTATGTAGAAATTAAAGTTTGTGGAGTTTCATATTATTGATATTCATTGCAATAAGACAAGTGTAACTTTACGTGGTAGAACCATGCTGCAGCTATATTAGTAGTACAGTTGTAGCACGAATGGGTCGTCTCGACCAGGGAAGGACTACGCTCTCACAGAATACCAGCGTAAAATAGCAGCATAACGCTGCTGTGTTTCGAATGATGAGTGTAGAGAACCGGAAAGCCTTTTTACTGGAAATAAGATTTTTTATGTTAGTCCTCACGGGGGATAACGCATCTGCATTTTGAGTTGTAATCGATGATAGATGTAGGTGTCTATGGGCCGCAGCAACTTCTTACCATCGGTTGGACGTTTGTCACCTTTATCCTATATAAAAAAGACAAGTGCGTGCAAATTTTTGAACGGTAGTGTATATACCTGTTTAAGCCTATGGTAACCCTCTTAGCACTCATCATTACTCGGTATTTATTTACTTGTTACTATGTAATTATATTCTTATCACAATAACTTATTTAATCTTAAAAAGAAGAAATGATAATTTAATATTCGTTTTATATAGGTAATATCGTATTTATAGAAAACCTATTTTCAATAAATATGTTTTGATCCTTCTCAAATATCACAAAACTCCTTTGATGGTATCAAAGGAGTAATAATATTTTTAGAAAAAAGTTATAAATTGTAACAAAATATTACTTTTATTTGAAGGGTTACAAATATCGCTTCCGAGTGATCAATGCTGAGTTCCTCAACTGTCCCATTGAGATGTCAGTAGATGACCATAATATTACCGTTATTGCCTCTGACGGTTATGATCTGGAACCGATAACAGGTATTTTTTATAACTAAATTGATAATATAAATGAAAAGATTATTTAAAAATATATTAGTGATACATGTCTATGTAATCTTTTTTCTATGATGTAGTTGCTACGTAATTATTTACTTAAAGAGTCTTGAGGACGAGGTAGAGCTATGATCTATCTGTGTTATGGTTCTAGCAAGAATGGGTCGGCTTGACCAGAGTAGGACAACGCTCTCACAGAATACCAGCGTAAAATGACAGCCTAATGCTGTTGTGGTTCATATGGTGAGTGAAAGTACCGAAGACCCTTTTTACTGGATACGAGGCATTCCATCTTAATCCTCAAGCGTAATAACGTTTCTGCATATTGATTCTTAATAGAGGATACGTGTTGATACGAGTATCTATGGGCCACAGTATCCACTTACCACCAGGTAGATTGTTTGCTCGTTTGTCACCCTTATTCTATATATAACAAAGGGCGTGTTTTAAATTTAAGTTATTTAAAAAAATTGGTTATAAAATTAAAAAAAAATTCTAAAAACCTCTTAAAATTTATTATAGCAACATCCCTGGTGACTTATGCCGGTGAGCGTTATGATTTTATTCTCGAGGCAAACAAGGAAATTAGTAACTATTGGATTCGATTCCGTGGACTTATGGATTGTGATGAAAGGTCAGTTATATAAATATTACTTTTTCATTTAATATTCATATTACTTTAATTTTAGCAAAAGTTTTCTGCATTTCAAGATAACTACTCTGTAATTGCAAAGTAATAATACTCTAATTTAGCGATAATAACACGGATTTATTTAATTTTTATGATTAGGTTTACAAAGGCAAAACAAGTGGCTGTACTACATTACGAAGGCGCGATGGATTTGGAACCACCAGGGGATCCAACCTGGGAAGAGTTGCATAATGAAGGACTGGTATGTTTCTTTGTTGGATTTTGGGATGTTATTTATGTACTAAGTTACACGTAAGATAGTAATCGTTAAATTAACTCTTAAAATATTATATTTATTCCAGCAACTGAATGCACTAAATAAAGGTGAAGAAGAAAATGAAACAATAAGTGTAGCTGAAATGAGGTCACTTGAAGGCTATGATGACAGTTTAAAAGAAGTCGCAGATTATCAATTCTACGTGGCTTATGACTTTTACCCTAAAAATAATTCCCATTTTCACAAGTCGCCTTATTATGGCTATTACCAAGGTACGTTTTAATATTTAATTACTGAAATTATTATTGATTAACTGAGACCTACCCCTATAACCTTCTCAGAAATTAAAGAGAAGAGGCCTGTGCCAAATAATAGCTTTTTTTTTTAAATATAGAACATATAAGATAATAAACTAATATCACCGTAAGTGACTAACGCGTTCCAAAAAAAAAACAAATGTCAAAAAGATACGTCGTAATAAAGTTAAATTCCTCATTACCTGTAAACTAAACTGACCCTTTTACTCAATAATCGGGGCACATCAGTGGGGTGCACTTACGCTAGGTGGTAGAAATATTTGATAGGGTTGTATTTAACCAAAGTGACTTCTATATATAACTTAGTAAAAAGTCTACTATAGTTTACGGTAGATTCGATCGCTATTATTAAAATTACAGCAGATCAGTTCAGTGGCAAATATTGTTATTAACTATTATAGGCATGTTTGTAAACTGTATATTAACAAAATAATAAATAATATCTTCCTGACTGAATTACGGTTATATCGGGCAGTCTTAAGGAAGACCAGAAATCTACGCAGAATAGGATTATAGTGCTCATAGTCAAAAGAGATGACATTATGACACGATCGGACAGTGATCAGGCGCAAGACGTGCTTTTCTCGGGACAGGTTTTCGGGACCACATGGGCAATAGACGCGTTTATGACCTTCAGACTAATGTGGCAGTCATATATTTTTAGATATATATATATATATATATATATATATATATATATATATATATATATATATATATACAGGCAGACGTTGTTCTGCCCATACCGACGACCCTTTGTCCTATTGAAAAATCCTTAAATTCGCAATAAAAATTTTTGTGGGTCATTTATCGGGATAAAAACTATCCTATCTCTCAAGTTGGACCAAAATGCACACAATGTGCAGAATTTCATTGAAATCAGTTCAGTAGTTTAGGAGTCCATCGCGGACAAACAACGTGACACGTAATTTTTATATATAAAGATATACACACACACACACATATATATATATATATATATATATATATTACGAGTACAACTAGAGGTTTTTATAGCAAGCGAAAATTGTTGTGCAGCGTCATTTGTGACTGAGATGATGTGTTTCATTTTCGCAATTGTACTGACATAATAAAATGTTTTCTTTACTTTTGTTCACAGTGCCAAACTTAGATAATCGTCTGTACACCCCACAATTGAATCACATCAGTATGAAGATGCCTTCCAGCCCACTTCTTATCGACAGACCTTCACCAGAAAACTTTTGTAATGCTTCAAGTATCGACGAATCTTGCAAAGCCGGCTACTGTGAATGCCCACACGTTTTATCAGTCAGAAAAAATGCCGTAGTTGAAGTTATTATAGTGGACGAAGGAGTAACATTTGACGCAAACCATCCTTTCCATTTACACGGTCACAATTTTAGAGTTGTTGGGTTGAGACGTCTATCCAATCGTACAACAATTGAAGAAATAAAAGCTTTTGACGAAGCAGGGTTATTGAAAAGAAATCTTAAAAATGCCCCATTAAAAGATACAGTAACAGTACCTGATGGTGGTTACACAGTTATTAGATTTAAAGCTGATAATCCTGGATATTGGTTGTTCCACTGTCATATAGAGTTCCATGTTGAAGTAGGTATGGCTTTAGTATTTAAGGTAGGTGAACATAAAGATATGGATCCAGTACCACCTGAATTTCCAACATGTGGTAGTTATATGCCAAATAATATGCCAGAGCATGCTACTACGGAAAAACCAAAAGATAATCAATACATATCTATTACACATTGGTGGCCTGTAGTGGTGAAGAATAACAATGGTACGTCATCAGCAAGCAGTTTATCATCTTTAAATGGATTTATACTATTAAGCAGCTTTTGGATTTTGAAATTAGTTACCGGAACTTAATTATTAATATTTGTTTAAAATGTATTTCGTAAAACGAAATAATTTCAATAGAACAAATTATTTAATAAGATTTTGTACTTACAACGCTCAGAGCGAAGTCACACGATGTGTTGCGGGGCTTGTGCGGTATTGCATTGAAATAACTTCGCCGTACGGGTGTCACACCGCCGTGCCGGTGAAACTTTTTTATGCATCTGTCTATTTGGTGAGGAAAGTGAGCGCTCAATATATACACCCGCTTTTGTGGTATGTCTTGTATGGCGGCCGTTTGAAATGTATCTCAAACGCATCGTCGCTTCCTACGCCCTGGTAGGGCGTGCGATGCGCTGTTCGCGTCCAAACATCATGCTAAGAATTTTCAAACGTTAGATTGACGTAATGACACCACTCAAACGCTCTTTTACACACCGTGTTGCCTCGCCCTTAGTATATTCAATTCAACTAGTTCATGATAAAATGTTTTTATTATTTCGTAATAGTTATTTATCGCAAAGTACTTATAGTATTTGTTATTTATTTTAATATCATAAGATAATGGATACATAATTCAGTGAGTACAGTCGTAGCGTTGTAGATTTTGTAAAAGTATTTTGTAAGATTACAGTCTGTGATCAAAGTTTAAAATCGTGACTTGCCAAAAATTATGGAACAAAACATTTTCAGAAAATGTTTTGTGACGTTATCGATGTGTGAAATGTCGCTGATGATATGTGATATTACTTAGGTAAGGTATTATAACTTATAAGTTATTTTAAATAAAATTGTTAAGTATTTTGCAGTAGAATGAAATAAAGATGCAAGTAATTTTAAATAGTTTTTTTTTCTTTCCCTCTATATACTGAGTATTGAAAGAAATATATGTATGGTGATGATGATAGCTTTTTATAATATAATGCTGAGTAACGTTTTTACTTTTAACACTAGATGGGAAAAACCTTCTGTCCTGGGAAGAACAATCAAGTGAGACCTTTTACAAAGTAACATTTTACAGTTATATACACAGGTTTTTAATTTATAAAGGCTTTTAAATAAGTTATGAAGAGCACCTCCCGCCCTCCCTCAATCACGTGCACTATCCCCGTTACCACTAATCCCAGCACCACTACTCCCAACACAACTACATTAGGAAAGAGATTTAAACAGTGGTAGAGCCAGGCGGCAGCTTTTGCTGTCGCATGGATGGGCCGGCTCGAACCGGGGTGGTACCACGACCTCACAGAATACCAGCGTGAAGTAGAGGTTTACATCTGCGTTTCGCTTGGTGAGTGCAGGTGGCCGGAGGCCCTTTTTACTGGAAATGAGGCATTCCATCCTAGTCCTCACGGGTGAAAACGCATCTGCATTTTAATCTGTAACAGAGGATAGATGTAGATGTCTATGGGCCGCAGCAACCACTTACCATCAGGTGGACTGAGTGCTCGTTTTTCACCATTATCCTATAAAAAAAAAGAAAAGTAGACACACCACTGACGACAATACCAGCTTTTATATAATGGATTTCCGCAAAGTAACGCCTGCATCTGTTAATTATTTTTAATTTATATAAAATTCCTTTAAGAGTCAACTTGGAAGCGATCACCTCTTTCTCAGGGATTACTAATCATAAAAATGTGTTTAGTAATATTATAATTACCCATTTTATGCAGTCGTAGTTATGTTAAAAATTTAAGCTTGCCGTTAGACAGACCCTGTATAGTTTATATTGTCTTTATATAAATTAATAAGTATGTGGAGTCGAGTAACTAGTGTTATTAGCTTGTGTTTGTTTCTAGTTCTTACAGAATATCTACCAAATTATATTACTATTATGTTATTATGTCTACCATATTATAGTATAACTTACTTTTTGTTTTTCTCGTTGCACAAAACATAGATGAAATGCCTCGTTTCCAATAAAAATAGTTTCCAGTTTTCTACACTCACTATACAAAACAAATAATCATTCATCTGCTATTTCACACTGGTATTTTGTGAGATTTCACCTTTAAATCGTTCCTTTAGACCTTGTCTAAACTAGTCAGTAAATTTGACGAGAGAAATAAAATTATTAATTATTTGGATACCGTATGTCTCTATAAAAAAAAGTAAAGTTGCAGCCTATTGTCTCTATAATTACTTTAATATATTATAATTACTTTAATATATTATAATTACTTCATAAAAATTGCTTCATAAGTTGTGTAGGACATGGTTCTCTTTCAAAACAAAAGAGAATTTGTCTCAAAGGTAAAAATAACACTCAAGAAGTATATCTGTGATGGTACTGATCGATCAGACGTTCTGAAGATTTTGCATCTGCTACGTAAACTCAATAATCATCATCATCATGATCATCATTACAGCCCTTCACAAGTCCACTGCTGAACGTAGGGCTCCCCCAAGGAATGCCACAAAGCACGTTCCTGAGCCACCTGTATCCATTGACTTCCTGCATGTCTTACTCCAGGTCGTCACTCCATCTAGTGGGGGACGCCCTACACTTCGCCTGCCGGTACGAGGCTGCCACTCGAGAACCTTTTTTTCTCCATCGGTTGTCGGTTCTTCAAGCTATATGGCCAGCCCATTGCCACTTCAGCATACTAATTCTTTGGGCTATGTCGGTTACTCTGGTTCTGTTGCGGACATCCTTGTTTTTAAGTCTATCACGCAAAGAAACGCCGAGCATTGCTCTTTCCATAGCTCGTTGAGCGACTTTGAGCTTCCTCATACGGCCAGCAGTGAAGGACCACGTCTCAGATTCGTAGGTCATCACTGGCAACACGCTCTGATTGAACAAGCTAGTTTAGAGGTTCTGAGGTATGTCTAACGGGAAGATATGTCGTAATCTCCCGAACCCAGCCCAGCCGAGTTGAATCCGTCGATTGACCTCACGGTCGAAGTTGGACTTACCTAGTCGGACTATTTGTCCCAGGTAAACATATTCCTCAAAAACTCCCAACAACTACCGGCATAGGCGTGACATGGACGTTAAACATGATTTTTGTTTTGTCCGTGTTCATCTTAAGACCTATCTGTTGGGAGACACTATTGATCATACCTACCTCTATATATCGGAACTCACAAAATATTTTGCCCCTTTTCCTTACGATATCCAATGGTCGAGATGGTTTATATTTTCTCTCACTAACAACTCACGCTTGAATTAGTTATATTATTTGGTTTCATTTCCCTCCATCAGGAGGTCCAGACCGTCACTTAACTGGATCCACGTGCAGTTGAGTTAAAGAAGGTTAAATCTTTAAATCAAGTAAAAGTAGGTGAAACTTTTCACCCTTCCTGCATTGTAAAATACTATCTTTTTAAATCTCGAAAAACCTAGCGCCTTCCGATAATATTACTGCAATATTTTACAATTTAAATGTCTAAAAAAAAACTAGACGCTAAGTATGTAGGGTAAACACGATATCTAAAATAAATAGCTTATGCGTAGAACTACTAGAGCTAGACACTTTTTTATAATATATGCTTGCCTTTTGAAAAATGGAATAGTGAAAAATATAACTATTCCATTTTGAAAAATATAATGATATAAAGAATTAATTATCATGTATAGTATAATAATACAATTGAGCTGCTCCAGTGCGGTGGTGGACTTCATGCTGCCATCTATTCAACCTACAGCAATAAATCGCACTAAACAATCTAATTTAATATAATATGTATTACTTGTGAGATATATTGTGTTTTCATGCGATTGCCAAGTCAATCTATGTATCAATCTATTGACTGAATAAATTAACCGACTTGGTATTACATGGATCTCACAACTTTTTACGGTAGAAGAACTGAGTTGCGAGACTTGGCTTTTTTTACTAGTTATGTTTTTGATGGCATACAATATTGGCAGTTGGTTATTTTATACCACCTAATTTTTACGTGGTAAAGCCTTGCTGCAGCTATATTGTGGTTGCAACACGAAGGGGTCGGCTCGATCAGAGTAAGACAACGCGCTCATAGAATACCAACGTAAAATAGTAGTTTAATGCTGCTGTGTTTCGTATGGCAAGTGTAGAAAACCGGAGACACCTTTTTTAAGGAAACGAGGCATTCCATCTCAGTCCTCAGGGGCGACAGCGCATCTGCATTTTGATTCTTAATTGATGAGAAGTGTAGATGTCTATGAGCCACAGCTTCTACTTACCATCAGGTGGACTGTGTGCTCGTTTGTCACCCTTATTTTATAAAAAAAATCAACTAAAAGAAACAGCTTCCAGTCACCTTTATAACAGCTCCAGTGTTAAGAGATCACCAGTTTATTTATCGTTTACTTCTTTTTTCATTATTTAATTTAATGGTATCTTTTATTTATTTATTACGAGTTTTTTTTTAACTAGGCTTCTCTATCATTTCGGAATATATTATAGTTTAATTTATTTCACTACAATGTTATAAAGCAGACCGTACACTAAAGCCTTGGTATTTTCATAGAGTATAGGAATCGCCTGAGTTAGGAATACTCATGGGATAAATTAAGAGTATAAAATCAAATAATTGCTGTAGGTTGAATAAGGAATATAAGTCAGATGAGTGAGGAAAACATATCGTATGATGAGATTTCATAGGGTGAACTCGAAAAATCCTCCCCACATAGCAATATGTTGGGGATGTTCAGCAGTGAACTGTTATAGGTTCTAATGGATGAATGGAATATTAAATTCTTTCCCATTTAAGTCGCAATCACTATTTGTATACCTGCAATAAAGTAACAATACTCGTAAGTGCTATGAAAATAACGTTCATTTGTTATTCAAAACAAAAATAACAATGTTTAAAATTTCACCGGTAAAGCTGTTATAGTTTGTAAAACTCGCGAAAAGTTTTCTATCATTGAAAATTTGCACAGCAACGAATAGAATAGACATTTTATTTTGTCTGTTGAATGTAATAAGCAGATAGAATTGTATTGTAAGGTGAATTTTTCGACTTATATAAATACACGTAATAATATTTGTTTATACAGATTAAATGTACTTTACGGGTTGTGGATATTCGTAAACTGCCCCTACTACCCCACATCGTCCCGTGGGTGTTGTGAGACAAAGGGAAATGAAACATGTCCTGATATTAACAAAAAAATAAAAAATTTCAGTTACCAAGCCGTCTGTCATGCGAGGCAACTACGGTCTACGGCCAATATTCCTTTAAGAGACTGTCTATGGAGGAGGCATATGTAAAGCGGTGGACTTTGGATAAGCCGTAATGGTGAATGTACATATCACTGTTTCAGAATTTTTACTCAATTATTTTTTTATACGTGGTAGAGTCATACTGCAGCTATATTAGTAGTATAGTTGTAGCACGAATGGGTCGGCTCAACCGGGGTAGGACCACGCTCTCACAGAATACCAGCGTAAAATAGCAGCTTAACACTGTTTTTTTCCGTATGGTGAGTGTAGAGAACCGGAGACCCTTTTTACTGGAAAAGAGGCATTCCATCTGAGTCCTCACGGGTGACAACGCATCTGCATTTTGATTCGCAGACGAGGATAAACGTAGATGTATATGGGCCACAGCAACCACTTACCATCAGGTGTGTGTGTTCTCGTTTGTCACCCTATCCTATAAAAAAAGTATTTGGATTTAAATTTGTACTATTGATTGAGAAAATATTTTTTACGTGGTAAATAGGTAGTGTAGTGACAGTGTAAGATAATTCATTATCCCATATCATACACTGGGTACCGTCAGAAGAGGTAGAGGAAAAAAACAGGAGATTAATTCTAGCAGATTATGATGTAGCAGATTAATTATCCTGTTTCATCCTCTGAGTGACAATAACGGTAGTTCTAGTGTGAGTGCCGCTGTTAACAAGACACTCTTTTACTGTAAATGAGAATTCCTTATTAGGTTTCATAAATAAAAACGCATTTCTGCTTTTAATTCCTAACTGATAATAGATGTTGATAATATATGTAATACTAACGGGCTGTAGCATCCACTTACCGCTAGGTGGTGTATGTGCTGGTTTGTAAACCTTTGTTTTTATTAAAAACAAGTATAATAAATGTATAATTTTAAAGGAACAAGCCCAACGGCTAAACAGTAATACAAAAATACCTGATTAGGAAATTTTTTACAAAATAAACCCTATATCACTTCCACATATATGTCTTATAAGGAGAATCTAACGATATTCAATACGTTAAAATCCACCAAGCCTCTTAGCCTACAGAGCGTACTAAAGAAATATATATACATACTAGCTCGCCAGGCAGACGTTGTTCTGCCCTTTCCAAAGACCCTTCCTATAAAAATCCTTCATTTCGCAATAAAAAATATTGAGGGTCATTTATCGGGATAAAAACTATCCTATCTTTCAAGTTGGACCAAAATGCACAAATACAGTGTGCAAAATTTCATTGAAATCAGTTCAGTCGTTTAGGACTCCATCGCGGACAAACAAAGTGACACGTAATTTTTTATATATAAAGATATGATATCAAAAATTTAAATATTAATCAATTGAAATCAAAATTATTTAAGTGACTAATTCACAGAAAAATATATAACATTAAAGACTTTATTCACATCAAATCCTAATACTAATAATTTTATACGACATTCTTTAATTTAATCTAATTCAATATAATTTTTTGTAATGACACTTAAACTTTGTGATATTATTTTAATGTTTATAATTGAAAAATAATAACATAAATTTTGCATGCTATTTGTAATAGCGAAACATGTGCACCTTTTTAACATGTACCACCTTTATATACCATGTTTTTTTTTTTTAGGATAAGGGTGACAAAGGAGCACACAATCCACCTGATGGTAAGTGGTGGCTGCGGTCCATAGACATCTACATCTATCCTCTATTACAATTCAAAATGTAGATGCGTTGTCACCCGTGAGGACTAAGATGGAATGCCTCATTTCCAGTAAAAAGGGCCTCCGGCCACCTGCACTCACCAAGCGAAACGCAGAGGTGAACCTTTACTTCACGCTGGTTTTCTGTGAGGTCGTGGTACCACCCCGGTTCGAGCCTGCCCATCCGTGCGACAGCAAAAGCTGCCGCGTGGCTCTACCACTGTTATAACGCAAACAAAAAAAAATCTAATTCTACATAAACACTATACACAATATATATAATCACTCGAAAACTCTACTTCTAGGGCAGTCGGGGTAAAACAGTGGATTTATATATTACGAAAAATTATGAAAAATTCTCGGTGATGGAGTGCAGGGGAAAGAAGGGTTAATTATGATTAACGCCTGCCGATAATATTGCCGCAATATTAAGTTGTAGGTATTAAAGTGTCATTTTTAACATATTATGTTTTTATAATCAACATCATCAGCACATTACAAGTCTACTGTTTAACATAAGTCTCCACGAAGGTATATCACAAAACACAGTCTTGAGCCATCTGCATCCATCGACTTTCTGCACGTTTTACCGGGTCACTACATCTAATCAATGGAGACGCCATAAACTTCGTTTACGGGTACTTGGCTATTCCTCGAGAACCTTTCTTCCCCATCGGTTCATGGTTTTTCAAGCTAAATAGCTGAGCTATTGCCACTTCAGTTTACTGATCCTTTGGGCTATGTCGATTATAATTCTGGTTCTAATACCTATATTATCTTCATTACACTTTTTAATAATTATTAATATTTATTTAAAGTATTCTTTTCTTTTTAAATTTTATATAGTATATTTTTGTTTACCCAATATCGTGTTTTATAAAATGATGTGAGCACTAAGATCGGTACTTAATCATTATTAAATGTGCATTTTGTTTTTTATTAATGTTTTAAAAATAAGCACAAGTATGAGTTTTGGAAAATTAAATAAATAAATTACGATATCTATAGCGCAGATAAATTATTTTGTAATAAAAATACTTCTTTAAAAAACTTTTATTATTTACTACAGTTGTACACATTTGACAGGTTTCTTCTAAATTAGTCTGTGATATCCCCAAAGAAAGGTTAGTGTTTTATGGTTGCGTCACATACGAGCTCTACAATTATAACAAAAATAAAAATATATTAAAATAATAAGAATAACTTTGGTTTCTTCCTAAATATGATATATCTGTTTAGCATAGAACACTTATCCAATGCGCAAGTAAACAGTCCACTGAATAAACGAAAATATAGAAATTCGGTGACGCGCTGATAGCGAGGCGGAGCTTTCAAACACCCACTGCGGTTACAGTATTGCAGCGGTCAGCACATCCGTGCTTAAATTGTATAGCATTGCGTAGCTGCACGATCGCAAGAGTTCCCCAATGCTCATAATAGTAAAAAATAAATGGCATTTATTGTTCGAATATACTTTCCTCTATTTTTCCGATTTTACCATTAAAGTTTTGTTCACATTAAATTCACGGACTTTTGTTTTAATTGGCAATACAATTCGTCTCAAATAACTACAAATCACTCAATTAAGTTAAAAAGTGTTATGGTTTATTTAATAATAATATATTCAAAAATGTTTAACGCATAAGTACTAGAAAATAATTACTTAACGCAATTTAATAAATTAAGATTGAATAAAAATTTGAAAAAAAAAATATTTTTCAGATCATCTTAACATAGATATATTTCTAACGTTTTAATCCCAAAGTGTGATGTAAATGAGAAAAGTAATTTTGTGTTTCAGTAAAGTAATTCGTCGGTTAAAGTGGCGGTGTAAATGAATTCACCACCGTTATATCAAGCCGTGAGCATAGGTGTTATAAGAGGAGACTTCTTAGTTGCCTCCTCCTCTTGGATTGATACGGATTAGAGTTTTTTTTCGCCCAGAAGCAAGTAAAGGGCTACCCTCCGGGAAGCGGGGGAGGGAGGGGGTGAATGCTCTTAGCATACCCTGGTAATACATGGTTATGTGGAACTCACTATGAAAACCTAAGTGTCTACCCATTAAACACCACCTGGGACTGGCTTTGGCATGGAGGGCCTTTGTGCCGTATCGGAAGCGACCCCCTTAGGAAAAGGGGGCGCAGAGGTATTAGAGCCATACTGCAGCTATATTATAGTTGTAGTAGGAATGGGTCGGCTCGACCGGGGTAAGACCGCGCTCTCATAAATATACATCCTATCAAAAATCCAATGCTGAATACAGGCGTGCCTCAAAGTGTCCCTCATATCGAGATAATTGCGATAATTGCCATGCTTGACAACGGATTAGCAACAACAGTTTTATTATTTTTTGTTGTCCTTATTTGGAAGAGGCTGCTGCCAATTCCTTGTTTTTTTTTAAATGAGGGTGACAAACGGGCACACATTTTCCCTTTTTTTATAGGTTAGGGTTACAAACGAGCACACAGTTCAACTGATGGTAAGTGGTTGCTGTGGCCCATAGACATACGAAACACAGCACTGTGGCCCATAGACATACGAAACACAGCACTGTGGCCCATAGACATACAGACGTTTTTCTGTGAGAGCGTGGTCCTTCCCCGGTCGAGCCAACCCATTCGTGCCACAACTATACTACTAATATAGCTGCAGCACGGCTCTACCACGTATAAAAACCTGATGGTAAGTGGATGTTTTGGCTCAAAGACATTTAAATGTAGGCGCAATTAAGAATGAAAATGCAGATGCGTTTTCACCACTGAAGACGAAGATATAGTGCCTCGTTTTCAGTAATAAGGGTGTCACGTAATAGGCATTTCTGGTTCTCTACACTCACTATACAAAAGCGGATCGCGGAAGCATTAACCTGCTATTTAACCATTTTACCATTTACCATTTACCCCGCTCGAGCCGACCCATTTGTACAACAACTATAATATATCTGCAGCGTGGCTCCACCACATAATAATACGTTGAAACTGACTGCCGTAACCGAAATTTATTAAGCATATTTACTGATCTAACAACTTTACTTGACAACATTATACATATGTCCTGTTCGGTTTGGTATCGTGCGCTAAATTTTGTTTATTTATGCGATGCAGTAGCGTTCCTATGCTCAGATATGTGTGAAAGCAGATGGGACGCGAAATTGTAGCAAATGACGTGAAAATATGTACATGGTAAGTACTTGCATCTTCGAAATGCAGCTGCGGACCACGCTTTACTCGAATAGCTTTTAAGACAGAAATGATTATCTTGGAATACATGAAGTTATAAATATTAAGATGAATGTGATAAAATTATAACAAAACTGCATCATATGGATAAGCTGTGTTAAATAATCTTCAATAATCATTATCTTTATAGCATTATATCTATCTATACATATAAATAAAAATGATGCTATGTCGTTAATATTGAAATAATTGTCATCTATTAAGCCTATGGAATATTTTTTATAGAAATAGGGCCACAAACGAGCACACAGTCCACCTGATGGTAAGTGGTTGCTGTGGCCCATATACAATCTACATCTATCCTCGTTTGCGAATCAAAATGCAGATGTGTTGTCAGCCTTGAGGACTAAGATGGAATGCCTCTTTTCAAGTAAAATGGGTCTCCGGTTCTCTACACTCACCATACGAAACACAGCAGTATCAAGCTGCCATATTACGCTGGTATTTTGTGAGAGCGTGGTCCTTCCCCGGTCGTGCCGACCCATTCGTGCTACAACTATACTAATAATATAGCTGCAGCATGCTTCTACCACGTATATACGGATTATTTGCATTCTATTTTAAAAATGACTTTCAATAAGAATTATATGTAATCTATATTGAATAAAAGTTATTCGATTCGATTGGATTAAGTATGTCTCCCCTAATCTTCGCAATGATGAACCAACTGAAATAAAGCTTTACGAACATATAAAGAGCATTGTCTAGGCCACATTTAATTCGAAAAACTTCGAGATTTCTTTTAAAATCTATTAGTTGATAAAAAATAGTCTTTGTTTATCGTAAATCTAAATAATAATAATACTACTGTGATAGATCCTGTCAAAGCAAAGCCGGGGCGGGTGGCTAGTCTGTTATAAAAGTATGTTAAAATAATCTATACATCTATACAAATAAATAAAGTGAAGTGTTTGTTTGTAATGTTAAAATCAAAAAACAACTTTATACTAAATGCATATGAAAGTATATACTGTACTATTAACAAAAACATACTTTTTAAAATTTTTGTCTGTCTGTCGGTCTGTCTGTCTGTCTATCTGTTTGTTCCGGCTAATCTCCGAAGCAGCTGGACCGATTTTGACGGGACTTTCACTGGCAGATAGCTGATGATATAAGGAGTAACTTAGGCTACGTTTTTTTTTTAGAAAAAATTAGGTTTCTGTACAAAAAAAAATAAAACCCTTCATGGGTTCCACGCGGGCAAAGTCGCGGGGAACAGCTAGTATTTACTAAACCGTATGGTGGGGACGTAAGAGAATCTATCAATCCCATTTAGTCCCATGGGTGTCGTAAGATTTAGGGAAACGGGAAAAACGGGAAATACCCGAAAATCTTGGGCTTCTGACATATTCAGCCACAAGCAGCAGTGCTTGAACTGCCGTATTTCAATCTGAACGGCATAGAGAGTCAGCATAATTGAAGGCTATGAGGTATACTTTAGTGCTTTTTATTTAGTTATATGATGTACGACATTTTTTCTAGTTTTTCGTATAATTATATTATTTTTTGAGATCTAATTATATTGTTCTTTAGCTCAAGCATATAAAAATGGAATCAACATGAAAAGAACAATGGAAATGCTTTCTGGATTCCATATTAAGCAGATTTCTTTTACAAATACGGATTGATTTGTGGGTTGTACATATATATATATATATATATATATATATATATATATATATATATATATATATATATATATAATATATAGGTGGTAGCTTCCAAGCTGTTTCTAAAATAAATTTTGTAAATAGTTTGTAATCTATAGTATAAATATTGTAAAATTTATTTAAAAAAAAAGTCCCGCTGTGTTTTTTGTTGGGTCTTCCCAGGACAGAAGATTTATTCAGTGGTAAAGTAAAAAATGACTTTCAATAAGAATCACTTGTAATCAATATTGAATAAAAAATATTCTATTCTATTCTATTCTATACATACATACATACATAAACACTCACGTCTGTCACCCAGCGGGGTAGGCAGAGACTACGGACTTTCATTAAGCACGATCCTGGTACACCTCTCTCACCTAATCCACATCCATATACTTTCGCATACATACTCGTCTTTTATGCGTACTCTTGATTTGCCCCATTTTCAATATTTCGCCAATTTGGTCGATAAAACTTCGCCTAGGGCGTCCCTTCCCGACTGTGTCATTCACTTCTGCAACCTAAATTTGCTTTGTCGCTCTATCCTCATACATTCTTTCTACATGACCAAATCACCGAAGCATTCCTTTCTTAATTCTGGTCACAATATCATCTTGAAAACTACACTCTTCTCTTTTCACAAATTTATTTTATTTGTACATTGTTCCAAAAAGAAATGCAGGAATTTTGCTAATAACTTTTTTATTACGCATTATTAATCAAAAAACTACGTAAATAACTGAAGAAAATACGTCGAAGAAATTTGTGTGCGATCTGATGTTGCAGGCACTGCCATCCGAACTAATGGGTTTCAATTGATGCAGCACCCACCAAATTCCCTGGACCTAGCTCGGAGTGTTTTTCACCTTTTTACTCACATGAAAAAGCACTTGCGTAATATAAACTTTGACGGCGACGGTGAGGTGATATGTGCTGTAGAGGCCTTTTTCGAGTCCCGGGGTCAAGCCTTTTTTTCTAAGAGAATTAACCAACTTTCAAAACGCTATTCAAGGTGTATTAACTTAAATGACAATTACGTTGAAAAATAAATACAACTTACATATACTATCTTAGAATTTAATTATGTTTCCAAAACTTATTGACCTAGTATAATAACGGACGCAGTAAAATCCCGTCCTAGAAATCAACTCGTTTTATGAAGAAGATTGTATAAATAAAACCTCTATCCTATATATATAAAGATGCCCTCTTGTGTATCAAAGCGCCATAGTGCAAAATATATTTCACAAACTAATAGGATTAGTAGATCTTGATACTAGTTCCCATAATTATATATTCATATTTAAAAAAAAATATATTTATATACATAATATAGTTATCTTCACATTTATATTTAGTAATTGATCGACGGTAAAGAATACACAGAAAACATCAAGTGAAAACCTACATATCACATGATCAGTGCGGCGAACTAATTGCTACATAATTCTCCTCTGTATTTTATTACATAAGGCCTAAAAACTGTAAACAATCTTGTGGAAGTCAAGTCTTTCTGGTCTTAGTTTTTTTGCCTCTTTTTTGCTGGATTTTGCATTTATTATTAATCGTAACAGGTTTTAATGAATAAATTAATGTATGCAAAATTCACTCTTGAGGAAAGGACTCACCATAGATTGCCGCATATAGGACGGTTGCCACGCTTGGAAGCCGCACTTTATTATTATATCATCATTAGAAAAGTACAAATTGCCAATTTGCTTTGTGTTTGTGGAGTAAGCCTTTATTTGGCCAAAATTTGGGCAGTGCTATAGTTATAGTCTCTTTAGCGGTGCCGGTGCCAAGTTGACTTTCTGTAAATCGAAGTGTTTCAGTTCTTCAGCTACAGTCAAAACTTCAGTGTTTTGTTAACAATTCTGTTTGTGCCTAAACCAGTTTACCCTCTTATCGTGGAGAGGGGGAAGGCTTAGTTGCCGTTGCTTGGTTACCCATAACGGCCCAAAATGGCCGCTTCGCAACTGATCGGGCACACATGTGATGGGAGGGATGATCGATTCCTGGCACCATATCCTCCGCGTACTGGGCTCGGCGGGAAGAACAGCACTAAAATTGCAACGATGCCGCCCAGTGACCGTGTTACCAAAACCTTGGCACACTAAAAATTGTTGCTGAGTAATTTTAGCGTATAATATAAATTTGTAGTTGTATCAAATTGTATAAGTTTTAACGTATTGTGAATAAAATCCTCTTACTGCTGGACCACGATATCGTTATTATCGCCACGACTCCTGGTAAGAACTCTCTTTTACTGCGGCCAAGACACCTTTAGCCGTCAGAACCCCTGATCAGTCTTGTGAGTCTGCTTGGCTGGCAGTGAGAGAACCCCATCACCTAACCGTGACATCCTGTCTCTGTCCGTCTGCAAACTTAGGTCTCACAGTGCAGACCTCCCGCATTTATCTAATTCATTTATGTATATTTATATGGTAGGGCTAGGGTACATGCTACTAGGGGACTGCTGGAGACTGCTAGGTATGGGAAACTTAAGGTTTGTAGGATTTACTACTCCTACTATATTATATATATACAGTCAGATATTTGAGCTATTGAAAGGAATTGGACAGGAGCCAGACATTACAAAAAGATACAATTATATATTTTAAATATATTTTAAATATTAGGTCAAAGGTAATTAAAAATTAATGAGGAAAGAGAATGACAAAGCAAAAGTCTGCTGTATATGTGAGTAGCAGTGTCGACAAGAGAGGCCCTAGACGGAAGTTTACCGAACAGTTTGGCAATGTAATATAATATAAAGAAGGGGCAAATTAAGAATTCTCTTAACCGACGAGCAAGTGTGCGTAGATATATTATGGATCTGAAAGAAGCGAAAGATAGTGTCATAATCGTGTCTAATGGAAATCCGTAGTCTCTGCTTACCCCTCTTTGTGACGGACGTGAGAGATTTACATATTATGATTATCAAAGTAAATAACAATATTATTATGTAATACAGAATAAGTATTATGGTTGTATTAATTTTAAATCTAGGCTTAAGAAAAAATATCAGGTTTAATTTTTAAGATTGTCTTATTTCATTGATCAAGTAATCGAAGGCGCTCTATATGAGGTACACGTATGAGACGAATGATGCGATTAAGTGGAGCAAATCAGGTTGCCCTGATTGATAGAGTTGCAATAGCTTGCCATGTTATTACGATTGCTTATACCGTATCTATTCACTACATAAAATGCTAGTATATAATAAGATCGTTTCTTAATCTATGACTGTAATTGCAGTACAGGCAGGGCCGTGGGTTGAAATCTCGCACGGAACAAGTGTTTTTATAGCTTACAAATAATTCTATAACAAATTGTTCCGAGTGTATGCTGACCCATTTATGTATGGTATACCTCCATTACACAGGAGAAAATCCTAGTTTTAAAATAACGGAAAAAGATAAAGTTATAGTAGGTATAGTAAATTCAGTTTCGTAAAAAAATTTCAGTTTACTTCAAGCTGGTTAACGATTCGACTGTATATTTTTTGTATATATGTTAATTCTTCATTAATATTTCTTCGTCAATTTTAAGCCAATTCTGATGCGTTCTTCTTTTGATAAATCTTTATATATAAAAAGTACGTGTCACGTTGTTTGTCCGCGATGGACTCCTAAACTACTGAACTGATTTCAATGAAATTTTTGGTCAATGTGCAGTTTGGTCCAACTTAAAAGATAGGATAGCTTACATCTCAATTTATAGTCGCAATAATATATTATTTTATTGAAAATTATTTGTCTATATTTTGACAGTCACAATTATCTGTTAGCTCCAAACGATTCTGTCAGATGACGATATCTGTTGACTGGATTGAGTAAATATTTAATAGATGGCGCTATGTTAAAAATGCAAACGTTTAATATAAGCTACAATTTAGTAGTATAACCACCACGTGTTGCTGTAAGTATTCAACAGATAGAACAGATTTAAAAAAAATTGCAGACTGTGTGCAGTTTGGTCCAACTTGAGAGATAGGATAGTTTTATCCCGATAAGTGACCCTCATTTTTTTTATTGCTAATTTCAAGAGTTTTTTTGGGAAAGCAAATGATCGTTGGGAAAGGGCAGAACAACGTCTGCCTGGTCAGCTAGTAGGTTATATTTCTGAATTGGAGAAGGAGTCCCACTCCACAATAAAATAAATCGCTGAATGTGTTGCTAAGCGCAAATCTCGAGAGCAGCTGAACCGATTTCGCTAATTCTTTTTTTATAATATTCACTATTATAGTCTTTTATTTCTGAAATATTTGATGTTTACAAAGTTACTGTTTGTAATTGCAAATGTGAGCTTATATAAAAGGAACTGAGATATGACTACTATACAATTAATATTCTACAGATTATCAATATAGTTTCTAAAGGAAATGCATATTCCGCCTTGCAGTCGCTACTAGTCACAAAACAGCAGGATATTTTCTCTCCTAAAAATATATATAGCAATTTAGGAATTAAACAATTGGTGTATTCTGTGGGAAGTAAGGCTAAATTAGGGGTTTGGCAGATGGGAGCAAGGCGACAAAAACTGAAAGTTTTTTTCGTCACTACCCCTTGTGTCCGTTTCCCTCGCACTTTTTCTTTTCTTGCCATGAAAGAAATATTATTTTATTTCAAATGACGCTTCCTTTTAATAGACGCTAGTATTTAATATATTTGTATTTGTTAATCAATAATATAATAAGGAAATTCGTTCTAACCGAGTGTTCCACGACACTCACGTATTTTTATTTTTTAACTTTTATTGTAAGAAATATGTAATAAATATTACGTCAAAGGTATTTCAAAATGAATGAGGAAACAGTGACAAAGCGAACGTAGACTGCATAATTGAGTGGTAGTATCGACAAGGGACGCCCTAGACAGAAGTTTATCCACCAATTTGGCAATAGATAAAGTTGGGGCAAATTACGAGAACCATGTATGCGTAGATATATTATAGATGTGAAAAAAGTGAGAGGTCGTGTCAGGATCCTGTCTGATGGAAGTCAGTAGCTTCTGCCTACTCATCTGGGTGAAGGGCGTGAGAGTTTATGTATTATGATTATCAAAGGAATAAAAATATTTTGTAGGTATAGTTTTTTTTAAGGTTAAAGTTTTTAAATACACGTATAGTACAGAATAAATATGATGTGATTAATGGTTAGATCCTCAATTAATAACTCAGCAATCGCTTTCTATAAAAGTTTATTGTAAGCAGAGCAGTTCACACAAATGGTCCACATAATATACTATATAATACATAATCTTTATAATTTAGCACAGAGCGTAGCACAGAAGTATCGAATCTTGACGTATTAAGACAGGAATGCAAACACTACGTACTTCTTAAGCTTTTAATGCGAGACTGCGGTGACTGCAATTCACAATAACGATATATTACAAATTATTATTCTACCTACATAACACCTCCACCCTTATATCTTAATACTCTCTTATACATTTTATTACATATTCTTACACTAGCTTTTTACCCGCGGCTTCGCTCGCGTGCGCTTTAATTTAGGAACATCATCAAAAATCTGTTCCGTGCCAAATATAGAAAAATTCGATCACTTTTAGAGTCACCTCGGTGTCTTGTCTCTATGTCTGTCAAACATTTTTTTCATTCTAAAATGCTATTAGACCTAGATGATTGCTAACATGCTACAGAAACACGTGAATATATATGTCTAATAACACCCACTATTTTTTCTTAGATTTTTTTTTATATCGGGCGTGTCTTCCGATCCCGATGTATCCTAAAGAAAGGCAAATAGTCTTGAAATCAAAATGTATTATTATTATTTACATTTATTCATAGTTAAAGTTAATTATTAAATAGTTATAGTAGTAATAGTTAAAGTTAATATTGTAGGATTATCCGAAGTCCGAAGAGAGGGGGAGGACACGGTAATCCTCGAATCCGGCAACTTGCTCTATCACCGGGAGGGCGACCATCTGTCCCAAGGAGGTGTCGGATTTATCGTCCACAAGTCTCTCGTTAACAACGTTGTAAAGATCGGGAGTGTGTCGACAAGGGTTGCGTACCTTATACTCAGAATCACCAAACGGTATTCGCTGAAGGTCATACAGGTTTACGCACAAACCTCGGCACACCCCGATGAGGAGGTGGAGGAAATGTATGAGGATATCTCTAGAGCCATGCATTCCTCCAAAACCCAATATACGGTGTTAATGGGAGACTTCAATGCAAAACTAGGCACAAGAGAGAACGGTGAGCTGAAAGTAGGGAAATTTGGCATAGGGCAACGGAACCCAAGGGGCCAGCAGCTGGCCGACTTCATGGAGAAAGAGGGACTCTTTATGATGAACTCTTTCTTCAAGAAGCGGCCCCACAGGAAGTGGACCTGGTCGAGCCCCGACGGTTCGACGAAAAATGAGATTGACTTCATTATGACGACCAGACGACAACTGTTCAGTGATGTCTCAGTGATCGCGAGGGTGAAAACCGGCAGCGATCACCGAATGGTTAGAGGCACACTGAACCTAAATGTTAAGTTGGAGAGGTCTCGTCTAATGAAGTCAACGCTCCGTCCCCCTCGTGCTCTAATCCAAAGTCCCGAAACCTTTCAGCTCGAGTTACAAAACCGATTTCAGTGCCTAGAAGACTGCAATGAAGTGGACGATATGAATGACAAGCTCGTGTAAACTGTCCATGCGGCCGGAGCTAAGTTCTGCAAGACCCACCGCAGAAGAACACAAAAACTCTCCGATTACACTCTTAATCTCATGGCTGTTAGACGGGAGATGAGGCTACATTCTTCAACAGATTTGACAGCATACAGGCAACTGAACAGACAGATCTCCAAATGCATGCGGCGAGACTTACGCAACTTCAATACAGCTCGTGTTGAAGAAGCGATCGAGCGGAACCAAGGCTCCAAAGTCTTTGCCAGAGATCTGTCTGCCAGAAAGAGCCAACTGTCAAAGCTGAAGACCGAATGTGGCAGCATCGTTTCCGGGGCACCTGAGATTTTGAGTGAGATTGAGAGGTTCTATGGGCAGCTGTACACGTCATCGTTGGAGCCACACGCAAGTGTGAGTAACGATCCAAGAGCGAGTCTTATTCGACACTATTCCGAAGATATCCTGGACGTCAGTCTGAGCGAGATTAGAATGGCTCTCCAGCACCTTAAAAACGGCAAGGCCCCAGGCTAGGATGGAATTACAGCGGAGCTTCTGAAAGCGGGTGGAAGACCGGTACTTGAAGTCCTTCAGAAGCTCTTTAATTCCGTCCTCCATGGTGGCATTACACCGGAGGCGTGGAGCAGAAGTGCGGTGGTCTTGTTCTTCAAGAAAGGTGACAACGCTCTCTTGAAGAACTACAGACCGATTTCCCTTCTGAGCCGCGTCTACGTGCTGTTTTCGAGAGTCATTACGAATCGTCTCGCGCGCAGACTTGACGACTTCCAGCCTCCCGAACAAGCCGGTTTCCGAAAGGGCTTTAGCACCATAGACCACATACATACCCTACGGCAAATTGTACAGAAGTCCGAAGAGTACAATTTGCCACTATGTCTGGCGTATGTGGACTATAAGAAAGCCTTTGATTCCGTCGAAATTTGGGCGGTGCTGCAGTCCCTTCAGCGGTGCCAAGTTGACTGTCGGTATATCGAAGTGCTGAAGTGTTTGTACAGTAGAGCTACGATGGCTATCCGAGTACAGAACCAGAGTACGAAACCTATCCAATTGCAGAGAGGTGTAAGACAGGGTGACGTTATATCCCCGAAACTCTTCACCGCTGCATTGGAAGACGTTTTCAAGCTTCTGGACTGGAAAGGATACGGAATTAACATCAATGGCGAGTTCATCACTCACCTTCGATTTGCCGACGATATAGTCCTCATGGCAGAATCGCTGGAGGAGCTAAGCACTATGCTCAATGACCTCAATAGTGTCTCCCAACGGACAGGTCTTAAG
This sequence comes from Parnassius glacialis, assembly GCA_033319125.1. Classification (NCBI taxonomy): domain Eukaryota; kingdom Metazoa; phylum Arthropoda; class Insecta; order Lepidoptera; family Papilionidae; genus Parnassius; species Parnassius glacialis. The sequence goes on along the minus strand of JAVANC010000023.1, from coordinate 13,551,192 downwards.
ATGAACATGGACAAAACAAAGATTATGTTTAATGTCCATGTCACACCTATGCCGGGAGTTGTTGGGAGCACTAAGCTCGAAGTTGTTGACGAGTATGTTTACCTGGGACAAATAGTCCGACTAGGTAAGTCCAACTTCAACCGAGAGGTCAATCGACGGATTCAACTCGGCTGGGCAGCGTTCGGGAAGCTACGACACATCTTCTCGTCAGAAATACCTCAAAACCTTAAAACAAAATTGTACAACCAGTGCGTGTTGCCAGTGATGACTTACGGAACTGAGACGTGGTCCTTCACTGCTGGCCGTATGAGGAAGCTCAAGGTCGCTCAGCGAGCTATGGAGAGGGCTATGCTCGGAGTTTCTCTGCGTGATAAACTTAGGAACAAGGATATCCGCAGTAGAACCAGAGTAACCGACATAGCCCAACGGATTAGTAAGCTGAAGTGGCAGTGGGCCGGCCATATAGCTCGAAGAACCGACAACCGATGGGGAAGAAAGGTTCTCGAGTGGCAGCCTCGTACCGGTAGGCGAAGTGTAGGGCGTCCCCCCACAAGATGGAGTGACGACCTGGTAAGACATGCAGGACGTCGATGGATGCAGGTGGCTCGGGACCGTGCTTTGTGGCATTCCTTGGGGGAGGCCTATGTTCAGCAGTGGACTTGTGAAGGGCTGTAATGATGATGATGATGAAAGTTAATTTAGTTTTAACAAAGTAATATAATGTTTATTTGAGACATTTTATTCATATCATTGGTCCTATTTAATTAATTATAATTGATTGGCACTATAAAATAGATGATGATTTTTTTTTTACTTCGAGTAGACTTGAAAATTTCATAAATACAGTTCTATAATAATGAACACTACACATGGATTAAAACTAATGTTACGGGTTTTTTTTACGCATCTTGGATGAAAGTTCCGAGTAAAAGAACATATCGTTGATGTGAAGCACCGAAGCTCCGGGAAGTCAAGTATGTCAACATGTTTAGTATCGTCCCAACCATTAAATCGGATCTGATAGACAACAAATCCTTGCAATAGAACACCGAATCCTACCAATGATGATTCGCGAGGCTATTGAAATTAAAAATATCCTAATTTTAAAAGGGAAGATGGCTGAGTGCTACCATCTGCTAAGAACCCCATAATTAATAAAATTAAATTCAAACTACTACTGCATTTATTCTATTCTATTTTCACTACGACATCAGGTCGTCAAATACCTCAGTTCTCTCGCTCCACCCGTGACCATGGATGCTGTAAAGTGCCCAAAACATCGGGAATTTAAAAAGTTAAAATTAAAGGCAATAGAATCCTTCAAATTAGTTTTATTCCTTATAAATATTATTCACAGTGAACGTGAGGATCACTACACTCATGAACGGGAGTAGAAAAATGTTCGCCCTGTTGTGGCGGTGAAAGAAAATCCACCACCTCATATCGTCCTGTCGTAAGAGGTGACATAGGAAAACAAACTGGAGATGGAATGAGCTGCATCATCTTCTTGACAACAGATCAAAATAATAATAGCTGCGGTTGCCAACCCACCTACCAAGCGTGGCAACTATAGCAAATATCCAGCTACTTGACAATTTATGGGGGAGGCCTATGTTCATTTCAGTGGACTTTTGATAGGCAGACGATAATGAGTTCTACTCATCTTTGCAAGCCATAATATTTACGGTAGAGTGAAAACCAGAAGTAACATACCCGAAAACACGAATGAAATAAAAACTGCATATATTGCCCTATGAAAACTAAAAAATAGCAGCTTACATACATGTTACTAATCAGCACAGGCCGCAGAATTTTTGGCCAAAAAAGTTTTCGCTGCGCTGATTACAACGCGGGATGAATGTAATGTTAATGATTCAATTATTTACAACGTATATTCAGTAGCATTGTATTATTTCATTTTATCAATGACTTGTCATTTTAGTTTATTTAGAAGTAAGTAGATGGCGCTAATATTAGATGAAATAACGAAAGCCAAAACCATACCATCTAGTAATATCAGCAATTGAAGCGAACATTTACTTATTATATCAAGGGATAAAGTGATGTCAATGTTCTCTTAAAAGTTCTGTTTCTGTTAAAAAATATGCTATCAGCGCCGCTAGCGGTGAAAAACAATTTAATGATATCGTCATAATATGACCATATTATGAAATAGCAACGTTGTGTTTAGTTATTAATATCTTCAATCGATTTCTATTCATTGATTTGGTCATGCTATATCATCAAATAGACAAATAGTGTTAAATATTATGAAATGACGACACCATTTCACGAAATGATAGATTACTTTATCATATATGATCAATTCTACGATCTGGCCACGACATATATAAAAATTTCTTGAATAAAACTATCATGATAACGAAAATTTTTAATCACTTTAGTTATATCTTAGTAATTGAAATAAATACCTTATCAATTTTCATATTTTTGAAAGATGTCACTATTATCTATTGAAATTATTACACTTTTAAAATAAAATAACAAAATACTAAAAAACTAAACGTTAGAGTTTTTTAATAATTTTAAAAATCTAATCATTTAATCATATACATGCAAGTTATTTATATTATTTCATTTATTAGTAACTGAAGACAAAATATACTACTTTTTACATTTGATGATAGATAGCGCTGTTTTAAATACCAAATCAGTGTAGTTTCAAATTATTATAATAAGATTACAACTATATTTTAAACTTTATTTACAAATATGGTATTTATTTGAAAAGCAAGTCATCCCGTCTATAACCAAGATTTAATAGAAAATTAACATCTAAAGGAAATAAAAACTTAACCTTCCTTTTTTGAAGTTCCGAAATCGGATAAAAAGTAGCCTATAAGTTGCCCCGGGTTACTCACTACCTATATACAAAATTTCATGTAAATCGGTTCAGTAGTTTTTGCGTGACAGACAGACAGACAGACAAAAATTCTAAAAACCACTAATTTGGCTTCAGAACCCTTTATTTAGTCACCTGGACTTGTTTTTTCTAGAATATATTAGAATTACAGACACGACTTTTCTACAGATTTATTATATGTATAGATTATATACATATATATATATATATATATATATATATATATATATTTATGTGTATACATAACTCCCTTTGGTTAGTTCTTAATCTAGAATCATACAGTTTATATATCTAATTATATTTTACAATTTAAATAAATGATCAAACTCGAATCCAAATCTTACTACAGGTTTGGGTGCTCGTTGGGGCTAACGAGACTCCAGGTTGCTTTATGATGGATGATTAGTAGAGATATCAGTATCGTCATTAAGTTTAATCACGGATACTCCTTTAGATTCTAATTCTATAACTGGACTTATATAGTGTGCTTTACTGGCGTTACTGACATCCACCCCTTCCCTTGCCTCTACGATTTAATTATCACTTCCGTTTTTTGGCATTTTCTTCACAATAATTGTTATCGTACTAAAATCAGATATGTGCGGTCTACGTCGTATTTGATCAATATGTATTTTAAATAATTGACCGTTATCACCCTCTGGAACATACTTATTCGAACCTTCTCTCTCTTTTATGTTCCCCTTAATCCAGTTATCCTGTGAACTAAGCCCTTGAGCCCAAATTGGTTCTCCCGGCGTTAAATTCCGTCGAAATCTCCCTGAATTTTTTTCTGTCTATCCTGAGCTTCACAAACCTTATTTTCTATTACACGGTTGGCATGCTGCAAATCTAAACACAAGCGTAAGGAGCGACCATGAAGTAACATGGCCGGTGTATCACCTGTAGTACCGTGTATGGTTATTTCGGTATCCTAATAAGAACAACTGTAAAGCTATGTCAACGTCGACTTTATCTCTGATAGCCTTTTTTCTGCCGACTTCTAAAAAAGAGACGGTACTCAATTCGAGTGTATGTTTTTTTTTTTATGTGTGTTACCTCATAACTTTGTACTGGGCGAACCGATTTCGATGATTCTTTTTTTTATATGAAAGCTGATAGTTCTCGTGTGGTCCCATATGAATTTGATCAAGGTCAGACCAATGGTTATTGAGTTATTCTTAAATAACCTATATTGATGTCGCTTATATTGAAGTCGGCTGTACAAAATTTTTAATTTTAAATTATTTAGCCCCTTTACAAAAGTTGATGGCATTTTCTGCGTCGCCATTTGAACACGGGTAATATGTTGGTGAAAAAAATGACGCATGCCGTTACTTTTTAAAAATGATTCCAATTCCCTGCTTGTAAACGGTGGAACTTGATCCGAAACTAGATATACAGGCAACCCGAATCTCGCAAACATACAACGAAGAACTTTTATTACACTCACGGCATTGGTTTGCCTCATTTATACGATTTCTAACCATTTGGAATATGCATCGATTAACACAGAAAATGTTTTACCTAATATTGAGCCAGGGAAATCAATATGGACCCGGGTCCAAGGTTGAGATGTGTATGTTCACGGGTGTGGAGGAGACTGTGGTGGTGCATCCTGCTCCTGCGAACATTTTTCGCAATTCCGGCACGTCGCCTCAACCTCTTCGTCGATGCGTGGCCACCAAACATAGCGTCGAGCACAATTTTAGTTTTAACTATACCCATATGTCCGCTATGTAATTGCTTTAAAATGAATAACCGTAAACTAGTAGGTATAACAATTTGATAACCCCACATCATACATCCACACTCGACATACAACTCATACCGTCGCGTGTAGTGAGGTTTTACCTCCTCGTCAGGACAAACCGTAGGCCAACTTGATTCAATATGTACTTTTATTCTACTGAGGAGTATATCTTTGGCAGTAGCCTTTCTTACGTCATTATTCGTAATTGGTTAAATCTGTTCCACAAAGTTAAGATACTTTATTTCATTAATGGTATCACTCGTACTTGCCTCCGATGGTAACCGAGACAAAGCATCTGCACAGTTTTTTTTTTGCTGAAAAAATTTATTCTATATGATAATTGTAACCCAACAGCAGCTTAATGTCCATCGCTGCAAACGCGCTGCTACCATTACAAATTAAAAATTATCGCAAGAGCTTCTATATCTATTTGCGAGTAACTGCATTCAGCCGGAGAGAGAGAATGCGACGCATATGCCACCGGTCACTCACCATGTGGCGTAATGTGTGTTAGAATTGCACCAATACCTACATTACTCGCATCTCCCGTCAGTACCGTTTTTAACAGTGGTAGAGCCACGCGGCAGCTTTTGCTGTCGCACGGATTGGCCGGCTCGAACCGGGGTGGTACCACGACCTCACAGAAAACCAGCGTGAAGTAGAGGTTTACCTCTGCGTTTCGCTTGGTGAGTGCAGGTGGTCGGAGGCCCTTTTTACTGGAAATGAGGCATTCCATCTTAGTTCTCACGGGTGACAACGCATCTACATTTTCATTTGTAATAGAGGATAGATGTAGATGTCTATGGGTCGCAGCAACCACTTACCATCAGGTGGACTGTGTGCTCGTTTGCCTCCCTTATCCTATAAAAAAAAGGTACTAGAGGCAACTCTGGCGAATAATGCATTAATACCTCACCGCTTGTCAAAATTGCTTAGAAGCATAGAAGCAAAATTGCTTAATAGCTTAGAAGGATTTTTGACAACACCTATCCCAAGGAAAGTAGACTCCTTTTTTCAATATAAGTAGCGTGTACAGTGGTGCTAGTAAGGTGCTTACATTTTTATAAATTTTGTATAGTACATAACCATACATATAAACGGTCTCAATTCATGAAAATTTGATGGAGTTGGTGTGTCTATGATAGCTTTAATTTTATTGGGACAAGTGTGTACTCCGTCTTTACTTATCATGTGTCCTAAATAATTAATAGAATCCGCAACAAACTCGCACTTTTCCTTCTTATCCTTGAGTCCGTTTTTCTTTAACTTTTCGAATACCTTGTACAAATTATTTATATGTTCCGCTATCGTTTGTCCAGTAATAATAACGTCATCTAGAAATACTCCTATCTAAGGTATGTCTGCAAACATTTCCTCCAAACAACGTTGAAAAATCCACGGACTAGACTAAAGGTCATAAACTAAACGATTGTATACAAACAGACCTCAAAGACCTTAGAGTGTATTTTTTGAATTATCCAAAACCATTCGAGCGTACACTTTAGCCTCAATACGGGGAATGGGATAACGGTCAACTTCTAAAATTTTATTAAGTGTTAATTTATAATCAGCACAGATTCTAATGTTACCGTCTTTTTTGAGCACAGGTACAATCGGAACGTTCGACCGGCGTGAGGATGCCATCTCGTACGTGCTGCTCGAGCGCGCACTCCACAGGCTCGCGCAGCGCATACGCCAAGGGCCGCGCACGCATATACACGAGTGGTGTACTCTCGCGTATATGAATGCTTACCGGCGGGCCCGTATACTGCCCAAGTCCTTCCGCAAACACCCTATAAATTCGGGAACTGAATATATCAAAATTTAATCTATCACAGCTTAAACAATTTAATGGTCGATAATCATAATTAGGCAATTAAACATTTAATTCAGCTAACCACTGTCTACCGAGCAGTGCTGTTTAACTATCTTTAATTACATAAAGTTCTTAGCATTTCGATCGGTTTTCGTAAGTAACAATAGGTGTCATTAACCCTACCGGCCGTATAGTTTCACCCGTATAATATCTAAGCATAAGCTTACACGTTTTCAATTTTAATTTACAAAAATACCTATTAACATATAAAACTGACGCAAGAAATCGCACTACCTGTATCAATTTCCATATTAATAATATTATTTTCAATTTTAATCGGTATCATTATAGGCCAACACTGATTTATTGTTAATTTATATATAATAGATATAATTTATATTTAAAACATATGGCTTAAAGATTAACCCTCTAAAGACTCAGGTGATTGTCATCGAAAGTTCGAATATGATTTGGAAATCAAACCTTTCTCAAGCAATTCAAGATGTTTTTGATGGATATTTTATTCCTGTTGGTGAAAATGTCAAAGATTTGGGAATTTATATTAACAGGAACCTATCAAGGGTTCTCAAATACAGGAAGTTAGTCGTAAACTCTTTGCAGTTGCTCGATCATTAAACAGAATAAGGAACTTTATACCTACTGCCACTAAAATTGCGCTTGCACAATCTCTGCTTTTCCCAATTCTGGAATATGCCTGAAACTTTGAGACAACGCTCCAACAAAGTAACATTTAAAAAGTATGTTAAAGAACATTTTTTGAAAGTCGTAAAGAATTCCTAAGTTGGCGTCATCATCTTAGTTTTTTGTGTGTATATATGTATTTATATGTGTATATGTGTATATATATATGTGTGTATGTGGTATGTATGTATATATATATATATATATATATATATATATATATATATATATATATATATATATATATATGTATGGTATATGTATTTTTTTTACCTTTATGCTTATATGCTATAATTTCTAAATTCATTTTATTTCTTATTCTTTACTGTTATGTATTATAATAACCGCCTTCGATGTTTTTCCACTCCTCAAGGTTGACAGGCAGAGAATGCTTTAAGCATTATGTCCGCCTTTTGTACTTATATATTTTATAAGGTTCAAAAAGTTAAATAAATAAATAAATAAATAAATGTCAGCTATCTTGAGCTCCCCGATAAGCAACTTGATAAACATGAGCGTCTTCAAAAATTTTGTATAAGATTCATATTTGGTTTGCGCAAGTATGATCATGTTTCTCGTTTTCGTAATAAGCTCAAGTGGCTTCCTATTCGTCTTCGCCGGATTGCTCATATTCTGTCACTACTTTACAATGTTCTGTTTAATCCTTCCTATCCTTTTTATCTTAAGGATCGCTTTAAATTCCTTCACTATTCCCATTCGAAAGTTTCGAGATCATCAGAAAATTTTGCATTAAAATGCCTGCCCATAATACCAAATTTTTGGACAGGTCGTTTACTATCCAAGCGGTCCGTCTATGGAATTCCCTACCTCTGTCAGTGAGACGCGCCCAATCTTTATCTATTTTTCAGAAGCTTGTACACAATCACTATCCTAACCTTTGAATTCGTGCAATCTATATATATGCATCCGTATTTTATGTCTTTATTTGTTATTAATTTCTATATATTATAATTTAATCTTTATAAATATTGTTTCTGCATCGCCAAACCACACAATTTTCTGCTTTTTGTAATGCTGTCCATCCAAAGGTTGTCTGGAAGAAATTGCTTTTAGGGATAAGACCGCCCATTGTGTCACTATTTTTTTTTCTATTTCTTTCGTTTATATATTGATTTGGTGTACAAGAAAGAATGATCTATCTATCTATCTATTTATTTATTTAATTCAATAAAAATTACCTCATCTTCGTCCTCGTTCTTTTTCTATTTCGTTACACAGTGCTGTCGCTAAGGCCGGATACATGCGCTTCATAAAAAACTGCGGTTCCCAACCCGCTCGCCAAGCGTGGCAACTATGGCAATATACCCCCCAAATGAATAAAGTTACTAAGAGACGGCCCCCAGTCCCCGGCGGCACCGCTACTCCGGGATACAGTGGCGGCCATGGTAACGGCGGGGCAGGGGGTGCTAAGAATCTCCAGTTGAAGTTCGGTTGCCACCTACGACGACTCGACCTGGCAACTTATAACGCACGTACCCTGAGGACTGACAAGAGGATCCTGGAACTGGAAGAAGAGATAGACAAGTTGCGCTAGAATATTATAGGGCTATCCGAGGTCCGAAGAGAGGCGGAGATCACGGTAATCCTCGAATCCGGCAACTTCTTCTATCACCGGGAGGGCGACCATCTGTCCCTAGGAGGTGTCGGATTTATCGTCAACAAGTCTCTCGTTAACAACGTTGTAAACATTGGGAGTGTGTCGACGAGGGTCGCGTACCTTATATTAACAATTACCAAACGGTATTCGCTGAAGGTCATACAGGTTTACGCACCAACCTCGGCATACCCCAATGAGGAGGTGGAGGAAATGTATGAGGATATCTCTACAGCCATGCATTCCTCCAAAACCCACTATACGGTATTAAAGGGAGACTTCAACGCAAAACTAGGAACAAGAGAGAACGATGAGCTGAAAGTAGGGAAATCCAGAATAGGGTGAAGAAACCCGAAATCTTTCTTCCAGAAGCGGCCCCACAGAAAGTGGACCTGGTCTAGCCCCGACGGCTCGACAGAAATGAGATTGACTTCATTATGACGACCAGACGACAACTGTTCAGTGATGTCTCAGTGATTGCGAGGGTAAAAACCAGCAGCGATCACCGAATCGTGAGAGGCACACTGAACCTAAACGTCAAGTTGGAGAGGTCTCGTCTAATGAAGTCAACGCTCCGTGCTCTAATCCAAAGTTCCGGAACCTTTCAGCTCAAGCTACGAAACCGTTTTCAGTGTCTAGAAGACTGCAATGAAGTGGATGATATGAATGACAGGCTCATAGAAACTGTCCATGCGGTCCGAGCTAAGTTTCTGCAAGACCCACCGCAGAAGAACACAAAAACTCTCCGAGCACACTCTTAATCTCATGGCTGTTAGACAAAAGATGAAGCTGCAGTCTTCAGTAGATTTGACAGCATACAGGCAACTGAACAGACAGATCTACAAATGCATGCGGCGGGACTTACGCAACTTCAATACAGCTTGTATTGAAGAAACGATCGAGCGGAACCAAGGCTCCAAAGTCTTTGCCAGAGATTTGTCTGCCAGAAAGAGCCAGCAATCAAAGCTGAAGACCGAGTGTGGCAGCATCGTTTCCGGGACACCTGAGATTTTGAGTGAGATTGAGAGGTTCTATGGGCAACTGTACACGTCATTGTTTGAGCTACACGCAACTGTGAGTAACGATCCAAGAGCGAGTCTTATCCGACACTATTCCGAAGATATTCCGGACGTCAGTCTGAGCGAGATTAGAATGGCTCTCCAGCAGCACCTTAAGAACGGCAAGTCCCCGAGCGAGGATTGAATTACAGCGGAGTTTTTGAAAGCGGGTGGAAACCCGGTACTTGCAGTCCTTCAGAAGCTCTTTTTTATAGAATAAGGGTGACAAACGAGCACACAGTCCACCTGATGGTATGTGGATGCTGTGGCCCATAGACATCTATATTTATCCTCAATAAAGAATCAAAATACAGATGCGTTGTCCCTGAGGACTGAGATGGAATGCCTCGTTTCAAGTAAAAAGGGTCTCCGGTTCCCTATACTCACCATACGAAATATAGCAGCTTTAAGTTGCTATTTTACGCTGGTATTCTGTGAGAGCGTCGTCCTACCCCGGTCGAGCCGATCCATTCGTGCTGCAACCACAATATAGCTGCAGCATGGCTCTACCACGTGTAAACTTTAGTTCCGTCCTCCATGGTGGCATTATACCGGAGGCGTGGAGCAGAATTGCGGTGGTCTTGTTCTTCAAAAAAGGCGACAACGCTCTCTTGAATGACTTGGGCGGTGCTGCAGTCCCTTCAGCGGTGCCAAGTTGTTTGTCGGTATATCGAAGTGCTGAAGTGCTTATACAGTAGAGCTACGATGGCTATCCGAGTACAGAACCAGACTACGAAACCTATTGAACTGCAGAGAGGTGTAAGACAGGGTGAGGTTATATCCCCCCATCTCTTCACCGCTGCACTGGAAGACGTTTTCAAGCTTCTGGACTGGAAAGGATACGGTATTAACATCAATGGCGAATACATCACTCACCTTCGATTTACCGACGATATAGTCCTTATGGCAGAATCGCTGGAGAACCTAAGCACTATGCTCAATGACCTCATTAGTGTCTCCCAATGGATAGGTCTTAAGATGAACATGGACAAAACAAAGATCATGTTTAATGTCCATGTCACACCTATGCCGGTAGTTGTTGGGAGCACTAAGCTCAAAGTTGTTGACGAGTATGTTTACCTGGGACAAATAGTTCGACTAGGTAAGTCCAACTTCGACTGAGAGTTCAATCGACGGATTCAACTCGGTTGGGCAGCGTTCGGGAAATTACGGCACATCTTCTCGTCAGGTATACCTCAAAACTTGAAAACTATACTATACATCAGTGCGTGTTGCCAGTGATAACTTATGGAACTGAGACGTGGTCCTTCACTGCTGGTCGGATGAGGAAGCTCAAGGTCGCTCAGCGAGCTATTGAGAGGGCTATGCTCGGAGTTTCTCTGCGTGATAAACTTAGAAATGTGGATATTCGCAGTTGAACCAGAGTGACCGACATAGCCCAACGGATTAGTAAGCTGAAGTGGCAATGACCTGGCCATATAGCTCGAAGAACCGATAACCGATGGGAAGAAAGATTCTCGCGTGGCGGCCTCGTACCGGCGGACGAAGTGTATGGTGTCCCCCCGCTAGATGGAGTGACGACCTGGTAAGACATGCAGGAAGTCGATGGATGCAGGTGGCTCAGGACCGTGCTTTGTGGCATGCCTTGGGGGAGGCCTATGTTCAGCAGTGGACTTGTGTAGGGCTGTAATGATTATGAAGCTCCCACAATAATGTAAACTGTTATATACATATGGAATGACATCATAATTGTTTTAAATAAATGTCCCATTACTTACAGGAGGGCACCACAATACTTTAAGTTGATTTTATATCAGTACATAGGTACAATTTAACTGTAATAAAATTATAATTTAAATTAATAACTAAGAAACTTCCGCTAGTACATAGTATTTATAGTCAATAACTACTTTTTTGATGTGAGTCATCGAGGTTGAGAATAGATCTATTCCGTTTTGTCATTCTTTATATAATGCAAACGTTCTTGTTAAGAAACAATGTGATCTTCAACAATGCAACAAATATTATTTTGTGGCTGGTTTTTTTTAATTTCTACTCTCTCTTAGTACAAAACCAAGCATCGTCGATGCTTTCAGAACAAAGTCATTTATATGTAAATCAAATTTAAGTTTCGATCCAGCTGAATGCCTTGGTCTTTAATTACATGAACTTCTTAAAGCAATTCTTTACATATACCTACGATAAATACCTTGTATCGACGATATCTCCGTTTCTGGTGAATCTGATACACTAGCATTTTTAAAGACATTTTGTTTCGGTCACATCAATGTGCAATCTGCAAGCCTATCTAGATCACTTTGAAACAGCAAGATGTCGCATTATTCAGTGAATATACACGATATAAATAATCGTAATGATATGGCAAGCAACTGCAACTTTATCAATCAGGGCAAACTGATTTGCTCCGCTTAATCGCATCATTCGTCTAAAACGTGTACCTTATATAGAGCGATTTCAATTACTTGATTAATGAAATACGACGAACATGAAAATATAATTTTCTGATATTTTTTCTTACGCTTAGATTTAAAATGGTGTATCCATTAGCCATAATACTTGTGGCGTTATGTATCTGAAAAATAAAAATAAACAAATAAAATTAATAATATGCAAATACACAATCTAAATTACACAATTAAAATTAAAATTAAATACAAAAATAAATAAGTAATATAAAACTTACTTTTGAGTTATGTCGTATCGTCACAGAAATCGTGGTAAGTAGTTGAGTAGAAAAAGGCGCTCCGAGACTGCATCGAACAAAAAATTCAAGACATGGAATTGACGCACCAGTCAGTAAAAACCCTTTAGGGTTATCTATTATGTCCTGTGGTAAAAATATGACGATGACGCTTGGTTTCTTTATTTTTGCTATTTGCTTTGAACTCTTTCTTCCTTCTTATGCTAATAACTTCTTGTAATGTGAGTAGAATAATAATTTGTAATATTTTATCATTGTGAAACACAACAGTCATCGCAGTCTCGCATGAAACGCTTTAAGAAGTAGGTACGTAGTATTTGCTTTCCTGTCTTAAGGCCCGCCACATACATACGAAACTCCGTTTCGGGATTCCGTTTCGATATTCCGATACGAGATTCCGAACGCAGCAAGTTCATATAAAATATATGACCCGTCTCACACGTACGGTAGTTTTCAGTTCGAAATTTTGCGGGCGTAACGGGATTGCGTATGTGTGTGGCCGACCCGTTCGCAATTACGAAACGGAATCCCGAAACGGAATTACGTATGTATGTGGCGGGCCTTATACGTATAACTTCGACAGTGGCCACGAGAATAATAATTTACGTGCATTTAATTATATACATAAAATAAACGAAACAAGATGTCAGTCTGAAAGTTATCGGATAGACATTCACAAGGACGACTGGATATTATACGTGGACCGTCTGGAACAATATTTCTTAGTTAATAACGTAGCTGATGACTGATGATTACGAACTTTTAGTTTGTGTACCCCTAAAACCCTAGCACTAAAAGTTTTCAACTAATTTCGGAAATTATTGAAAAACACTTACAATCACGGCCCAGTGAACTGGCAGAACGATAAAAGTTCAGGCATAGGAAACAACGTAGTAACGAAAATGTTTCTGAATACGTGGCAGTTTTAAAGAAAATGTCAAAAACGTGCAATTTTGGTAGTGGGCTAGAAGAGAGCTTAGGAGATCAATTCGTATGCGTAATAAATAGTGAATTAACTTCATAAAAGCATATAATATGATTCAAAATAAGATATATTTGAACTCTGTTCACAACGGGCCCAAGCTTGTATGGAACCAAATACATTTAAGTATATATATTTAAATCTCTTTGTATGGAACAAAGTTCATCTCCTTTATAGGCCGCCAGAAATTTATGTTCATGAAGCAATATTAGTTTAATGATTAAGACTACGAAATTCCATAATCGGTTTTGAATCCACCATTATATTCTTTAAAAAAAAACGTTACACTATATAGGCTGGAGGCATTTGTCATGGAGGTTCCATACATAAATATCACAAGGACAAACATACAACTCCGTAAAAATTATTTGTAGGCTATACAGATACTTGTTCCGTGCGGGATTTGAATCCGAGACCCACCGCGCTGCAACTTTTTGCTAAGCCTCTGCGCCACGGAGCCGTCGAATCCAGTAAGTAGTCCGTTTGACTACTGTCGTAAAATTACTTCTAGATCCTGGCATTTTGGCTTAGTTTGAACGGTCAAAGATAATTTACTAGTGCTAATATAGTGCTAATTAGTGCTATTTTACCATATCTATAAACAAGGAGTGAATGTTCTGTTTCATGATTTCTATGTATAATTTTTTGAGTTTTTTTTGTTTTTTTTGTATGACTACTTAAATGTTATGTGTTTTATGTAATCCGCTTAAGTGTGTTGTATGTGCCAAATAAAATCTGTTTCTTTTTTTCTTTCTTTCTAATAGCTTTGTCGGTATTTGTTTAAAATATTAAAATAATCATACTAATATTATAAATCCAAAATGTGTTTGTTGGTTTGTTCTTCTTTTACGCAGCAACGCAATGGTGTAACGGATTGACATTATTTTTACACAGGGATAGTTTATGGGCCAAAGAGTGACATAGCCTATGTTTTGCCGCAGTTACCATGGCCGCCACTGTAGACCAGAGTAGCGGTGCCGCCGGGGACTGGGGGCCGTCTCTTAGTAACTTTATTCATTTGGGGGGTATATTGCCATAGTTGCCACGCTTGGCGAGCGGGTTGGCAACCGCAGTTTTCTATTGTGATATTGCTGTTATCAGAAAGATGCTGCTGCCCATTTCCTGAATGTTTCCCATTGTCGCCTGTAACGACACTCATGGGAAGACACGGGGTAGTGGATATTCTTAACCGTCACTACACGGCATTTGTGGGAGCTTATAAAATAAAATAAAAAAAATATGCTAGTATATAGTAAGTTCGTTTATCAATCTAATATGATAAAAAGCCAACAAAGCAAAGTTATTGAATCTTTATATATTTATATATTTACATATATATTGTTTAAGCCAAACAATTAACTTTGAAATTTGCATTTACACGCGCTTACGCCCGCTGACCTGTGAAGGTCACCTTGGCCCCCCTTCCGGGCGTAAAGGACGCGAGGTCGGAACGTGAGTGCAAGAGAGTCTTTTGCAGGTGGTGCTATCTACGGCACGCTATCATTTTTGTGTGGGAACTCGGAATAGTGTAAGCGCGTCTAGTAAATATACTGTCTAGAATTCGTAACGCGCATTCCTTGCCAGAGAGCTTCTCCCGGGACTTATTTGTTTTTAACTCTGAATCCGTATATAAGTGTATATTCTACAATATTAGCTACTAGTGTGGAATTTGATATTCTAGCAATAATTGTTGCCACGCGAAACGGTAGTGAACTTTGATCCAGACATTCGTGTCCGTGCGGTGTGTTACGTTTTTGCTTAAAGTAACGGGATTTTGTATAGACCGACATTCTGTATTCGTGTTGGGTGTTACGCCTGATAACAAATTATAGTTAGTGGCTTCTGGAAGTGAGTTAATTGTACGATAAAGTTAATGGACTGTCCTCGTGACGAACGAAGAAAGTGACTGTGGATGACTCCGCGGAAGTTTACCACAATTTGAAGCGGTGCTGAAGTCCGAGCTGCTGCCGACGGCAACGGTCTAATAGGGTCTATCACACTCAGTCACACACAGATACACATCACTGCCCCTTACTTCCCTTGCACCATACACCACATGCGACCTGACCGAACATTGCGGGACCAGTCGCCTTGGATATAGGTAAGTAAGCTCGATTTTAATATTCTCCCTGTTGAATTGCAGTAGGATAAAACGCTCCCCCTAATTGTTTATTGTTATTAGAGATTTTACACTTTGGCCTTAGGAGGCCTGACCTGCATCTGCTTGTAAGGTCTTCCGCTATGGGCCCGGAGGATTCTACTGTTGTATAAGCAGCTGCACGCCGTAATATATATATATATATATATATATATATATATATATATATATATATATATATATATATATATATATCAAACTGTCTCGTGGGTCTAGTGGTTGCAAACAAAAAAATCAATAATTGAGTTTTTCCTTCAAGATTCTCAGTAGCTGCCCAAAGTCAGATGTTGGCGGTGTCTCATCCCCATGCCCCGGAAAGCTCGTTAACCCATTCGTCCTGCGCCTAATCTCTTTTCGTTGACGTCGGTTTACCGTCCCATCGGACTATGAGAGTGAAGGATTAGAGAGTGCACCTGTGATTGAGCATACACTTGGACACTATAATACTGTTTAATTTAAACTAAACTACTTTTCTCACATGATAGTATGTAAAGCTAAAACTCCGTCGAAGCTGCTGCAGCAAGAACACTAATATGCTAGGACCGTGTGCGAAATTTCAGCGTCAAGAAATGTACTTTACTACTTGATGGTAAAGTGTGCTGTCAGCAACTAGATTTCTTAGTTAAAACAGCATAAAGGCATGCCTGCCCGATCCTGGTAATTATAAACTTAACGTAAAAAAGTTTATATTATACATTAATGAATTAAAACCGAATATTACTCTAACAATGATTTCCTTACTACTAGGTATTTCCCGTTAATGTCTTCCATTTCGAAACTGTTAGTGATATTCTAGATTTATTTGAGTATATGATTTAGTGGATAATTCTGAAACCCACTTGAATAGAACATAACAAAGATTTACGATTTGGGTCCCATAATTTATTTTAGAACAAATTCAATGATAACAATAGCAGTCCCTAGTGCCGTCGTATTATATTATCTGGCTTTACAACAAGGGATAAGGATAAATAAATATTGAAATCTATAAAATTGTATTCAAGGAATTTTTCCTTGGATAACATTTCCTCTTAGAATTGGAAAGTGATTTGTGCCTTACAGTGATATGTATGTAACATTACATTATAGCATTACAACCGACTGCCTCGTTGGTCTAGAATTATAGCAGTGCGACTGCTGATTATCAGGTACTGGGTCCAATCTCGGATAGGGCCAAAAAATCAGTTATTGTGTTTTTCGGCCAAGAAATTCTCAGTAGCTGCTCGGAGTCAGAGGAAGTTGGCGGTGTCTCACCGCCGTGCCTCGGAAAGAACGTAAAGCCGTTGGTCCTGCGCCAGATCTCTGCGGTCATGTCGGTTTACCTGCCCATCGGACTATGAGAGTGAGAGAATAGGGAGTGCACCTGTGCTTGCGCATGCACTTTGGCACTAAAATCTTGTCCTTTGCCGGTGGCTAGTCTCCGTTGAGGCTGGCCGCCGTGACCGAAATTCGGTCTGGAGGATATTATAGTATTACATTCTACTAGGTGGTAAGACTCTCGTTCCGCCTGGGGGTCAATCTGGTAAGGTTCCATTACTTAACTATTTATGGTTTAAGTCAAAATCTTTGTTTAATTAGCCTATAGTATTGGGTAAATCTATCAATTTGGCATGCACATATACTTGAAGATCATCTGCATATAAAAGGTAGGGAGAAGATAATTGGAGCGTGATCGAACTAATAAAGATTGAAAAGAGGGGAGGAGATAACACGCCACCTTGTGGTACACCGGCAGTAATCGTATACCAGTTAGAGAACGAGTCATCTACACTTGTACGTTGCCGGCGACCGAACAAGTAACTATGAAACCAGCCAATCACTTCAGGAGATATGTTAAGAGAAGCTAAGATAGCTAATAGTAGATCAAAATCCACATTGTTAAATGCATTACTAAAGTCAAGTAAGGTCAACACTGTTACGTGCTGTTTATCCATACTTAGACGAATATCCTCTGTAATCTTGACTAAGGCAGTAGTCGTACTATGACCAACGCGGAAACCGGATTGGAAAGAATTAAAAAGACTCCACCTAAATAAGTAGATGCTCAATTGTCTATGAACTATGCGCTCAAAAACTTTTGAAAGGAATGGAATTATGTATATGGGGCGGTAGTCTCCTCTATTCTATATCTCCTATATCTGGGCTTCTTTCCAGAAAGAGGGAAAATTTCCGGACGAAATGGAATAATTAAAGATGGATTTTATAACAGGAGTCAAGATATCGACAATAGGGATAATTATTTTACGGCTAATGGCATCAGAACTGACCTCAATAATGTTTTTCTTAACATCTCTATCAGTGATTTGACTAAAAATACACGCAGGATTGTGAGATTTGGGTAAAGCTGAAATTTGAGTTTTAGTTTGTATTTTTGTGACATCATCTATGGCACAAGAAGAAGAGAAATGCTGAGTTAGCTGGTTTAAGTCGATATTTTTGGGGCTACTATTTTGACTCGCTTTCCCAACTCCAAGAGACTTATGAAATTTTCATACTCTGCCGGAATCATCTTCATCGATTTATGAATATAGCATCGTTGGTTATCTCTACACAACCTGTTGCAAAAAAACATATAATTGCTATTCATAGGTTACGTTCTGGGCACTATCCCAATAAAAAATTATATTTTTGATGAAAAAGTCAGATTCGCCCAATTGCGATATTTTGTCATACTATAGAAGATGTCCAACATATGCTAGCAGAATGTATCAAATATCAAAGGGAATGGGAGAATCTGGTGCAAAAATTTAATATCAATTTGAGTGAAACGGCTTGGTTTTTGAGTATACTTGCAGAGCCACACTCAGTGGTAGCAAAATCATTCATTTCAATATTCTTACCACATTGATTCCCCCTTTCTAAATAGCACTTGTAGCATTAGGCTGACATATCCTTGTAGGATAAAAGCCTTTTTAAATAAAGATAGATAATAAAGAAAACCTGTTGCAGTGATTCCGAATTTTTTTATAATTATCTCTATTGGTATCAGAGTTATCAAATTTATACCTGGCTTTAGCAAAATTTATCTTACGCTGAAAATTTTTGATTTCTTGAGTAAGCCAGTGAACAGGCAAATGCTTAATCCGGACCGGCCGAATTGGAACATGAACGTCGTAGAGTTGTATTAAAAGAGAATTAAAACTACTAACCCTTTCGTCAATGTTAGCTCCAGTAAGGACAACATTCCAGTCGAGCATCGCAGCCTCATCTCTCAGACGATTTAAATCAATACCATCAAAATTAAGCAGCAGAAAAATTCTCGATTTAGGTTTAGGTGGTCGTAATTTGTATGATAAGTAAATCAAGCCGTGATATGAAAATGTACCAGCAGGACACTGACCATGTTTATCAACATGATCAATGGAAGAAACAAGAATAAGGTCCAGAAGAGCTGGGGAACAATTTGGAAAAAAGTGAGTAACAGAAAGAGGGAGAATATCTAAGTTAGCTGCTTGATCTAACTTACATATATACAGGCTGTCTCAGTAAAGGTGGATAATCTGGTACGTACGTGTTCGGGCGGGGGAGAGGTGGCCTCGGTTCCCTAAAAAAAAATTCTATTCCGAACGGTTTGCGATCTACGCCATGTTTTATAAAATTCCGAAAGTTCGTACTTCTGCTTACATTTGTGGTCATCATGTCCGCAGTTTAATACCTACATCGGATTTTTTTGTTTAAATATGTTTCCTAATAATGATGATTCTAAATTACCCTTAAAAGTTTTCAACTACTATGGGTAGTATTTTACAAGACGGCACTAAACATAAGTTTTTTACCTTATTTAACTGCTAAGTTTGAGCACCTGTGGTGAAAAAAAAACGTATAGGATCTGTGTGGCCAATCAATTAAAAAGTTTGTCTATATCATAAGGATTCTAAAACATTAGCATATAATGTACTTAATGTCATTACTTACTGAGCAATAGCCGTTAATGTGTAAAAGTAGGCATTTCATTACAAAATTACAAAATTATTGGCAGATAGTTTTTTTTAAACATTGCATGTCTTTATTAGGTAAGTACATTTCTCGCCCATGAAAATTTTACTTTACTCTCTTTCTCTCTCTCTCTCGCCTTGTTTGGACGAATTCTAAGCTGTGTAAGCGAGCCAACAAAAAATCTAATGGGTTAATATCAGGTGATCTTGGTGGCCACAATATCGGTGCCATTCGGCCGATCCACCGGTCATGGTTGACTTCGTTTAGATAACTCCTTACTTGGACGGCGTAATGTGCCGGACAACATCATTTTGGAGCCACATTCTTCGCCGGATGAGTAGTAGCTCATCTTCTAATAAATGGGGCAGCTAATTTTGCAGAAATTCTAAATAATTGGCTCCATTTAGTTTACCCGGTTTGTTCGCTGCCAACTGTGCAGATTATGCAAGTGTAAAATATTCGTCTCTTTTACACGTTTACTCGTCGCTCCACAAATATTTTCTTTAAAACCCGGGATCTTCATCCATTCGCCTCAGCATTTCTCTACAAAAAGTAACTCGTGCTCGGTAGTCACGTTGTTGAAGAGTTTGCACACGTGTAACATAATAAGGGTGAAGTCTCCATTTTTTGACAGTCCGATGTGCTGTAAAGTGCGATACTCCAGTGCGTTGTTCGATATCTTGCATCGAAATAGACGAATATTTTCTGCCGATTCCCAAAAAGGAGACGGTACTCAACTCGACTGCACATGCGATGTCGAGAAGGTCGAGATACGCACTAACCATATTTAACAATAACCAAACACGAATTCCAAACACGAATTCATACAATGGAGAATCTGTCAATCCTTTTTCCTCACATTAGTCCTAAGCACCGTTTGTCTCGCTCACACCGCTTAGAATTCGCCCAAACAAGGCGAGCAGGTAGTAACGCCCGAACACGTACGTACTAGATTATCCACCATTACTGGGACAACCTGTATACTATACTATAATCTGCAGACACTAGTGCCATCTTATACGATATCCGCATAAACTTTCGAACATCAAATTCTAAAAGGTGTTCTAGATGTTGATTACACTAATTCTGGTTATTGGGTATGAAATTTAATGAAATTCTCTAAAGTTGTAACATAAATATAAAGGATTAACAATTATACGGACATTCAAAAGCCTAATTAAAAATATATTTAAAAAAAATATTTTTGTCGGTCTGAGATGATATAACTTTCTCGATTTGGCAAGTGGCAACTTTATTTTTTTTTGCGTAAGGTGGTCGCTTCCAAGCTGTTTCTTAAATAAGTTTTGTAAGTAGTTTGTACAACCTGTGGTTTTATACGAGAATACCATACGATAACCTTGAAAGTGGCGGCAATCCTGACACACTTCTCGCCGCTGGACATTGTCACGGACGTATTTTTTGCCAAAATGGGTCAACCTGTGATTTTATCGCATAATATCCTTGGAAAAAACTTCCCCACTGGGTATCTTGCTGGTTTTTTTAATAGGATAAGTGTGACAAACGAGCACACAGTCCACCTGATGGTAAGTGTTTTTGTGACCCATAGACATCTACATCTATCCTAAAAAAATCAAAATGTAGATGCATTGTCACTCGTGAGAACTTAGATAGAATGCCACTTTTCTAGTAAAAAGGGTCTCCGGGTCTTTACCATACCATACGAAACACAGCAGTGTTAAGTGCTATTTTACGATGGTATTCTGTGAGGGCGTGGTCCTTCCCCGGTCGAGCCGACGCATTCATGCTACAACTATACTTCTTATATAGCTGCAACATGGCTCTACCACGTATAAACATAATATGGTTCTTCATATGACAGGGTATTTTTTTCCGAACCGGTGGTAAAAGTAAAAATTGACGCTCAATGAGAATTACTTGTAATCTATTTTGAATAAAAAATATTATATACTTTATCAGATATATAATGTTCAAATTGGATACTCAGAACAGCATAGTCGTCGTGGCGAAATAAGAACATCTACTGTGCTACATGCCAATATCTAATAGTCTGTCGATTAAGTATTGTTCTGTGCTAATAGAAGATTGTTTACGAAGGAAGTGTGTTACGTTATATCCAAGCAAATAATAATGTAATCTTCGTTTATATGAACGTTTACCAAACACTGTATTTCCACAACTGCATACAAGCACTGTTTCGGTATAGAAGAAGAAGATAAGGAGAAAGGAAGATAGTTTTAAGGAGAAAGGAACAGGAAAATATTTCATCATCCGAACTGTAGCTGAAGTAAATGTTCAGTAAATAAAACCTTAAGTTAAAAATGTTATTATCTATTTAATATGTCACACTACTTACTGGTCACAGGCCTTTTCTCCTTCATAAGGACAATGGACCGTACACCACGTTTTCCTGATGTGAATTTCTTCAATTTTGTCAGACATGGTGATTTACTCACGCGGTTTTCCTTCAACGCTGAACTTTCCTAAAAATGGTTTCTTGCAGTTTTAAGTGCTGTTAACCATGTGTTAACAGCACTTAAAACTGCAAGTAACAATTTTTATTATTACTAGCGGGAATCAAACCCGGGTTACTGACGTATATATATATTTACGGCGAGCGCTAAGCCCCTGCAAAAATACCTACAAAAATTTTGTGAGATTGTTAACAAATTCATAAAGCAGGTCGTGTTTTATCAATAACTGGAATTCATTCGTTCCACCGGTATTCCCTACAGATAAATTAAAAACCAAATAATTCCAAGCTGCGATAATAATTTTCAACGCTGATTAAAAGTATTAACATATGGCTTGAATTTAATTGATCATGAAATTGCAAACTATCTCACTATAAATGAAGTTTAAATATTTATTCTACAACAGACTGTGGTGGTCATTACGTGGATGTAAATTAAAAGCGTTTTTGATTCAATCTGTTTTGTGAATGAAAATCAGTATTACTTAAACGGAGTAAAGTCAGAGTGTGAATTTTATTTAATGAAAAAATACTGTTTTTGTTTAATAATTATAACATAGTTATTTATTACGATTGACATGCGTTTTGGTGGAGAACCATTGTTTATTCAAATGGAAAATACACCACGTATTGAGGGCCATAGCTGCCACATGTGTCATATTTATTTGCTGATGTAACGGGAGCTGCTTGAATGTGTTGGTCTTCTCGGATTTGCTCTCCACATGCGAGTTGAGGTATTTTTTTTTACCATACAACATCTACTGGTGCTTTATGTCCCGATTTTTGGAAGTTTTCAGAGTACGATACTGGCTATATCTGTGATGATTGTTTAAGTGTTGGAGTGTTCTCTAATGTTCACCATACAAGCTTGGAAAATCTTGGATTCAATTCCGCCAGAACCGTTAGAATAAATTTATATTATAGTAACTGCGCAGTAGTTTTGATATTCCTTTTCGCAGCTACAATAAGTTTTTAAACATTGCCATGAGGTTTTTAATCATTACATTATGCGATTTAACGCTGTTCTTACAATTTCCATAAGTCGCAACTCGGCATGTTGGCTCACCAGTCGCCACCATCGCCTCATGCGCTGATCGCCCCTCCCGTATCACCCTATAGTCATAGTCATCCTATAATAACAAATAAGGCAGCCCACTTACTATCAGGTGGCCAGTAAGATCATTGTCATTTCAGTTTTATAAACACTCACGTCTGTCATCCTGGGTAGGCAGAGACTATCGACTTCCATTTGGCACGATCCTGACACACCTGTCCACATCCATATACCTACGCATAGACGCTCGTCGGTTAAGGGTATTCTTAATTTGGCCTACTTTCAAAATATCGCCAATTTGGTCGATAACTTTCACTTAGGGCGTCCCTTCCCGACCCTGCCGTTCTGCTCTCCAACATAAATTTGCTTTGTCACTCTTTCTTAAATTTCAGTTTATAAAAAAATATAACACATATGGCAGAAAATTTCGTAAATAACGAATAAAATAATATTATTTAACAACTGTGAAATAACTATTTATGTAATCTAAAACAAATTATTTTACGGAGACTTTAACGGAACGAAATAGAAAGAAATACTTCATAGCTATTGTCTATTTAAAAATTGATGAATCGTCTGAACAGCGAATCAAAGTTCCTGTAATTATCACTGCAAAAAGTTACCCGCAAAAGCATTTGGTAGTTGGAACTCCCTAAAGAATTTTGCAACGAGAAAACAATAGAACATAACTTCGTAACTGCTGAACGCATTTAGATGAAAATTCAAAAATGGAAAAAATTCTTAGTACATACTCTGCATTATTATTGGGCTTCTATATATACAATATTTTTATGTTATATTATTTTCTGGTAGGAAAATGTATGGCTTTACTATAGTTGTTCTGATAAATATACCAAATTTTCATGTTTTATCACTATAGACGGAGACCTAGGAAAGTAAGGAGCTCTAGTAAAAATATCATTTATATAAATTGGAATAGTAGCGGAATTGTTTTAGATATTTATTAAATAAAATATTTGTAAACAATTTATTACAGATTCAATTTTAATGTGTGTTAAAACGCTATGACAGGCAATAACACAGTTTTATAACACTAAATGTAATACAAGAGATGAGCGGCAGCATCTTCCTTCGAAAAAACTCTCCAGCTAAGCGAGGTGACTATGGAAACTATTTTTACTATGAGACAAGGAATTTTCCCAAGGAATGCCATATATCAACTTTCTGCATCTTTTAATAGGTCTTACCAGGTGAGATACCCTACACTTCGCTTACTGGTACGAGGATGCCACGTGACATTATTTATTTATTTAAAACTTCATACACACATGTGGTATATAGGCGGACTTAATGCCTAAGACATTCTCTACCAGTCTACCTTGGGATGATGCAGAGATAGAATGAAGTAGGTGTAATAAAAAGTTAATATGTGTTAACGCAATGAAATAATTTATTATAAATAAATATGCACTTTTAACACAATATATGTATTCAATTAATATTTGTACAGAGCACTCAATATTACAGTTTTTGTAATCATGACACCTAATTTCACTTTAACTAATTCGACGCGTGTTCTCAAAACAGAATGCCCAAGAATCATGATGCACCCTATTTTATAACATTTTTCTTTCCACTTCTCTTCCATTGTGCACGAAGGGGGGGGGGGGGGATGATGTTGCCAGTAATAAAATTGCCAACACTGCCATCCTGCATGGTTCCTGCCTCAGGAACTATTTAAAATACTGCACAGACACAAATCAATTAGAAACTATATTTTTTTTTATATATTAACTGCGATATTTTTTATCTCATAATCTGATCAAGACGCAAATTTATAGTCAAAGGTTACAATCAGGTTACACACTTTAGTTTTACAAAACTCTAGAGCAATTTTAAGACCACCTGCACTTAAAGGAACTTGCCACACTTAAGAGACCAGGTTCGTATTCTCCTGGAATCACTTGCATTTAAAGGACATGTAGTCTCACTTAAACGTACCAAGTTCATTCCAGTTGCGTTTAATAAGATATTTCATCTTACTTACCCGTACCAAGCTTGTTTAAACTATACTTATTTCGGTTTTGTTTAACATTTTATATGTTTTACCCATATTTTGTATTGATTCGCGCACTCAGTAAAATGCAATCAAAAATTTTGCCATATACACTTTTTCGGTACCACCTAACATCGACCTTGTGATGTACTCCTGTATACTTTACCACCTAAAAGTTCATAGTTTTTGAAAATATAGTTATTTGCTTCGGCCTTTCCTGTCTCTTAAATTTTTTTAAGCTCAAAGAACTCAAAGAACGCGTTCGCCTATGCCCTCAAATAGAAATACGCTCTCATACTGTGGACTATAATAAAGCACTTCTCTCTCACATGTAAGCATACATCTCCATACGAAGTATCTCACACATACTCTTACTTGAACTTGCGAGATCCTACGTTAATCACGTGAATCACGTTAAAAACGTGAAACAGGACAGCGCCTGCCAGGATAGAGCCTGATACATGTTCAGAGAACACGCCTTCCACTATACCCTAAACATTAGATCCCAATTTTGTCGAACACATCACACTTGGATTAAACTGTAACACTTGTCAACACATTAGAATACATAAATACTACTTAGTGTGCTGCGAAAGCCTGGTAAAGAGAACTACACGCACCCCAAATCTTACAGGCCGATTGGTCTATTGCCTGTTCTAGGGAAAGTCCTAGAGAAAATGATGGTACGGAGAATCAAGTGGCACATTGTACCAAAACTTAGCAAGAAACAGTATGGATTTATGCCACAGCGCAGCACCGAGGACTCCCTCTATGACATGATACAGCATATAAAATCTAACATCAAGGATAAGAAATTGACTGTATTAGTATCACTTGACATAGAGGGAGCCTCCGATAACGCCTGGTGGCCAGCTATACGATGTGCCCTTGCAAGAACCGGATGCCCCATAAACATAAGGCGACTAGTCAACAGTTACCTCGATGACAGATCGGTATGTATTAGATACTCAGGGGCAGAATGGGTCAAAAAGACCACGAAGGGGTGCGTGCAGGGCTCAATAGGTGGTCTACTGTTTTGGAATTTGTTGTTGGACCCACTCCTGAATGAGCTAACAGATAGAGGGGAGTACTGCCAGGATTTCGCGGACAACGTGGTCCTAATATTCTCCGGAGATAAGGTGTTGAAAGTACAGGAGAGAGCCTATGCAGCCCTCGCACATGTTCGGAAGTGGGGAGTCAGAAACAAATTAAAATTCGCACCTCAGAAAACCGGAGCAATGGTAATCACAAATAAGATGAAATATGACTCGCCACTTCTGAAGATGGGTGGGGAAAGCATTGGAATGTCAAAATCAATTAAAATACTCGGCCTCACAGTGGACAATAAACTAACTTTTAATACGCACGTAAAAAATGTGTGCTGTAAAGCACAAAACATTTACCGCCAGCTGTGTAGAGCCGCAAAGGTTCATTGGGGCCTAAACTCCGAGATTATTAGGACCATCTACATCGCGGTAGTGGAGCCAATCATCATGTACGCGGCAAGTGCCTGGTCACCGGCAACAAATAAACAACTAATTAAAAAACAGTTCGATGCGGTACAACGCAGGTTCGTACAGAAAATCGTCAAGTCGTATAAAACTGTGTCTCTGCACTCGGCCCTACTACTCGCCGAGCTGCTTCCTCTGGACCTGAGAGTGCGGGAAGCCGCTTTGCTTTATGAGATAAAGAAAGCTTACTCCCGGCGAGGGGTAGGGGATAGAGAAATAGAGAGAAAAGTGGAATTTGACAGGACGTCACACCCCGCGGACCAGCATGGCCTCCAATTCACATGTCTGGAGAACGGTGCACAAATGGACCAACACGATAAAAAAGGCCTCAAAATATATACCGATGGCAGTAGGATTGACGGGAAAGTCGGCGCTGCGTTATCCATATGGAATAACGCAGTGGAGACTAGTCACCGGAAATTAAAGTTAAGAAATTTCTGCACCGTCTTCCAGGCTGAGTTGCTAGCCATTTTGGAAGCTAGCAGGCATGCTCTTAAAGATCTGGCAGAGAGCTGTAACATATATAGCGACTCTAGATCTGCTCTCCAGACAGTCGTCCAAAGCGTTTCCCTCCATCCTATAGCGGTTGAAATTAGAGTAAATATTAGTAAAATGTGCAAACAAGGGAAATCCCTTAATCTTTATTGGGTAAAAGCACACGCAGGTTTGGAGGGAAACGAGAGAGCAGATCTACTAGCTAAAGAAGCCGCAACAAAAATTAAATGCAGACCACACTACGAAAAGTGTCCGGTATCATTCGTCAAGCGACAGATTCGTCTGGAATCGCTTGACGAATGGAATCGTAGATATTTAGAAGGAGGAACAGCTTCCACCACCAAGGTATTTTTCCCGGATGCCTTGTGTGCATATCTCATTGTCAGGAAGATAGAAATGGATCACATAGTTATACAGGTGATGACAGGACATGGCGGGTTCTCTGAATATCTATATAGGTTCAAGTGCAAAGAGAGCCCGTCATGTATCTGCGACCCAGAAAAGGAGGAATCCATTATTCACCTCATAACGGAGTGCCCTATATATTGTAAAGAGCGAACAGATTTAGAAATAGAGATAGAAATTAAGGTAAATAAAGAAAATGTACATAAAATTATAAGTAATAAATATGTTAGAAATAGGTTTTTAAGTTACTGTAAGAATATAGCAAACAAAGTTGTAAATAAGAATAAATAAGAATAGAAATAAGGGAAATTGTACATAATATATATAAAAATATATAATGTAAACATCCCATATTAAGTAGAAATAAGAATAGTTAGTTAAGTAAGTAAATAATAAATGTACCTAGAATTAAGAAGATAAGAAAAAACGAAAAAACCTAAAAAAGAGATAAAGAAATTAGCAAAAAATGAATAAAAAAGAATAAAAAATAATACAGAAAATAATAAGGACATCACCAAAAATAAAAGTAAAAATATAACAAAAAAGATGGAAAAAGTCCTTGATTCCACATGTCAGGGAAATCAGTATAAAAAAAAACTTAGTGTTATTAATTCATAGCACGTTAAAGTTAAGAATATTTTATTTGTTTATCGTTTAAACATGTTAAACTTTAAAATTAGTCCATGTAAATTACACCACATATCAAATTATAACATAACTCGAGCATGTTAAATTTCCACTGAATGCAAAACTATAACTCATCTTAAAATACCTCCAACATTTCTTTAGGCATTTTTACGTAAAGGAATAATAAATGTACTTGCGGGTACCTTATTATCAATTAAATGTTAATTCAACAAAAATACTTATCTTTTGGCTTAAAACATTTCACTTTAAACTTTTACTCTACACTTTAATGGTATGTCAATGTCGTAAATAGTACAGCAAATTTCATCTCGACATGAACACGCGAAGTCTTTCACAAAGTTAATAACTATCACACTATTCGAAGATTATATGTGGACGATAACAGGGATTGTATCCCACTTCTGATGTTAACACAATGAAATAATTTATTATAAATAAATATGCACTTATAACACAATATATGTATTCAATTAATATTTGTACAGAGCACTCAATATTACAGTTTTTGTAATCACGACACTTAATTACACTTTAACTAATTCGACGCGTGTTCTCAAAACAACACACCAACATATGCTAATTATAAACAAAAATAACAAAAAAAATTGTAGTAGATGGAAATAAAATACATAAGCTATAAATGGTACATCACAAAAATAAAAATAAATAGATATATAAAAAATTATAATAAAAATAATAAGTTAATAAAAATGTATAATCCTTAAGTACATATTATAATGTCAGATGTATGTAAACTCATAAAGTTATACAAATATACACATAATCTAATAAAATCTATAATATACATAATAAGAATATATATATCGGCGCAACAAAGTATAAGCGACGTATCAGCGCATTACTTAAACAATTATTATCGTGTTAAAAATTAATACGCGTTATTTCAGCTGCAGAAATAACGTTATAACTTGATTGTTTATAACATTTTGTTTTTATTTTAAAATTAGTTGATTATTGTTACTTATAAATAATTTAAAATGATTTAATTCAAAATATAATTAAAAGCAGGTTATCGCTGTAATAATTTAGAAGGTAATTATTCTTAAGACGCAGGAAGTAGGGATAGCTTCCGCACGCTTGCATTCGGTTTAAAAGGCGTGCGGCGGCTTGGGCAGCATTCATTCTTGTTCGTGCAGTCGAGCTGTTCAGACCTAGTTGAGTTCGTTAATTGTGAATAATTGTTAATAGTGAATAATCGTTAATTGTGAATAATTGTTAACTGTGAATAATTGTGATTAGTAAAACCAGTTGAAATCAAATACGTGTAGTGAGTTTTATTATAAAATCAATAATGAGTCAACCTAGAGATCATAATAATGACGTCATCGATGATGACGTCATAGTTTTTAAAAACTCTTATGGTGGCCCTACTCCGTCATCAGAAGTGGGATGTGAACAACGCTCTTCCACTGCTGCTCAACCATCTCATATTGAACAACCATCGATGTCGCTCAACACTGAAACAATGCAACAGAATCTGAGTGATAACAGTTCAATGATTAATGTACCATCACAGTTCTTTATGCAGATGATGCATATGATGCAAAATATGTCGGATCGACTAACTACTCCATCGGAATCAAAGGTGAGAATCAATGATATTTATCTACCTTCATTTGACCCAGATACTAACGTTGGAGTACGTGAATGGTGTCAACATATTAGTAAAGCAATTCAGACGTACAACCTCAATGATTTTGATATACGTATGAAAGTTGGCAGCTTATTGAAAGGACGCGCTAAAATGTGGGTCGACGATTGGATGATAACTACATCTACTTGGGAAGAACTACGCAACAATCTTATAACTACATTTGAACCAGAAAACCGGTATTCCCGGGACACATTAAGATTCAGGGAACATGTTTTTGATTCTTCAAAAGATATAGCGGAATTTTTATCGCGAACCTGGGTACTATGGAGACGAATTACCAAAGACAAGTTACCTAATGAAGATGCAGTTGAGGCTGTAATTGGTTGCATTAGTGACGAACATTTACGGATCGAACTATTAAACGCGCGTGCAACAACAGTGCCAGAACTTATATATATTGCATCCTCAATACGATTAAAGTGCGCTCATCCATCAAATAGTAGTATGACGATGCCAAACAAACGTCCGCGCTTAACAAACAATAGTAATGCTCACGCGCTATCATTCTGTCACATCTGTAAAAGGAAAAACCATTCTGCCGATGAATGTCGTTTCAAACCAACAGCATTAAATCAGGAACAATATAGTAAAAGAGGTGAAAGTAATAGTAAACCTACCTGCACATTTTGTCAAAAATTAGGACATACTTACGACCAATGTTTTAAGCGTGATCGTTCTTTGACATCAAATATAAATCACATCGAAGGTGCAAAACTCGCCCCTTTAACTATCAGGATAGGAATAAAACTTTACGGGCAGTGTTTGACAGTGGTGCAGAATGTTCAGTTATACGGGAGTCTGTAGCCGCAGCCCTGCCTGGACAAAGAGTTCAAACAGCTAACTACTTGAGAGGTATTGGACGATTTCCCGTATTATCACTCACGAGTTTACTGACTATATGTGTCATAGATGATATCAGCGTAGAAATTCAGTTTTATGTTCTGGCTGACTGTGAGATGTCGACAGACATTTTGGTGGGCATGAATTTGATTAAAGGCACAAACTTGAGTGTTATAGTAACGTCTAGCAAAACAAAATTAACACACCAAGGGCTTATCAATCATATCACCACAAATAGTCCAATATTTGAAAAACTAGACTG
Source organism: Parnassius glacialis (assembly GCA_033319125.1). Classification (NCBI taxonomy): domain Eukaryota; kingdom Metazoa; phylum Arthropoda; class Insecta; order Lepidoptera; family Papilionidae; genus Parnassius; species Parnassius glacialis. Next base: position 13,520,249 of record JAVANC010000023.1, on the reverse strand, counting down.
TGATCTTTCCGACCCCGAAGAGATCAAACAACTTCGCATACTCCTTAATAAATATGAACACTTATTTATTCGAGGATACCCTAAAACCAGAGTTAACACAGGTATGTTGGAAATCAGATTAAAGAATCCGGACAAATACGTAGAACGAAGACCATACCGCCTCAGTCCAGTGGAGAGAGAAAAGGTTCGTACCATTATCAACGAATTACTAAAGCACAATATTATACGTGAGAGCAAATCCCCATACTCTAGCCCAATTATCCTAGTTAAAAAGAAGAATGGAGATGACCGCCTTTGTGTAGACTTCCGCGAGTTAAATGCTAATACCTTGCGGGACCATTACCCACTTCCACTCATCTCCGACCAAATCGATCAACTGGCCAATGGACTCTACTTCACCACATTTGATATGGCGGCAGGTTTCCATCAAATACCTATTTCGGAGAGTTCCATAGAGAAGACTGCATTCGTTACGCCTGATGGGTTATACGAATACCTTACTATGCCATTTGGTTTATCCAACTCGTGTGCAGTGTACCAAAGATGTATTAATAGAGCATTGTTTTCGTTACTGGGCAGTGCTGCTCAAGTTTACGTCGACGATGTCTTGAGCAAAAGTGCTGATTTTACTGAAGGACTAATAAACATTGAACGCATTCTCATAGCATTACAGAAGGCTGGGTTTTCTATCAATGCGGATAAGTGCAGCTTCTTCAAACGCTCAATAGAATATTTGGGTAACGTTGTTTCAAATGGTCAAATCCGTCCAAGTCCAAAGAAAGTTGAAGCTCTAGTCAAGGCACCAGTACCGAATACTGCTAAAAAGGTAAGACAATTCAATGGTTTAGCTGGATATTTTCGGAAGTTTATCCCCGACTTTTCCCGTATAATGATACCCTTGTATGAGTTGACTAAACAAGGTGCTAAATGGGAGTGGAATGATCGACACGAAGAAGCACGTAATAAAATAATCCAATGTCTGACATCGTCTCCTGTGTTAACAATATTTCAAGAAGAAGCACCAATAGAATTATACACGGATGCAAGTAGCTTGGGATTCGGTGCCGTTCTAGTACAAATAATCAACAAACGTCAACATGCAATCGCCTTCATGAGTATGAGAACTACTGATAATGAAAGCAGATATCACTCGTACGAGCTAGAGACCTTGGCGGTAGTACGTGCAATAAAACATTTTCGACAGTATATGTATGGACGGAAATTCAAAATTATAACCGATTGCAATGCTTTAAAGGCATCTAAGCACAAAAAGGATCTCCTCCCAAGAATTCATCGGTGGTGGGCGTTTTTACAGAACTATGATTTTGAAGTAGAATACCGCAAAGGAAATCGCCTGCAACACGCAGACTTCTTTAGGAGAAATCCAAGTAGTTGTGAGGTTAACATAATGACAAGAGACCTGGATTGGTTGAAGGTAGAACAACGCAGAGATGAGACATTGCGTCGCCTGATGGACAGCTTCAACAATGGAAATCCAGTCGATGGTTACCTTCTAGAAAACGAAGTTTTAAAACGAATCGTGAGAGACCCAGTTTTTGGACAGCAAATCTGTGTTGTAGTTCCTAGATCTTTCCAGTGGAGTATAATAAATTCATTTCATACAGCGCTTAAACACCCTGGATGGGAAAAGACTCTACATAAGATCAAAGAATCTTACTGGTTTGACAAAATGAGTACCCTGGTGCGCAGGTTTGTGGACAACTGTATCGTGTGTAGAACATCAAAAGGAACATCGGGCGCTGTACAAGCTCAACTACATCCAATCCAAAAGCCAACTACAGCCTTTCAAGTGATACACATGGATATCACTGGCAAGCTCGGCACTACAGATGACCAGCAATATGTTGTAGTAACTGTCGATGCTTTCTCAAAATATGTGCTGTTTTATTATGCTACCAATAAGAGGCCGCACAGCACATTAGCTGCACTAAAACGTACTATACACCTATTTGGAACACCACTTCAAATAATTGTGGATGGAGGCAGAGAATTCTTGGGGGAATTCAAGACTTATTGCCAACAGCTAGGAATAAACATCCATGATATATCACCAGGAATCAGCCGAGCTAACGGACAAGTTGAGCGAATAATAGCAACGCTTAAGAACGCATTAATAATGATAAAAAATTATGAAACGGAACAATGGCATACTGCATTAGAAGAACTTCAGTTGGCCATAAATTGTACTGCTCATCGAGTAACAGGTGTCGCTCCCCTCACTCTACTTACAAGAAGAAAACACTGTGTTCCACCGGAACTACTCGGATTAGTAAATATGGATAACCAAACTATTGACATTGACGCCCTTTCCAGACATGTGCAGAATAGAATGTCTCAAGCATCGGAACAAGATAGACAACGATTTAATCAACGAAAAGCTAAGATCTGTCATTTTCAGAAAGAAGAATACGTACTTATCAAAAATAATCCACGCAATCAAACCTCATTAGACCTTAAATTTAGTGAACCCTATGAGATATGCAGAGTACTTGAAAACGATCGTTATTTGGTGAAAAAGGTAATTGGCAGAGGACGGCCTCGAAAAGTCGCACACGATCAACTACGTCGGGCCCCACAACCGGGGAACCAGAGGGCCGTATCGGCGGAAAGAGAACCATGCCCTGATGATATTAGTGTAACAAGTGTTAAATAAAGTCACTCAATGCATCACTAATAATATCATATATTTTCTTAATTGTACAAAATATCACTAAATCTAAACAAGGTTATAGATATTCACAATAACAACAATGTACACGAGACACACAGAATAACGAAATAAGTATAACAATTCCTATCAATACTCACAATTTATCTTCCGTGTACGTATTCTCTGCTCAACAGTTCTTGCAAAAAGACCCCCCACAAGCCGCCGACATCTGTATTTTATAGGCTTGTAATTTACCATTGTTAAACTACAGATGGCGCCGCTTGTTTGGTTTCCGTTACAAGTTTCAAATAAAATAGGATATTATTAAGTGTGTTTTTACATTATAAAACATGATTTATATTTATTTTAATTATCTGAACAAGGTTACATCAGTTATAAATATGAGCGAAAATAAATAGCTCATAATAGTAAGAAACTACTTATTGTAAGAAAATAATTAATTACCCACAATGTTAGTTATAACAATACATATTATTAAAATATGCTAACAGATTCGGCCATCTGACAGATTGTGTGTCCTCGCACAATCAGACAACAATTTTTGAACACTCCTCTAAGTATTCTACAGGCTCTTATCGCCCTGATTACAAAATTATAACGTAGTACTGGCCCCTATTGTCCTAAGCACCATTAGAACATTTATACCTTTAGTGCAGGCCCCTCTTGTCCTGAACACCATTAATAATAATGATAATAATAAATATTTATTTCATTTCCAATTACACATGTTTAAATACAGGAACAAATATGATTACAATTAAATAAAGTAACAATAAGTAACAAAAATAACATGCTATGATAAAATTAAAAAGTAAAGTTAGTATTAGCTACCTGCCTGAACTAGGTTGAGTACCTGTGTTTCAGACATCACTTACACAATGGGTTTAATAATGTAGGACACTAGATATTTAAATAATGAAACTATATTATATAATAAATAAAATAACTAAATAACAATTCAAACCATTGAAACTTTTATAACTTTAGTGCAGGCCCCTCTTGTCCTGAACACCATTAGAACATTTATAACTTTAGTGCAGGCGCCTCTTGTCCTGAACACCATTAGAAGATTTATAACTTTAGTGCAGGCCCCTCTTGTCCTGAACACCATTAGAACATTTATAACTTTAGTGCAGGCCCCTCTTGTCCTGAACACCATTAGAACATTTTATAACTTTAGTGCAGGCCCCTCTTGTCCTGAACACCATTAGAAGATTTATAACTTTAGTGCAGGCCCCTCTTGTCCTGAACACCATTAGAAGATTTATAACTTTAGTGCAGGCCCCTCTTGTCCTGAACACCATTAGAACATTTATAACTTTAGTGCAGGCCCCTCTTGTCCTGAACACCATTAGAACATTTATAACTTTAGTGCAGGCCCCTCTTGTCCTGAACACCATTAGAACATTTATAACTTTAGTGCAGGCCCCTCTTGTCCTGAACACCATTAGAACATTTATAACTTTAGTGCAGGCCCCTCTTGTCCTGAACACCATTAGAACATTTATAACTTTAGTGCAGGCCCCTCTTGTCCTGAACACCATTAGAAGATTTATAACTTTAGTGCAGGCCCCTCTTGTCCTGAACACCATTAAAACATTTTACAACTTTAGTGCAGGCCCCTCTTGTCCTGAACACCATTATACACAACACTGAAAAGAAAATCAACTTGATGTCTAGAATACAATTATAAAACAATTTAGCCCTTTAAGATTTATGACCTTGCATTCCGGTCCTGATGCAGCTATTGCGAGGCGCCTCACGTCATCGAGGGCCGTCAGGAGAACGGCTGAAGTGACCACTCATTAGATCACGAGATGTGCTGCGCGGAGAACCAACTCTTGATGTCGGATGGATGAGCGATTACCACGCCTGTGGTGATCGCTGGGCTGACGGCTGTGGTGACGGTGTCGCGACTGGCTGTAGGATGGCAGCCGCGAGTTGGATAGATTGAAGTCAGGTCTGGTGCTAAGGCCGCGTCTGTGGCTGAGGACACAACTGCGGTCGCGGCTTCGGCTTCGGTCGTGACTACCCCGGTCTCATACCAAAGATTCAGGTGTTCTTGAACGTGTTCGGGACTGGCGATCTCGACGGTTGCGAACACGCTTTCGCAATGAAGGTCGACCTTGTACGTGCTTTGGATCTCAGTTTCGTTGTAATATAGGAGAGTTTATCCCTCCCTTACTATTGTGTTCTTCCATCTCAGACTGAAACAGAAATAATAACTCACGAGAGATGGTGATCTGTTTTATTAGAGATGGATAAACTACTATGTACTTGGGCAATTATAATGATAGAATTAATTTAATAGATATAAATAATTTAATTAAGAAATTTTTGACTAAAGATAGGTATTACCTATCTTTAGTCAAAAATATAATTTAAGACAGATAGCAAATGTGCTATCTTATTATTTATATATTAACTCAGCCAAGGACTTGGCTACACAGACATCTGCTTCTTTTGAGCAGTGTAATGACTTAATATGCAATTTGGAATCAGTTCCAAGTAATTTAAATTAGAAAATTAGACAATAGAGGTAATCTCTAGCAGCTATAATAACTTAAATAATTTAGAATGTGGCTTACAAATCTTTAATTGTATGACTCCACAGAAAGATAATGAAAATTGTTTACACCTGGTGCATCAAAATATACAAGGCATGATAGGCAAAGAGCTAGAAATTGAGTTGTTCTTAAATAGCAACAATATTCATATTTTATGTATTACTGAACATTGGTTAAAAGATTATAACTTAATGTTTAACTTCAGTAATCACCAGGTGGTCAGTTCTTTCAATAGAGAAACGGTTTTAAGAGGTGGCTCCTTAATATTAGCTAGTAAATTATTGTCATGTAAAGAACGTAAAGATATTGTGAGCCTCTCTGTTGAGCGAACTGTAGAAATGGCATGTGTTGAGTTTGAGCACCTCATTGTTGTGAGCGTCTACAGACCCCCATGTTCTATATACGATACTTTTGAAAAAATTATGGAGGAAGTTTTTGCTAAGCTTAATAAACAGAATAAATCTGTTGTAATATGTGGAGACTTTAATATCAATCTCCTAGAAGCTTCCTCAATCAATATTAAATTTAGATCATTATTTAAATCATATGGTCTTTTTAATTTATTTATAGAGCCAACGCGTATTGCTCAATCTAGTGCAACATGTATAGATAATATTTTTACAAATGTGAAGCCATTGCATAAATGTATAATTCAAAAATTAAGTTCTGATCACTGTGGACAAGTAGTTTCGTTACCATATGTTCACAAAAAGCAAGTAGATGAGAAAGTTGTGTTTGTTCCAGTAAATGCACGTCACTTGGAGAAATTTAGAAGTAACATAGTGAACAAACTTCCATCACTTTCATACCAAAATGATCCAAATTTTTTGTATGGAACATTATTTAAGCTTATTTGCAATGAATTTAATAATACTTTTACTTCTAAAACATTCTCCTTGAACAGTCGGAAGTCATTTAATGAATGGGCGACAGCAGGAGTCCATAAGAGCAGACGCAGGTTATATGATCTTTACCATGAAAGGTCATATAACCATAGCGTCGAATTCAGAGAATATGTAAAAAAATATTCAAAAATATTTAAAAGAGTGTGCTTCACAGCCAAGTCTTTGCATTTGAGCAACAAAATTAAGAAGGCTTCTAATAAAATTAAAATGACATGGAGTATAATTAATAGCTGGTAAGATCAACTCTCGCAATTCAAACTACAAGTTAAGTGTTAATAACAAATTAACCGAATCAGATCAGGACGTTGCAGTGGTTTTTGAGAAATATTTTACTGATATTCCGATATTAACCACTAAGTTACTGAATTCTTCTCCTGCGGTCGCCGAATCATTACTTAAACAAAATGTAAATGCGTGTACAAAGAATTTTACATTTCACAAAGTATCATCAAAAGATATTGTAAAATATTTTAAAACTATTGATGTTAAGAAAACTGCGGATCTGTGGGGGATTTCTGTTAAAGTTATTGCGTCTATAATAGATACAATCGCGCCTCATTTAGCTGTTATTTTTAATACTAGTATCGAATCTGGTGTGTTTCCTGATTTAATGAAGTATAGTAAAGTAATACCTTTATTTAAATCTGGTAGTACATTAGACCCCGCCAATTTTAGACCTATTTCTGTACTACCAACACTTAGTAAGATTTTTGAAAAAATTATTCTTGATCAAATGTTAAATTTCTTTAATATAAATAATTTACTTCATAAAAATCAATTTGGTTTTACAAGGGGTCGCTTGACAACTGATGCCGGTGTTGAGCTGATTAAATATATATTTAATGCATGGGAGAATTCACAGAATGCTTTGGGTATATTTTGTGACCTATCCAAAGCCTTCGATTGTGTTCACCATGAAACATTAATCAGGAAACTTCAACACTACGGTGTAAGAAGTGATGCTCTAAAATTAATTATTTCATATTTAAGTAAGAGAACGCAAAAAGTTGTCATCAACAGTACGAGTTCTTCCGGGTCGATGGTACAGATGGGCGTGCCTCAAGGCTCAATTCTCGGCCCCTTTCTGTTTCTTGTATATATTAATGACTTACCTTACACAGTAGGAGATAACCATGATATAGTATTATTTGCAGATGACACTTCTTTAATTTTCAAATTAAGTCGACATTTGCTAAAATATGACGAAGTAAATAATGCTATATCTAAATTAGTGAATTGGTTCAATGTCAATAATTTGCATTTAAATGGCACTAAAACAAAATATATGAAATTTATCACTCCAAATGTCAAACAATTAAATACTAATGTAATTTTAAATGGGGAGAAACTGAGTCTTGTAGATACCACCATTTTTCTTGGAATCACACTAGACGCGAAGCTTCAATGGAGCCCCCATATATCAAAGCTAGCAAGCAGACTTAGTTCTGCAGCATATGCTGTAAAAAAGATTAGAAGTCTAACTAGTGTTGAAACAGCTAGACTAGTTTACTTTAGCTATTTCCATAGCATAATGTCGTATGGTATTTTGCTATGGGGACACGCAGCTGACACTGAAATTATATTTGTTTTGCAGAAGAGGGCCATAAGAGCAATTTATGATTTAAAGCCTAAAGAGTCGCTGCGACAAAAATTTAAGGAAATTGATATATTAGCTTTGGCCTCAATACATTTATGAAAATGTAATGTACGTACACAAAAATAAAAGTAGTTTTACAAAAATAAGTGATATTCATTCTGTAAATACTAGGAACAGACACAAGCTAATAGTACCAGTTACTCGACTCCATCGAGTCAGTAATTCATTCTTGGGGCGATGTATACGCTTTTACAACAAAATTCCAGAAAATATACAAAATTTGACCTGCTCAAAGTTCAAAAACTTTATTAAACTAAGTTTGTATAAAAAGGGTTATTATAATATTAAAGAATTCATAGATGATAATAACCCCTGGAAGTGAGGTGATCGCTCCCAAGCTATTTCTAATTTGTTGTGTTGTTAATTTGTGTAACATACATGATTGTAAGCTGTTATTTAAAAAAAAAGTCCCGCTGGGTTTCTTGCTGGTTCTTCCCAGGACAGAGGTTTTTTTCGAACCAGTGGTAATTATACAAAAGAGTGACTTTCAATAAGTATTATTTATAATCTATATTGAATAAAAAAGTTTCTGTTTCTGTTTCAATAACGTCAAGTAGCTTACACATAACGCGTAATTCGAACGTCAGAAAAGAAAATATAATGTATTTTAATGAATATATTAGATAGAAATAAGGACAAAAAGAGAACACAATTACACAAAAACAACGCATAAAATAAAAATAAATTATATAAATTATTTCAACATAACAGCATTTATTTATTTATATGTGAAGAGAGAACCCAGCACACTATTTTAGTCATATTTTGCGCATGTATGAGATTCAGCATAGATTAAGGTAATACCAAGAAGAAATGTATTAATATACATTAACGTATATGCATTAAAATAAGCAAAAAAAATAATTTATGTTGTGTACACTAAATATCTGTGCAATAATTAATGTGCAATGTGAAAACAAAACACAGCTTGCCGAGCATACTGACTTGAAACTTCTTCACTAGTATTTATAAGCATTAATGCATATTATACGTAAAATACACGAATATAATACACGCATGTCTAGATTTTCCAAATCTAGTTACAAATACTTAGTAGTTCTCAACAAAACTACACCAACGGAGTTTTAAAATTATCATCGTGGGTTTGATATAATATTTGCATAAATTACACCAACAACAAGGTCATCACTAACAGTTAAATATTAATTCTATTCTAAACGTATTTCTAAAGAGATCGTGTTAATAAGTTAATCAGTACATACTGCAATAACCCGAAGGTAACGGATGATAATATTTTAGCTTACCCTTCAGTTATTAATAGTAATACTAAAAACGCCGGTAAGCAAGATAGCCTGAGTTTCGGGTAGTATAATATTTTTTTTCAAAGGAGAAAGGAAAGAAAAAAATTTGTTAAATATTGAACGCAATTTTAAAGAACCTACTTTTACATACATGCAAGTTCATATCCCACTTCTGATTTGTTAAATAAAGTCACTCAATGCATCACTAATAATATCATATATTTTCTTAATTGTACAAAATATCACTAAATCTAAACAAGGTTATAGATATTCACAATAACAACAATGTACACGAGACACACAGAATAACGAAATAAGTATAACAATTCCTATCAATACTCACAATTTATCTTCCGTGTACGTATTCTCTGCTCAACAGTTCTTGCAAAAAGACCCCCCACAAGCCGCCGACATCTGTATTTTATAGGCTTGTAATTTACCATTGTTAAACTACAGATGGCGCCGCTTGTTTGGTTTCCGTTACAAGTTTCAAATAAAATAGGATATTATTAAGTGTGTTTTTACATTATAAAACATGATTTATATTTATTTTAATTATCTTAGCAAGGTTACATCAGTTATAAATATGAGCGAAAATAAATAGCTCATAATAGTAAGAAACTACTTATTGTAAGAAAATAATTAATTACCCACAATGTTAGTTATAACAATACATATTATTAAAATATGCTAACACAAGTGAGCCCGGGCCGTCGACTTCTTAAGGATCATAACAGCAGAACTTAACACAAGAACAAAACTTCTAATAATTTTCTGTTTTCTCTTTTAGAGCCACTGTGTATAACACAGCATCGACCTAATCCTAATTCCTATAGAGCCCCTGTGTACCACGGCGAACAGGACCGCCCAGAGCACAGCATCACTCCATTTCCATTCTACGAGACTACGAGAACGTGATGTATGGTCGAAACACAAATAAATAAACAAACAGCAGTAAAGCTGTAAGAATAAAATTGGTAGGTGCTGAGCACGCACCACCAATCAGAATGGCCGTATCGGCGCAACAAAGTATAAGCGACGTATCAGCGCATTATTAAACAATTATTATCGTGTTAAAAATTAATACGCGTTATTTCAGCTGCAGAAATAACGTTATAACTTGATTGTTTATAACATTTTGTTTTTATTTTAAAATTAGTTGATTATTGTTACTTATAAATAATTTAAAATGATTTAATTCAAAATATAATTAAAAGCAGGTTATCGCTGTAATAATTTAGAAGGTAATTATTCTTAAGACGCAGGAAGTAGGGATAGCTTCCGCACGCTTGCATTCGGTTTAAAAGGCGTGCGGCGGCTTGGGCAGCATTCATTCTTGTTCGTGCAGTCGAGCTGTTCAGACCTAGTTGAGTTCGTTAATTGTGAATAATTGTTAATAGTGAATAATCGTTAATTGTGAATAATTGTTAACTGTGAATAATTGTGATTAGTAAAACCAGTTGAAATCAAATACGTGTAGTGAGTTTTATTATAAAATCAATAATGAGTCAACCTAGAGATCATAATAATGACGGCATCGATGATGACTTCATAGTTTTTAAAAACTCTTATGGTGGCCCTACTCCGTCATATATTATATTTATATACGTATAATATATATAATAAATTCTTCTTTCCTTGCTCAAAGGCTAAGTATAGCCATTCAGTGGGGAAACGCAGCCAGCGTTCTTGGCACGATACCGCGGGGAGTAGGACTATATGACATTTAAGTTTCTAGTTTTAGTTTTTTTTTAATTATTATTTTAGTTTTTAGTATTGTAGATAAAAATAAGTATAATAAATTTAAATAAAATATATAAGTGATATTGTCAAATAATTTTTTTTTGTTCTTTTATAAAACGTTACCCCCACACTAGGATTTTCTCCCGTGTCGTGGAGGCAGTTTACAAACATAAATTGCACAAGGACAAACATCCAGACCCGGAACAATTATTTGTAGGCCATACAAATACTTGTTCCGTGCGGGATTCGAACCCGCGGCCCCCAGCGCAACAACTGATTGCTAAGCCACTGCGCCATGGAGCCGTCTATTTCATCTATTTTTTCTCTATTTTTTTATTCTATTTCTTTTTAATAATTTGTATTTATTCAATGAGGTAATTCAGTTTTTATTCATTACAAAATAATCAATGCATGTTGTAATTACCCATAGAAAGAAATACAATTATCATGTGTTGAATTTGGTATGAAAATGATCTTTGTATTACTGTTGTAATTTCTGTTGGTAATCCTAATAAATAAATATATATATATAACTGTTACTATGATGATTCTGCCAATTTATTAATTAAGTATTCCCGAACCTTCATCTTGAACGCATAACGATTGCTAGCTGTCCTGATTTCGAGAGATAGTGCGTTCCAAAGAATATGTATATTTTTTCTTGTCCATCAGTTATCGGTTCTTCGTTCTATACGGCCGGCCTATTGTCACTTCAGATAACTGATTTGTTCAGATATGTCAGACTATCTATATATCGATAGCGAAAATCATCATTACAAAGTTTAACACGCACAGAAGTTCCAAGCATAACACTTTCCATAGTTTGCTGTGCGATTTTGAGCTTCCTGAGCCAGCAGTGAAAAACCAAGTCTCAGATCCATATGTCATCACTGGCAACACGCACATATTGTTCACTCTTTTTCAAGTTTTGAGCTATACGTGACCAGAAGATGTGTCGTAACAATTTTTTATAAGTTTTATTTTATTTATATCTCAAATAAATATCAGCTTTCCCTCATTTCACAACATCCCGCATCAGCAACAACCCTAGTTGAGCACGTTGATAATTGAATTTGAACTAGCAGCCTTTAGCCATTAAAACTAGTTAATGCTCTATAAACTTCAGGGAAACGCTTTTTGATTTACACCCTACAGGAACGTAAACCAACAAAATGCGAGTGTAAACACTTCGTAAGTTTATGTTATAAATTTTATTATGGTGTAATAGTTAACAGCTGTTGGTTGGATTTAGAGACATTTATCGTTTATTTATTGTTTGTCAGCTTTATCCTTTAATCCGTCCTACCAGTTCAGCACGATATGTCTATTAGTTGACTTTAGCATGAAAAGCCCTATCTAGCAGAAGATTTAATTAGGCTGGCGAAGAAGAAGAAAGCAACACCGGTGGTATCCTATAGTCGCTAGTGATAATGGAGGTATTATAGGATGCTATCTTTTTTCTCCGTTCTGAAAGCCTATAAAATAAGTTAAAATATCAAAGATTTACTGCTCATGCGTATTAATATGCTGTTGATATTTTTATTTCTTTTTATGGCATCATCAATCAAGCTAACGTGTCGTAAAGTGAAGACAGTACCCCATAAATATTAAAGCACTTATCAAGAAATACCAGCGACAGTAGATTGTGGTGTGGCTGGGCGCCGCGGACACTTGTTTAATATATAAATTAGAAATACAATCAAGCTGAAAGTATAATGCAGTGGGTGAAGCCGGTGAGTACACGCCCTTCTAGAAGTCTGGGTTTTATGGGTACACCGGTCGCTTTTCGTGAAATATTATGGCAAATCATTTGTAGCTGTGACTATATTAATCTTTCTTGTTGGATTTCTAAGAAGAGTTAAGTTGTGATGCCTGTTATGATATGTAATGAATGTTTTATCGTTTTTCGTTTTCGTAGGCACTAAAAAATTATTACACAAGATGTTTGCTGTATATTCGATTCATTTGCCTACGAATAATTTGAGAAAACTAGGGCATGTTTGGATATTTTACAAATAATGGTAGAATTGACGGCTCCGTGGCGCAGTGGCTTAGCAATGAGTTGTTGCGCTGGGGGCCGCGGGTTCGAATCCCGCACGGATCAAGTATTTGTATGGCCTACAAATAATTGTTCCGGGTCTGGATGTTTGTCCTCGTGCAATTTATGTTTGTAAACTGCCTCCACGGCACTGGAGAAAATTCTAGTGTGGGGGTAACGTTTTTAAAAAAAAATTATTTGCAATAGCAAATGAGAAAACGTAATAATGTTATTTAAAAAGATGACCTGGCGTTTTTTCACCCATAAAGTCAATAGCAGTTATTTTATCAACTGTTACTTAATGTGACACATGTACTTGCTTTTCAGTTATTTAATTTATGTCTTCGTCTTATTCAGTGATATACCCATGAAGTTGTTTTCTTGATCACAAAAGTCATGCTTGTTCAAAAGGCGGTATGCCTATAGTAGCTCTGGTCTAGTAATATTTGTTGTCTACTACCATCCTCTCGGTTTCGTGGTCATCGGCGTTTCCAAAATCAATTACCATCTCACTTTAATTTATATATTTAATACATCAGAGAAAACTTTGCATCCCATTTTAAAAATGTTGCTCACACGGAGGAGTGTGAAGTTTAAATTTATATGTAGAAGGTATGCAAAAATCAAAAATATATATCATAAAATATATTCTAAAAATACATTTTTGTTTCCTTAAAAAAATGTTACCCCACACTAGGATTTTCTCCTGTATCGTAGGGGCAGTATACAAACACAAATTGCACAAGGACTAACATCCAGACCCGGAACAATTATTTGTAGGCTATACATTATTCCGTGCGGGATTAGAACCCGCGCCCCCCAGCGCAAGCAACTCATTGCTAAGCCACTGCGCCACGGAGCCGTCAGACTGAATAAATTAAAATAAAAACACACATCGTTTACGTTGATGGTGCCAATGTTAAACGTTTAATAATCTGTCGTGTGTTTAAGCTCATATTGCCAATGTTAAACACATAATAGTCTGTGGTCAAATAGCCGCACAGAGTAGAGATTGTCTTCCTTATACGCATATTTATCGCAAAAGAATTTCAAAATTTTGTCAACAAATAATTACTGACTGGTTGATTGAATGATCAGTAAATTTTATGTGATTTCAAATGTATATTTTTCAATAGTGTGTGGAGTGTAGGTCAAGGTATAAAGCGTTTATTTTGTATTTTGATATTTATATTAAATACCTGTGTTTGACATATTCATTTGTGGTTGAAAGTGAAATACAGCTTTCTCATTATACAAATTTAAAAACAATGAATTCCGGTCAAAGTACGACTGTTGAGCAGCGACTAGTATCTGTTAAATTTATTTGATTAGCATTGTTTGAATTAATGATTTATTATATTTACGCGAATACTACACATTAAGCTAAACTAATTTAGCGGATTTTATCGCGTTTAATTTCAACTTTTTAATTCGCAACGTTTCCGGTGCTGAGGTTCCGATGTTATAGTTAGCCTAGCCAGGCTAACTATCAGTTCTTTTTAATATCAATTTTAGTTTAAATTAAACGTCATAAAATCCGTTACATTAGTTTTATAGTTTGAATTTATTATAAAATAATTAATTTTAGTCATTTTTAAATTACACCCTTTGCTACTATTCTTTTACCTTGTTCTGAAGCCAAGTCTACTTAATTTCGCTTTTGTGAAAATTTTTCAGATGTTCCATTTTTTTATAGAATAAAGTGATAAACAAGTTCACCTGATGGTAAGTGGATACTGTGGCCCATAAACGTCTACATCTACCCTCGATTAGAAATCAGAATGCAGTTGTGTTGAATACTAAGATGGAATGCCTTGTTTCGAGAAAAATGGGTCTACGGTTCTTTATCATCCCCTTCAGGCATACAAAATACGATATCATTAAGCTGCTATTTTATGTTGGTATTAGTGTGGTCCTTCCCCGGTCGAGACGACCTATTCTTGCCAAAACCATAATATAGCTGCTGCATGGCTCTACCACATATAAACGGTAGAATGGCTCTACCAAGTTATTAAAAATAGTTGCATTTATATTTTCTAAAAACATTACTTTAATTTAGAAGAATATGAAAGTAATATTTTTTTTTATATCTGTCTATGTATTTTACATATTTATATAAATTTAACTCTCTCTCTCTCTCAATTAAGAAAATTATGTTTTCTTCGAGACAGAGTTTCTGCCGCTGATTTTTGATACCCTAAGGACACTAATGAAAATATTGTTGAAATGTAGATATTTATAACTTTATTATGTAAGTATAGTGTAGATGTGATTATATATTTCTGAAAACATTATTTTTTGGGTAAGGTTGGATTTGGGTGGAGTTTTTATTAGTATTAAACATCAATTAAAACCATTTTATATTGTACAATAATAATAAAAAACTGTTTTACTGCTGTAAAAATATATTTGCATATTTTTCAATAACCTGAACATATTTAACTCCAATTTTAGTGTTAAGTACTCTTGACCTCTTATTAATTAAAGTGGGCTCTTTTACTGGAGCGACAATTAGTGTGACAGCAATTGAATGAACGAGAAAATATAATAAAATTCAATTCTTGCTTCTTGTGTTAGAAGAAAAATGATAAAATTCAAATTAATTAGACGTCAAAGTCTATGTGATCGGCTAGTAAGCATTCATTGTCTCCTATTATGGGAATATTCAATTTTGTATAAAATGTCAAATATAAATATTTTAAGACGGTGACAAAAGTGAGTATTTTTTATAAAACTTACATGACAGATGTACTTACAGTCAGTGGTAAGTAGTAGCAGCGTTTGACAAAGTTTGTGATTACATACTGGCTCTTCATAACCGTCAAACGGAAACAGCAGTGGAAGCACTATTATTTGGCGGCAAATATAGGTAAGACTCATAGGCAAAAAGTAGTCCTGTCATCTTTTACCTACCACGTAGTTTTGCAAACGATTTATGGCTAATCTTTCCTACAATGGGAAAGCCTGGTCCTCTTCTTCGTCATTATCATCTAAAAATCCAACAGTTAGCTATTAACCTCCCACGTCGTGGGAAAGAGTTGCTTTGCTCGCAGTCTTAAACAGTTAGGTGCTGATAAAGAAAGAAAATTAAAGATATTTATATACAAAACTAAAGGCATATTTAAGCATTTATTTCATAAAACAATAAATGAAAGTGTTTTTTAAAATTTGTAGTAAAAAAATATATAACGTTTTTTGTCATCCGAGTCTGAGCTATGTTCAATACTTTAAGCCTCTAGCTTATCGGGAAGTGCACGAAATTTGAGTTGCACTTTAAGAAGAGAAAGATTAAGAGTAGAAAGTTTAGTGAAACCGTGGTAAAATAAAGGATATTTACAATATTAAGCCGTAATGATTTTATACCTAATATATCTTATTGTTGGAGTTATATACAATAAGATATATAATGGATCCAATCATTATCGTTAGAGATATACTACCATGTAGTGGCGGTATCAGATTGTTCACTACCCTATTTTGTCTCGTGAATGTCGCAAGAGGCATAACTGAAGCAGGAGATGGGCAGCAGCATTTTCTTGATAACTCAAAATTATAAAAACTGTAGACGTATTCATATCCTTAAAAATACCTTAAAAGTAAAAAAAATATATTTTTAACTTTTAAACCAGCACCTTAATAATTAGCACCTTAATCGCTAAGCAAAAAAGTGTTATTTTTAAAATATTTCATGAAAATGAAACACAACCAGATTGAATAAAAATTAAGAGCGTATTGAAATTTATAATATTAACGCCTTTATGAATTTAAATAAAATTTAAACTTTAGTACGACATTCTATAAAGTAATTTTGTAACTTCGACACGAACATTTTGTATCATGTATTAGCTTAATAAACTTTGTGTTTTATTCATGCCAGAATCCATAAAGATTATAAACTACTTAATGAGTTTAAAAGTTTTACAATAAGTAGCGTGTAAGTTTCTAGGTCAAAATACTAACGGACCTGATCGTTGGTTTTGGGTTCAAATCTCAACCGGTGCCAAAGGCATACATATTTGTATGAATGTCTGAATTTGTTGAAATTGTCTTACTACATTATCCACACTTAACTGAAAGTATCACATGGAACATGTAAATATAACAAAGAGTAACTTCTTTTGTGTGGTTGTATATCGCGTATGAGGAAAAACGTTGTAGGAACTAGGGAGCTTCACACATTATGAAACCCACTTTTCTCTTACCTTGTCATACGGATTCAGTCATAACATACTCCTTAATTACTGCATTTCTACAGCATTTATTCTACTCTCGTGCTACTTCTACCCCACCCAACATTCACTATCATGCATCAAAGTAGGGACTAACACAGCTTTGAAAATTGCCATATATGCCTTTTTTGACACATTATGACTCTTCACAATAAGAGTGAAGAGCCCCATTTACTTTATATGGTGCGTTCACCTATCGTTCTGTATCCTTATCATATCTACCATCCCTGCTAAAAACACATCCCAAATACACAAACTCATCCACTCGCTCAACCAACTCCCCTTCTATTCTTATATCATATATTATTTTACTTCCTTCTCTTCCAAAAACCATCACTTTCGTTTTAACTGCGTTCCCTTCCATTCGTATTTCTTTTAATGACCTTTTCATTCATGTAAGCATCATTTGCAACTTGGCCTCCGACAACGCAAATATGACATCGGCGTACAAAAGGCAATTTGAAACCTTCTTTAATTTTCAAAGTTTCCAAACAACTGTCTATAAAAATGTTGAAAAGTCACTGAGGAGTCACATAGCCCTGTCTGACATCTTTTTGGATGCCAAACCAGTCTGATTAGGCCCCTTCGATCCTGACACAAGCACTAGTTACTGTTAAACTTCTATGCCTGTAAAAACCCAATGATCAACCCAAATGAGTTCAGTGTTTGCCATAACATATCCTGTTCACTCTGTCATAGGCCTTATCCAAGTCCATGAACGCACAGAAAACTTTTTTGGTTTGGCCAATAACTAGTCACCATCATGCGCATGGAAAAGCTTGATCCGTATACCCAATTCCATTTCCAAATACACCTTGCCCATCCCAAAATTTTCGATCAGATCTTTCATAACTCCTTAAATTAGTACCTTAGCATAGAGTTTTCCTACAATGCTAAGAAAGCTGATACCACGGTAGTTTTTACAGTCCTGTTGTGACACATTCACCTTATATACTGAGACAATCACGGCTTTGGACCAGTCTTCCATTACCCGCTTCAGTTCACAAAATAAATTAAACAAGATGTACAGCAGGCCAGCTACTACTCCCTCTCTAGCCCTTTGTATTTCGAGTGATACTCTGTCATATCCTGCTGCATTACTTGAGTTCATGTTTTTCATTGCTTTCATTATTTCATTTATACTTATCACCCTATCTCTTTCCTCTTATTTCGGAATTTTTATTTCATTTAATTCAAACGTATCCTCCCTCATAATCACGCTTTCAAAGTATTCCTTAACATACATTATTCATTTTTCAACAAAAGAATTTTATTGTTTATTAAATTTTACTTATTTATTTACACTTTATTTGCTAATCAAGTACAAAAAGGTGGACTTAATCCCTCAAGGCATTCTCTACCAGTCTTCTTCCAGAGTAAAAAGTTAAAAAATTAAAGTTACAGCCAATATACGTACCACTGCTGGTCACAGGCCTCCTCTCATTTCTGAGAGAGTTTTAGCGCAAGGAAATGTCCGCCACGCTGACCCAATATGTGTTGGCGAACTACACATGTCTTTAATATATACTTTATTTTAATTTCTCACACATCCAAATTTCCTCAGATGTTTTCCTTCACCGCAAGTGGTAAATCAGCACTTAAAATTGCAATTAACAACTTCATTGCGACGGACATTGAACGCGGGTTGCTCCCGTATTGTGAGAAACAACCTTAGCTTTAGGAGCTATCACGGTTCTCCAGGGTAAGCAGGGACGATATTATGGGTGCAAATTGTAAACAACTACGTTAAAAATTCACCTATCTATAATATCATATAAAAGGTTAAAAATATAAAATGCTGTACGTAGGCCTCTCCCGTAGATTGCTTAATAGGAGTAATTTTGCCATAGTTACCATGCTTGGCAGGCTGGTTGATTTGTTATCAGGAAGAAGCTGCTGCCCATCTCCTGACTTGTTTCCCTTTGTTGCCTCTTACGACACCCATGGGTCGATACGGGGTAGTGGATATTCTTACACCGCCAATACACTGTCAATATCATAAAAAGTTAAAAATATTTATGTTCAAATTAATATGCATAATAAACATTCATGAACAGCAAGATAATTTTTCTGAGATTAAATGAAAATATGATGAAGAGGAAACGAATTTAATAGAAATTCAATTGAACCAATATAATCGTTGCCCAATTGAGCTCCTGTCGTATCCAGGATCCACAATACATGTGTGGTCTTCTTTACTTGAAGTTCGTTGTAGACGTTTATAAATTACAGTGACCATTTTTATCAACTGGACCGTCCATTAGTTTTATCCATTTAGCTTATTTTGCATACTAACTTAAACAAAAAGATAGTACGAGAATATTTAGCTGTTAACATTTAGATTAGTTAGCCAGCCCTTGTAAGCTTCTCAATAAGTAGGTCGTGATTTAACATGTTTAAGGCCTTGGAAAAATCTGGGTATACAAAATTCACTTGTAAGTTATTATCCATGGCCTTCGACAATTAATCAGTAAAAGTTACTATATTGTTATCCACACTACGGTGCTTAAAGAAACCATGTTTTTGTCGACGTATGTAATTACGAACTGAAAACGAAATATAGGATGTGACAAACTTTCAAAAACCTTTCTCAAAACACATAATTTGGAAATTGGTCTACACTCAGAAATTATATCTTTTCTTTTATTTTTGGGAATAGGAGTTATTAAAGATTTTTTCCAATTACTAGGATAAACACCGGTTTCAATGGAAATTCGAAAAATTATGGTTACAGGTTTTGCGAGTTTTTTTGGCACATTTGGAGATTAAAATAAAATGAATGTTGTCAGACCCTGCACCATTATGAACGTTGACATTTTTTAATTCTTTAAGAACAATATTATAGTGAATATTAACAGAGTTTATATTTCGACAGATAGTGCGTTACAAAGGATATGTATATTTTTCTGGTCCATCAGTTATCGGTTCTTCGTGCTATACAGTCGGCCTATTGTCACTTCAGATAACTGATTTGTTCAGATATGTCAGTTTATCTATATATCGATAGCGGATATCATCATTACAAAGTTTAACACGCACAGAAGTTCCAAGCATAACACTTTCTATAGTTCGCTCGGCGATTTTGAGCTTCCTGAGCCAGCAGTGAAAAACCAAGTTTCAGATCCATATGTCATCACTGGCAACACGCACAGATTGTTCACTCTTTTTCAAGTTTTGAGCTATACGTGACCAGAAGATGTGTCGTAACTATTTTTTAAGTTATATTTTATTATATCTCAAATAAATATCAGCTTTTTTTATATAGGATAAGGGTGATAAACGAGCACACAGCCCACCTGATGGTAAGTGGTTGCTGCGGCCCATAGACATCTACATCTATCCTCGTTTGCGAATCAAAATGCAGATGCGTTATCACCCGTGAGGACTAAGATGGAATGCCTCATTTCCAGTAGATAGGGCCTCCGGCCACCTGCACTCACCAAGCGAAACGCAGAGGTGAACCTCTACTTCACGCTGGTATTCTGTGAGGTCGTGGTACCACCCCGGTTCGCTTTCCCTCATTTCACAACATCCCGCATCAGCAACAACCCTAGTTGACCACGTTGGTAATAATTGAATTTGAACTAGCAGCCTTTAGCCATTAAAACTGTTGTTAAATGCTCTATTAACTTCAGGGAAACGCTTTTTGATTTACACCCTACAGGAACGTAAACTAACAAAATGCGAGTGTAAACACTTCGTAACTTTATGTTATAAATTTTATTATGGTGTAATAGTTAACAGCTGTTGGTTGGATTTAGAGACATTTATCGTTTATTTATTGTTTTTCAGCATTATCCTTTAATCCGTCCTACCAGTCCAGCACGATATGTCTATTAGTTGACTTTAGTATGAAAAGCCCTATCTAGCACAAGATTTAATAAGGCTGGCCAAGAAGATGAAAGCAACACCGGTGGTATCCTATAATCGCTAGTGTTAATGGAGGTATTATAGGATGCTATCTTTTTTCTCCGTTTTGAAAGCCTATAAAATAAGTTCAAATATCAAAGATTTACTGCTCATGCGTATTAATATGCTGTTGATATTTTCAATCCTTTTTATGGCATCATCAATCAAGCTAACGTGTCGTAAAGTGAAGACAGTACCCGTGCACCCACTGTCCCATAAATATGAAAGCACTTATCAAGAAATATCAGCGACAGTAGATTGTGGTGTGGCTGGGCGCCGCGGACGCTTGTTTAATATATAAATTAGAAATACAATCAAGCTGAAAGTATAATGCAGTGGGTGAAGCCGGTGAGTACACGCTCTTCTAGAAGTTTTTATTATGGGTACACCGGTCGTTTTTCGTGAAATATTATTGGACATCATTTGTAGCTGTAACTGTATTAATATTTCTTGTTGGATTTCTAAGAAGAATTAAGGTGTGATATCTGCCATGACATTTACAATTACATTTACACAACAATTACTGACAATTAATGTTTTTTCGATTTCGTAGGTTCTTAACAATTATTACATAATATGTTTGCTGTATATTTGATTCATTTGGTTTCGAATAATTTGAGGAAACTAGGGCATTTGTTTATGTAGGGACATTTTAAAAATAATGGTAGAATTATTTGCAATAGCAAATGAGAAAACGTAACCTGTTATTTAAAAAGACGACCTGGCGTTTTTTACCCATAAAGTCAATAGCTGTTATTTCATCGACTGTTACTTAATGTGACACATGTACTTGCTTTTCAGTAATTTAATTTGTGTGTTCGTCTTATTCAGTGATATACCCATGAAGTTGTTTTCTTGGTCACAAAAGTCATGCTTGTTCAAAAGGCGGTATGCCTATAGTAGCTCTCGTCTAGTAATATTTGTTGTCTACTACCATCCTCTCGGTTTCGTGGTCATCGGCGTTTCCAAAATCAATTTAAATCTCACTTTAATTTACATATTTAATACATCAGAGAAAACCTTGCACCCCATTTTAAAAATGTTGCTCACATGGAGGAGTGTGAAGTTTAAATTTATATGTAGAATTTATGCAAAAATCAAAAATATATATTATATAATATATTCTAAAAATACATTGAATAAATTAAAATAAAAACACACATCGTATACGTTGATGGTGCCAATGTTAAACGTTTAATAATCTGTCGTTTGTTTAAGTTCATATTGCCAATGTTCAACACATAATAGTCTGTGGTCAAACAGCCGCACAGAGTAGAGATTGTCTTCCTTAGAGTACAAACATACGCATATTTATCGCAAAAGAATTTCAATATTTTGTCAACAAATAATTAATGAGTGATTGATTGAATGAGTAAATTTTATGTAATTTCAAATGTACCTTTTTCAATAGTCTGTGGAGTGTAGGTCAAGGTATAAAGCGTTTATTTTATATCTTGATATTTATATTAAATACCTGTGTTTGACATATTCATTTGTGGTTGAAAGTGAAATACAGCTTTCTAATTATACAAATTTAAAAACAATGAATTCCGGTCAAAGTTCGACTGTTGAGCAGCGACTAGTATCTGTTAAATCTATTTGATTAGCATTGTTTGAATTAATGATTTATTATATTTACGCGAATACTACACATTAAGCTAAACTAATTTAGCGGATTTTATCGCGTTTAATTTCAACTTTTTAATTCGCAATGTTTCGGGTGCTGAGGTCCCAATGTTATTGTTAGTTAGGTTCAATTAAACGCGATAAAATCCGTTACATTAGTTTTATAGTTTGAATTTATTATAAAATAGTTCATTTTAGTCATTTTTAAATTACACCATTTGCTACTATTCTTCTACCTTGTTCTGAAGCCAAGTCTACTTAATTCGCTTTTGTGAAAATTTTTTAGATGTTCCATTTTTTTATAGAATAAGGTGATAAACGAGTTCACCTGATGGTAAGTGGATACTGTGGCCCATAAACGTCTACATCTATCCTCGATTAGAAATCCGAATGCAGATGTGTTGAATACTAAGATGGAATGCTTTGTTTCGAGAAAAATGGGTCAATGGTTCTTTATCATCCCCTTCAGGCATACAAAATACGATAGCATTTAACTGCTATTTTATGTTGGTATTAGTGTGGTCCTTCCCCGGTCGAGACGACACATTCGTGCCAAAACCATATAATAACTGCAGCATGGCTCTACTGCGTAAAAACTGTAGAATGGCCCTACCACGTTATTAAAAATGATTGTTTTTAAAACATTACTTTCATTTATAAGAATAATTAAGTAGTATTGTTTTAATATCTGTCTCTCCACACACGACATATTTATATAAATTTAAGACTCAATTAAGCGAAAAGAACATTTTCTATTTTTCGACACAGATTTTCTCTCTAAGGGTCAAATTTATGCTGATGAAATTATTGTTGAAATGTAGATGTTTATTAGGTACTTTATTATGTACGTATAGTGTAGACGTAATTATATATTTCTGAAAACATTATTTTTTGGGTAAGGCAAAGAGTTTTTATTGGTATTAAATATCAATTAAAACCATTTTATTTTGTACAATAATAATAACAAACTGTTTTACAGTTTTAAAAATATTCGCAAATTTTTCAATAACCTGAACATATTTAACTCCACTTTTAGTGTTAAGTCTCTTGACCTCTTATTAATTAAAGTAGGCTCTTTTGCTGGAGCGACAATTAGTGTGACAGCAATTGAACGAACGAAAAAATATAATAAAATTCAATTCTTACTTCTCGTGTTAGAAGAAAAATTATAAAATTCAAATTAATTGGACGTTCAAGTCTATGTGATAGGCTAGTAAGCATTAATTGCCTCCTATTATGGCGAGATTCAATTTTGTATACAATGTCAAATGTAAATATTTTAAGATGGCGACAAAAGTGAGTATTTTTTTATAAAACTTACATGATAGATGTACTTACAGTCAGTGGTAAGTGGCTAATGCAGCCCTTGTCACAGTTTGTGATTACATACTGCCTCTTTATAACCTTCAAATGGAAACAGCAGTGTAAAAACTGTTAACTGGCGGCAAAAATAGGTAAGACTCTTAGATAAAAAAGTAGTCCTGTCATCTTTTACCTACCACGTAGTTTTGCGAAGGTTAAGATTATGGTTAATCCTTCCTACAATAGGAGGACCTGATCCTCTTCTTCGTCATTGTCATCAAAAATCCAACAGCTGGCTATGAACCTCCTGTGGCGTGTAGCCACATAATTTATGTCAAAAATTAAAAATATAGTTTTTAACTGTCAACTGCCCTATGCGTCACTGATATCGTTGTTTTTCTTTTAAATAAAATCTAGTTGCTAAATTAGTATTAAAATTGCATTAGCCTTCTGTTTGTATATATATTTTGTGTGTTGTCATAAACTATAGTTAAATTGTAATCTGTGAAAATTGTAAATTGTAGAGCTGATTTATAAAAAGAGTAAACATTATAACAGTAAACAGTGAATTATTTCTTATCACCAATTTCACTACACTGGTGACCCCGGAAGTTTGGACGCTAGATAAAATAGTATACCAACAGCTCATAAATAGCAATGGCAAACACCAACGACACTAATAAAGCAGGAGAAAGTAGCTCATTTTCACCTTCCGACGTTTGTCGCGTCGGAGTACGCCTGCTTCCGTTTTGGCCAGAAGAACCAGGCGTATGGTTCGCCCAAATAGAAGGCAATTTTGCACTTTCTGGAATAAAAGATGATGACACCAAATATTTTTATATCATCTCCCAACTGGATCATCGGTATGCAGCTGAAGTGAAGGACATTATCGTTTCACCGCCGGCAAAAGCTAAATACGAGAAATTAAAGACCGAGTTGATAAAAAGATTGTCAGCATCAAGAGAAAAGGAAGTAAAGCAACTATTGGTGCATGAGGAACTTGGTGATCGCCGCCCGTCACAATTTCTGAGGCATCTGCAACATCTAGCAGGTCCTAATGTTCCTGATGATATTGTTCGAACAATTTGGACTAGTAGGTTGCCTAATAACCTACAGACTGTCATAGCGTCACAAACAGACTCAACGCTGCAAGCACTAGCAGACTTGGCAGACAAAGTTCACGACCTCGTTCCTACTTTGCCACAAGTTGCGTCAACAAACTCAATATCGGTTGATGTTTTAGACAAAATGACTCAACAAATAGCTGAGCTCACTCGTCAGGTTCAAGCCCTATCAGCTAGGGACAGCATGAGTAGATCCCGTTCAAGGAACCGTTATAGTCGAAGCCTACACAAAAATAGTAGATCTCGTCGGTCCCAATCTAATTATAAAAAATTTCCAATTTGCTTTTACCATCACAAATATGGTGACAAAGCAAGTATATGCCTCAATCCATGCGACTATAAGCAGGAAAACTCTCAAGGCGGTCGTTAATGGCGACAGACGATTGCCTTAGCTTATCCGGTCGCCTGTTTGTTTCGGATCGACGATCAAAAGTGCAGTTTTTAGTCGACACAGGTAGCGACATATGCGTTTTTCCCCGCTCCGCAACAAAGCAGAGACGACCTCAAACGACGTACGAACTTTTTGCTGCCAACGGAACGCCGATATCAACTTATGGGTTCGTACACTTTAATTTAGACTTAGGTCTTCGGCGAGATCTCAGCAGGCGATTTGTAGTCGCTGATGTGAATAAAGCCATAATAGGTGTTGATTTTTTATCATTCTACCACATAATTATTGACTGCCGGAATCGACGTCTCATCGATAGCAGTACAAATTTTTTAGCTTCCGCCACATCAGCTCTTTCATCAAACGCCATATCTTCGGTAAAAACGATTTCCGGTGAATCTAAGTATCATACTCTTTTGCGCAACTTCCCTGATATAACTCGACCTTCAGGCACGCATAAAGTTCCTAATCATAATACTCTCCATTATATTAGGACAACTCCAGGACCTCCAGTTTCTTGTGCACCAAGGCGATTAGCTCCTGACAAATTGAAAATAGCGAAAGCAAAATTTGAAGTTATGCTCAAAAATGGAACAGCAAGACCTTCAGAAAGTCCATGGTCATCTCCACTACATCTGGCACCTAAAAAAGATAACGGGTGGAGACCATGTGGCGATTACCGGCTATTAAATGCACGCACGATACCTGATAGGTATCCTATACGTAATATTCAAGATTTTACGTACAATATATCAGGATGCAAAATATTTTCAACCATTGATTTAGTTAAAGCATATAATCAAATACCAGTTAATCCAGAAGATATTTCAAAAACGGCCATAACGACGCCCTTCGGATTGTATGAGTTCCCGTATATGACGTTTGGCCTGAGAAATGCCAGCCAAACGTTCCAAAGATTCATGGACGAAGTGACGAGAGGACTCGATTTTTGCTACTCTTATTTGGACGATTTTTTAATTTTTTCAAAAGACAAACAAACACACCTTAAACATCTCCATCAAGTTTTCACAAAATTGCAAGATTATGGAATTGTAATAAACACGTCCAAATGTGTATTCGGAGCCTCCACTGTATCCTTCTTAGGCTACACCGTTTCACCCGAAGGCGTCAAACCCTTGACCTCAAAAGTACAAGTCATCAAAGATTTTCCAGTGCCAAAGAACGTGAAAGAATTGAGAAGATTCCTGGGAAGTTAAATTTCTATCGCAAATTTGTCCCAGGAGCAGCAGAAACTCAAACTCCATTAAATTCACTCCTAACCGGAGCGGTAAAGGGTTCACATCCAATAAATATTACAGGTGACGCACTAATAGCGTTTGAAAAATGCAAAGAAGAATTATGCAATGCAACCCTCTTGGCCTACCCTGATTTAAATTCCAAACTGGGAGTAGTGACAGACGCTTCAGACATAGCAATTGGAGGAGTTCTGCAGCAATTTAAAGATGGTGAATGGCAGCCTTTGTCCTTCTTTTCTCGCAAATTGAGTCCTTCACAGAGAAAATATTCACCATACTATATATATACCATACTATAAAATATAAAATATTTTCGGCATATGCTCGAAGCGAGACATTTCAACATATTTACTGATCATAAGCCAATATGCTACGCATTTCAACGTCGAAAGGAAAAATGTTCACCACGGCAATTTCGCTATTTAGACTACATATCTCAATTTACAACGGACATACAACATATTTCTGGGAAAGAAAATGTCGTAGCTGACACTCTTTCACGAATAGATAAATTATCTAAGCCCGTCGACTTAAGCACACTCGCAAAAGCGCAGTCAGAAGATCCTGAGTTAAAAAAATTAATAAATAGTCAAACATCGCTTCAACTAATTAAAGTTAAAATACCGGGTACACTAGAAGAATTATACTGCGTCAATAAAACGCAAGTAACACGCCCTTATGTGCCCCAGCAACTTCGACGTAAAATTTATGCAACACTGCATTCATTGAGTCACCCAGGCGCTAATGCTACCGCAAAATTAGTAGCACAGCGTTACGTTTGGCCCGGTATGAACAAAGACTGCCGAGTATGAGCTAAAGCATGCCACGCCTGCCAGACCTCAAAAAATTACCCGACACGTGTCATCGCCGCTACATACATTCGAATTGCCACGTGCCCGATTCCAATACATTCACATAGACATAATTGGACCTCTTCCACCATCCGAAGGTTTTCGGTACTGTCTGACAGCGGTAGATAGATTCACACGTTGGCCAGAAGCAATTCCATTAATAGATATAACTGCGGAATCCGTTGCAAAGGCCCTGCTACTAGGTTGGATTTCGCGATTTGGATGTCCTGCGGAAATAATAACTGATCGGGGAAGGCAGTTTGAATCATCGCTGTTCAAATATCTTTCAGATTCAATAGGTTTCAAACACAAGAAAACAACTGCTTATCACCCTGCATGTAACGGAATGGTGGAAAGAATGCAGAGGCAGTTAAAATCGGCCATAACTTGTCATAGTAACCAACACTGGACTGAAAGTTTGCCACTATAGTACTAGTTAGGTATGAGAAGTGCTTTAAAGGAAGATCTACAAGCATCGCCGGCTGACTTTGTTTATGGTGAATCGTTAAGATTACCGGGAGAATTCTTCTATCCTTCCTTGAAAACAACTACTGATGTGACGGATTTCACTGCACGCCTACGTGCTAACATGGAAAATATACGTCCATTGCCAGCGTCACGGCACAGTAAATACAAGACCTTTGTTTTCAAAGACTTGCCAACAGCTACGCACGTGTACCTGAAAGATGAAACAAAATCGCGAGCATTTCAACCATCTTATACAGGGCCATACAAAGTCATACAAAGAAATGATAAAGTTTATAAACTTCTTATTAGAGGCAATGAAGTCACAGTTTCTATAAATCGGCTAAAACCAGCCTACACAATTCAGGGAAACACTGAACTCCAAGGTCCTGTCATTATGCAGCCGCCTGAAAGTAAAGAAGACACAAAAATTAAAAAAAACACGTTCGGGACGAAGTGTGAGATTCCCAGATTACTATCGCCCGTCATGAGACGGTCTCTGGGGGGGAGTGATGTGGCGTGTAGCCACATAATTTATGTCAAAAATTAAAAATATAGTTTTTAACTGTCAACTGCCCTATACGTCATTGATATCGTTGTTTTTCTTTTAAATAAAATCTAGTTGCTAAAATAGTATTAAAATTGCATTAGCCTTCTGTTTGTATATATATTTTGTGTGTTGTCATAAACTATAGTTAAATTGTAATCTGTGAAAATTGTAAATTGTAAAGCTAATTTATAAAAAGAGTAAACATTATAACAGTGAACAGTGAATTATTTCTTATCACCAATTTCACTACACTCCCACGTCGAGGGGAAGAGTTGCTTTACTCGCAGTGTTAAACGGTTAGGTACTGATAAAGAAAGAAAATTAAAGATATTCATATACAAACATTAAAAATTTATTTCATAACACAAACAATTAAAAAACGGCTTCTTTTTTAAATTTTGCACTAAAAAAATTATATAACACGTTTTTTACACCACTTTTGTCATCCGATTTTGGGATATGTTCAATCTTCAAGCCTTCAAGTTGCAAGATTCCACACAGAACGGCAGTCACACAGACAGACAGATAAACAAGAAAGTCACTTAATAAAAACGTGGTAAAATATACAAAATTTAAAACGTGGGGATATATACAATATAAAACCGTAATGATTTTAAACCTAATATATTTTATTGTAAGAGTTATATACAATAAAATTACTGATCCAATCATAATTATCGTTAGAGATATACTAAATATGTAGTGGCGGTATCAGAATGTTCACTACGTCTATCGTCTATCGTCTCGTAGATGTCGTAAGAGGCGATAGAGGGAATCAAATCAAAATTATAAAAACTGTGGACATATTTATATCCTTAAAATATTTTTAATTTATAAAAACCTTTAACTCCTTAATCGCCAAGCAAACATTTTTTAAATATTTCATCTGAAACAAGAAATATAAACATAATCAGATTGAATAAAATTTAAGACACACGAAAGCACATTAAATATGATAATATTTTACGCCTTTATGAATTTTAATGAAATCTAAAGTTTCATATAAAATCCTATTAAGAAATTTTGAAACTTCAACACGAGCATTTTGTTTCTAAACTTTGAATTTTGTTTATGAATACAATTCATAAATATTGTTACGCAGCCCTAATCCAGACAATCTGCTGCGTTGCATCGGCTTACGACTATCACGAGGCGTCGTGTCAGCATAACGTGTCTAGTGTCTTACATTACCTGGTTCTAATATTTTACCGTGTGAAATCATTCTAGATTCAAACATCGAATTAGAGTCACCTCACTTAGTTTAAGAATTAATTGTAATTATTACTTTAAATTAAATATATTTTAAATAAAGATTGCTTTCTTTTGCAATCTCTGGCTAGAGCCCACATAATTGGCGCAGTCGGTAGGATCTTCTAAAGTAGAGTCAGTTATTCAAGAGTGACCAAGAAGATACAGAATCTACGGGAGCACCAATCCAGAGGCGAATCCAGGCATTGATTCCGAAAAAAGAAGTAATGCTGTAAGTGCTTGAATTTTTCATACCTTACCCTTCCTAGTTCCGTAATTAATTTTTTTTTACTCTATCCTAATTTTATATACATTTTTTATCCTATTGTATTTTAATGTGTTTTACATATAACTGTGGTAGGATAAAGCTTCCAAAATTTTCCATCCAAGGGGAACACGGAACGTTAGGTTAGATAGTAGTAGGACTTCTAAACTTAGTATTATAGACGAGAACAGAGGTTTGGAAACCGATAGTATAGCACAATCAAATGAAATAGACCTAGTTTATAAGTCACTTACCGCCTTATTCCAAAACACGGATTAAATATAGTAATGGAGTTAGTAATAGATTTAAACTATAAACTAAGAAAAACGTTATTACAAAACGAAGATTATCTCTGGTTCAAGGATTATTTATGGTATTAAAGTTAAACTTCCGAGACCCCTAGTTTAGCTATGGTACTAACCTTTCTATATAGTTTGTGGTACTATACTAACTAACCTCAATTTCGGTACTTCGGTACTTAACGCGTAGCGTTTCTATATAGTTTGTGGGTACTTCTTAATTTGAGGTTAGCGTTGTTTTCATTTGGTGTTATTAAAATCGTTAAAAATGGATATTAACATTATTGACTTGATGGATTTAGAAGATTTGGACATGCTGGAGACCACTCGGCGACCTGATAGACATCGAAATCGTGTGAATCTGTTTGAATTGAGTGACGAAAATTTTAGGTATAAGTATAGGTTCTCAAAACGTTTCGGAGAAAAGATAGTGGGTACTTTACGTGAGGATTTATTGCACGACCCTCGAGGATGCCCATTGAGTCCTGAAATTCAAGTGGTTTGTGCTATACGCATCTGGGCTCGCCATGAAGTAAGTGCTGTTTATAATCTTGGTGAGGTCAATGTACATTAATAACATTACGCTGGATAAACATTCAAAAATACATATTATTATTTTATTCGTAGATTCAAGACGATACAGCTGATTTACATGGTGTGTCTCAACCAGTAGTCAGTAGGACATGTAAAAAAGTAGCGGAAATTTTGTCACGGAAGTCCCGAGAATTTATTAAAATGCCTACTACTTTGAATGAACAGCAGGAAACCATTAGGAAATTTCGTAGTATTGCTAACTTTCCTACAGTAATTGGTGCAATTGACTGTACTCACATACGAGTAAAGAAAGTAAATACTGATGGGGGTCAGTTATATATTAATAGAAAAGGATTTGCTTCAATTAATGTACAGGTAATATACAAATATTTTAAATAGATGTGATTGTCTCTTAATAACTACTTTATCAT
Organism: Parnassius glacialis; assembly: GCA_033319125.1. Classification (NCBI taxonomy): domain Eukaryota; kingdom Metazoa; phylum Arthropoda; class Insecta; order Lepidoptera; family Papilionidae; genus Parnassius; species Parnassius glacialis. The sequence continues at coordinate 13,488,908 of JAVANC010000023.1, read as the reverse complement.
AATAGAAAATAATTTGTTTGACTATCTCATAGTTATAAATATATATTAAAATATACCAGAAAAACATAAAGTACTAATGAGCTCTTATTTTATAGGTGGTTTGTGATGCTGACCTGAAAATCATGGACATTTTACCATTACATACACAAGTTACCAGGTGGCGTGTTAGTGTACATGACTCCAGAATATTCCGAGAATGTAGACTAAAACAGAGGTTTGAGGCCACTGTCACCAAGTAATATTCCAGAGAATGCACCAGATTCTCTGGAATATTACTTGGTGACAGTGGCTATCCTTGTACTCCTTACTTATTTACACCGCTGCTGAACCCCACAACACCACAAGAAGAAAGATATAATAGGAGCCATATCCGTACCAGGAACACGGTGGAAAGATGTTTTGGTTTGTGGAAGCAACGGTTTCGTTGCCTATTAAGAGGTATGTTTGGAGATATAGAAACAGCAAAAAAAAAACAATTGTTGCATGTGCTGTACTACACAATATGGCCATCGACATGAGAGAAGATGTATTTTCTGATGAAAGACCTCTCTCTCATACAAAATTTGTACAAAATTTATCCAAAATTTGTCAACAAGTTTAAATGTTTTATTAAAGAAAAATTGTATAAAAAGGGTTATTATATTATCAAAGAATATATAAATGAAAATATTGGAAATACTGGAATTGAGGTGATCGCCACCATGGTGGTTCTATTAAAATTCATTTAAAAATTGTACAAATAAAATTATTGTTAAGAGAAATATTATGTTTATAAAAAAGTCCCGCTGGGTTTCTTACTAGTTCTTCCCAGTACTGAGGTATTTTCCGAACCAGTGGTAAATACAAAATGTCTTTCAATAAGTATTCTGTAATAATCTATATTTAATAAAAATCATTCTATTCTATTCTCGTTCTATACACTCACCATAATAAACACAGCAGTGTTAAGCTGCTATTTAACTTGTATTTTTCTGACTTTCTAATAAAGATATTTGTAATTCTAATTTTCTAATTTTTAGGTTAGCTATTTTAATATTGTATTTATGTTCCTCTTGCATCATTTCCAGTTGTCTTTTTTTAAAATCTGTGTTACTTTTTACAATTGTTTGTTGTATATCTTCTCTTCTGTAAAAATGAAATGGAATACTTAATGTAAGTTTTGTAGTTATTTTAGACATTTGCAAAGTATTGTAGAGTAATAAAAGTGCACTTAACCTTGTACACCAATAAAAGAAATATTTTTTAATTATTTTTAAATCAATTCATATTAAACTTTGCTTTTAATATTTGAAAACATGAAACAATTTTCAGTGTTTAAATACTAATTTTCAAAAGTTAAAAAGTATGTAATATGTCTGAGTAGGTAATTTTTCAACATACCTATTTTGCAAGCTATTTTTCCTGTTTTTTATTTTTGTGATATCCCTAGTAATAACATTTTTATTTTTGGTTATTTTCACCATTTTCGCACTTTCTATATCTGTTGTTGGATCTGTCTCTAAAAATTAATATAAATATAACAATTTTAGAAAATTAACATGTGTAATATTTACAAACTTGTGTGCATATGATTGTAACTATAAGAATAATATATTTTGCTTGTTTATAAATATTCAATCAGTATTATTTACCTTGCACATATAAAACATTGGGTTCTGGATTTTCTACATTTTTAACTATAGCTGTGTCTGTTTTTCCAAAATTAAGGCGAGGCATAGGGTCATACTTCTTTTGAAGTTGTAGCCACAGTCACTGGATTCTAAAATAAATCATTAAAACATTTATTAACATGTTTTCCTGTCATTACCTCTATTTTGCCCTTTATTGAATCAGGTATTTTTTATGTTGTAGAAATATTATAATGATCCAAGACAAAAGGTAAAATACATTATTAATTATAACACCTAATAGACAAAAATAGAAAATTATAATCGGACTGTGTAGATAATATAGTAACGTGTGTTATGATATTATATAGACCACTATGTATGAATTTGTGACATTTCAATTTTGAACATAATTAATTATAAGAAATTTATATTAAATTATTACTAAGTAAGTATATTAAATTTTGTAATTTTGGATTGTAAATTGTATGCTTTAACAGTAGATTTCAGAGCACTACCTAGGTACTAAAGTAATGGAAAATAAAGTTCTTTAATTTTAATTAAATTATTATTTACCACTGCATCACTATCATAATCATTAACTTCAACGATAAAGTCGCGAGGGGCAATTGACATTATTTCCAAGTCGTCAGGAGAAGGTGATGGTGGTTTTCTGCCACCCCCTGTCTTCGATTGTTCCCTCCTATATGTATATAAGTTTGATTTAGCACACAACTTTATTCTTTTCCAAGATAATTTCAATTCACCATCTGATCGGCGTTTACCTGTTATCTCATTAAATCTAAAAAAAAAGGAATACGAAATCACGTAAACAATACCGTACCTATTTGTACACATAACAAATGCAATAAGAACTTACTTGTTAGTAATATTTTTCCACTCTTTTATTTTTTGAATATTTATAGATGTTTTCGTTGACTTATTCTCTATAATATGTGCTGATTGTGAAATAAGTGTACGTAATATTTCCTATAATAATAAGAACATTCTTTTTAGTCAAAATAAGGATAATAGGAGGATAAGAGCATTGTTACGTATTGACAAATAAATTTCGATATTTCACTAACTTTTTCTTCAGAACTCCAATTTTCACCCCGTTTTTTCTTTTGTTCCATTATTATATAAATATAAGCTGTAACTTTAATAGCAAATAATTATTTAATTGATTATTAATAATTTAATTTACTTATTATAAGGCTGCAATATAAACTATTTTGAACGTCTCGAATCCCGCGCTCGCGGTACCTCTGTAATTCACTACATTTCACGCTAGAGTTGTTAAAATGAAAACAACTTGATTATAAAAAGCGCATCAAAAGTATATGTCGTGCTTGTTCAATAGATTTTAACGTAAACAAATAACAATGTACGATATGTTTTTATATTGATGGATAATTGTTTAAGCATAATTAAGTGTGAAAATAATATTAATATTTAATGAAACCGAACGTTGCATTGAATGAAACCTGTATGAACGAATGAAAAAAGTGTCATTTTTTGTTTTTTATCTGTGAATGATATTTAATATAATACTAAGGTTGGTATTAACTGGTCCTCGGGTAGACTGCGTTTTGTAATAAGCACACGTTTTGGTTCTGGTATTAACTAGAATATTGTAACAAACCTGGACTTTTTAGTCCTAAACTTAACCCAGTACTAAAACATTTTTTTGGAATAAGGCGGCTAATCTTTTTTACCACGCGGTCCCACTCGTACGCAACAGATGATGCGTGCTCCTCCACCAAATTATAACCCCCAGAGCAATGTATTTAAGCTTTCTAACAGACCTCAACAACCACAGGGCTTCAACTTAAATAATAACATGCGCCCTTCTCCTATGAGCGGTGTCACTCCATTTGTTTCAAAACCCTTACCACCGACTGGACATGACTGGAGACGATTTGGCAACCCACCGCCGAGAAATTACTTTAAGACACGGGAGGTAAACTTTAACGAGACTGATTTTGACTACGACTACAGCACCGACGCGTACTATGAATATGACTATCCTGACTATAACTATAATCAGGAGTATTATTCTTACGAACAATATCCCAACTATGGATACGAGCAACCGTATAACCACGCGGAAGCTCCTATCGTAGAGGAAGTAGACACTAGTTTCACCCCGACTAACAATGAGGATTTTTGGAAGTGTCCCAAATCAGAAAAACAAAAATAGAAGTCAATTTCCACATACAAAGGCAACTCGGTTACATTCAGACAAGTAATCCCCCACTGAAATTCTTAATAGACACCAGCGCAAACCAATCATTTATTAGTCCCGAAGCTGTAAGAAAATATTTTAGCCATATTCCACTGAATTATGACCCATTCGATGTCACCAATGTTCACGCGACAAGTAAAAATAATTATTCTATAACTCTCCCATGCCCTTTAGAATTTAATGAACGAGATAATATAACCTTGTTCATTTATAAATTTCATAATTACTTTGACGGACTGATAGGGTTTGATTTACTAGACATATGGGGTTCTAATATCGATCTTAGAAATAAATTACTTTTACTCGTAACGCAAAAATTCCAATCGAAATGTATGACTCACGTAACGCAAATTTATATGAGGAAATTATACCCGCGCAGTCATCAAAATTAGTTAGGTTGCCTATAAACTCAAAGGACGGTGACGTAGTAGTTGAAAATCAAATAATTTGCAACTGCATAATCTCTGATTGTATAACGAAAGTAATTAATAATTGTGGTTGGGTCGAAATTACCAATAACAGCTCAAATGATGTAATTTTTTCAATGGGCCGTCCGGTAGAAGCCGAAATATACAACGTGTCCCAAAATTCAACGATAAGCCAACACCGGAGGATAGACCTGCCCCGGACTAATCGGGGAAAAAAAAATATATATCCCAATTATATTTTAAGTTATATTTATTATTTTATATATTTCTCACTAAGCAGATAATCTTAAATATAATAGGCGACAAAAGCTAGACCAGTTATCACTAAACCATTCGAAACACACACACGCATTACGATACAGATAGCTCATTCAAATATAAAAGAGGATATCATTAATGCTATAAAAGAATACGTCCACCCGAAGATTAGGACAGGATTACTCATTAATCCAAAATCTGCAATGCACATTGTCATACCAATCATACAAAAGTCTTTTAAAAGTTCATCTCTTAATCTTTTTCTAACAAAAAGTGAATTGGAAAACGTTAGGGAGTATTTAAGACAGCAAGAAATCATTCATAAATATCACGATGGAAAGACGAACCATCGAGGCATTAACGAGTGTTTCTCGGCTTTATCCCGCAAATATTACTGGCCGAAAATGAGAGAGCACGTTACTAAATTTATTAATGACTGTACAGTATGCGGACAAGCTAAATACGACCGCAATCCAGTTAAACAGAAATTTAAAATTGTACCACCAGCTTCTAAGCCTTTTGAACTAGTTCACGTAGATCTATTAACAATTCAAGGGGAAAAGTATTTGACAATAGTTGATAGTTTTTCTAAATATGCTCAGGCCTATTATTTGCGAGACGGCACTGCTGCCAGTGTAGTACAAGCTTTACTGATTTTCTGCACACATCATGGAATTCCGATAACGGCCCTGAGTTTACCAACCAGCTTATTGCAGAATTCGTTAGACTTCATAAAATTCAGCACCATAGAGTAGTCCCACATGCACCCAACGAAAATGGTATCGTTGAACGATTTCACGCTACCATACTAGAACATCTCCATATTTTAAAGATAAATCAAAAGAATGAATCCGCTATTAACCTTATGCCCTATGCTCTATTAGCTTACAATCATAGTATACATAGCTTCACAAAATGCAAACCAATAGAAGTAATTACAGGACATTTTGACCCTCGCGATCCTTTTGACATAGATCTGTCCGCCCACTTACATCAACAGTACGTCGTAAACCATAAAGACAGAATGACTGAGACCTATAAAACTATTCACGGCCTATGTAATGACATGCGTAAAGACTTGACTGATACTCGCAATAAAAACCGAGAACAGGAAGCTGAATATTCCCCGGAACAACAAATCTTTTTAAAAAATCCATTCGCATCCCGTCAGAAATTAGCTCCAACACAGTAATGGCAAATCTCCCAATTCACATTTATACAAAGAAAAAACGAGGTCCCGTAGCAAAAACTCGATAGAAGAGAATACCTAAAACGAACCAATTGTTACAGGACTCTCCTGGTACTTCATCTCCTTCTAGGACCAGCTCTAATGCAGGAGATAAGACTTGAAAGTCTTAGTGATGGACCTGGTATATTACCCTTAAATTAGGCCCCGCTCGAATCCTATCCCACTACCATGCATTTCTGTAATATGTTAATCTCCAAGAATTAGAAGATAAAGTAAATTCAGTTAAAATACAGTTAATCAGTATTAGCCCTAACCTTAACAACATTACTAATTCCTTATTTCAGCCTCATATTGATTATCTTAAAAATAAGCTTGAAAGTGTCATCATACAGTGGAGTAGCTTTAAAACGAACCGCGAGAAAAGAGGACTCGTAGATAGTCTCGGTTCCATCATCAAAAGTATAACCGGTAACCTTGATTATACAGATGCAGATCATTTTAATCGCGCTGTAAAATCCATCTGCGAAGACGAAAATAAAATCGTTACGGAATTTAATAATCATGTAAGCTTAACTAAAGATTTAACAAATCAATACTCCAAAATAATAGATAGCATTGTGGATAATCAAAATAAATTAGAAATTTTAATAGGTAAAATAAATCAATCCGAGGCTACCAGAGACTATGACTTAATTAAATATACCCATTTTGGATAAGTACTAATGATCCTTAGTGATAACGTTGATTCCATTTCACAGGAATTAATTAAGTTACAGAATAACTTAGCATTTATAAGAGCTAACACTATGCACCACTCTATAGTTAATTTAGAATCTTTATTTTTTTGTTTTTGCAATCTCTGGCTGGAGCCCACATAATTAGATTATAAGCTACTTGATAAAACTAAAAAAAATATTTATCAACCTGTGCCAAAGGAATACATTATTGTATGAATGTCTGAATTTATTGAAATTGTCTTACGACATTATCCAAACTTAACTGTACGTATCTTTTCTGTCATCTGTAAGTTTTGGTCAAAAACGTCTCCGCGAAAAATACTTTTCTATTATATATATATTCCCTTTCTAAATCCAGCTTGCACATCCCAAAATTTTCCATCAGTTTCTTTCGTAACTCTTTCAGTTAGTACCTCAGCTTAGTTTCCCAAAATAATAAGATGGCTGATACCATGGTAGCTTTTACGGTCCTGTTGTGACCCTTTTCCTTTATATACTTGGATTATCACAGTTTTTGCGCCAGTCTCCTGATAACCGCTTCAATTCTAACATACATATAACAAGGTGTACAGCAGGCCTGCAACCACTCACTCTCCAGCCCTTAGCATTTCAAGTGATACTCTACCATATCTGGCTGCCTTACCTGCTTTCATGCTTTACGTTGCTTTCATGATTTCATCTATACTTATCTCCCTACTTCTTTCTCTTCTTTTGGAATTTCTTTTTCATTTAATTCAAAGGTTTCCTCACCCATTAACACGCTTTCAAAGTATTTCTTAGCTTATATTATTTATTGTCTTTATTTGCTTATTAGCTTTATTTGCTCACTAACTGCTAAAAGGCAGACGTATTGCCTCAAGGCATTCTTTTCGAGTCTTCCTCCAGGGTAAAAGTTAAAAGTTAAAGTTACACCCAATATACGTAACAGTGCTGGGCACAGGCCTCCTCTTAAAAATGAGAGGAGGCCTGTGCCCATTGCACGCTGCTCCAATGCATGTTGATGAACTACACATGTCCTCAAAATATTTTTTTTCTTATTTCTCAAACATGCAAGTTTCCTAACGACGTTTACCGCACGTGGTAAATAAGCACTTAAAATTGCAACCAGCAATTTCATTGGTGCCAGCGGAGATTGAACCTGAGTTGCTCCCGTACTGTAAAATATACATCAAGCCCCTGAGCTACCACGGCTCTCGAGGAAAGAAGAGAAGATATTATGGGTCCAGAGTGCAAACAACTACGTTAAAAATCCATCCACTACAGCCTATAAAAGTCCACTGCTGACTATAGGTCTCTCCCATAGATTGTTTCGTAAGAGGAATTTTGCCATGGTTGCCATGCTTGACAGGTTGAGTTTGTCGCCTCTTACGACATCTACGGAACGATATGGGGTAGTGGATATTCTTACACCATCACTACATGGGCAACGTTAAAAACGTTTAGAATATTTATGTTTAAATTAGTATCCATAATAACTACCACCACATACTTATATTTATAATTATAATTAAACAATAATATATGCATTTACAATACAAACAAAACACATTTTGCTACATTTACATTTTGCTACATGTACATACATGTACATGAATAAATACAGCAATTTCTAATTAAAACGCGTAATGCTCATTAAAATATGTAGATAAAAACAGTAAAAGGAAAAGTAGGAATTTTAGAATAGAAAGCCACAAACTACTTAAGCAGCGTGAGATAATGATTCCGAGCCAAACGCAAGCAAGTTTTCTGAGATCAAATGCAAATATGATGAAAAAGTAACGATTTTCATATATTATATTCAATTGAGCCAAAATAATCGTCACCCAAGAGCTCCCGCCGTATTCAAAGTTGGCATTGTGAATAAACACATCTTAGTTCTCGGGAGTGACAACACATCTGTGGTACTCTTTACTTGAAGTTGGCTGTAGATATTTATAAATTACATTGGCCATTTTTTACAAATGGACGGTTAGCTTATTTGGCATACTAATTTTAAAAAAAGATGACCAAGTACAAAAATGCCTGCCTGTAAATATTTAGATTAGCTATATTTATCCGTGGTAGAGTCAAGCTGCAACTATATTATGGTTGTAGCACAAATGGGGCGGCCTGACCGGGGTAGGACCACGCTCTCGCAGAATACCAACTTAAAATAGCAGCTCAATGCTACTGCGTTTTCTATGATGAGCGTAGAAAACCGGAGACCCCTTTTACTGGAAACAATGCATTCCATCTTATTCCGCAGGGATGCCAACGTATCTGCATTTCGATGCTTATTCGAGGATCTAAGATTTCTATGAGCCACAGACTATCACAGACTATCCACTAACCATCAGGTGAACTGTGTGCTCGTTTGTTACCCTTATCTAATATATAAAAATTAATGTTTGTTTGTTCGTATTTAATGCGCTGGTATGAATTCTACCCGAACTAATGCCTACAATCTTTTCGATGTCGGTATATGTGATTCGTGGGACTTCTTGCACCAACATTTCAGTAGGCCATACATTTTCTGCCGTTACTGCTGTTTGCGGGGTCCCGGTGCTTTGGTCATTTTTAAGATTAATATTACCCCTTTTGAATTCAGCAAACCACCTAAAAATTGTTGCACGTGATGGAGCTGAGTCCCGTAATGCTGATTATTACCGTTGTAAACTTAATTGTTCGGTTAAACCAAATTTAAAATCATAATATATCATAGCGCGCAAATGTTTACGGTTAAGATCCATCGTTTTAAATGAAAAGCGCGGGAAGCGTTGCAGAAAAATTAATAGAACTTTGTTTTTTTTTTAATATTGCGCAATTGGCTTTTAGAGTTTTACTTTTAAATATTTAGAAACATATGACATGGGTGCGTTCAATTTTTAAATTTCGAGCATCTGAAAACTTATTGAGTGATCTACGTAAAGACTATTTATTTTTTATTTTTTATCTTTTTGGCAACAAGCAGTAGTACACAAAAGAAAATAAAATACAAACAACGTATCTGTTAGAAATTGACGTAAACTGCCGAAAAGTTAAACACAATTTAAAAGAAAGTTACATGGTAACACTACATAGTGATTATTTACATAACAAAAATACTAAGTACAGAAGCATTAACAGAAGATATAGGTATATAAGAATATCAATAAAAAAATGCAACTCACTTGAAAACCTTACTTAAATTAATTTTTAATGTCTGTCTTAAAGTATTGAGAGATGTGTTAAAACGGTCGATATTTAGTAAATTGCTAATTATATATTATGTCAGTGGAACGGTGTAAGAATTAATTACGAGTATATATTTTATGTAACAAAAAGTGGCATTTTACGTGAGAATCGCGCTGGAAGATGAGCACGAACAATAAATAATACCTTTCAGAAAAGTAGAGAGGAGTCAATTAAATTATTCAAAATTTTATAAAGAAAGATTATATCAAACAATTTGCGTCTACTGCAAAGGGATAACAATTTAAACCTAAGCAAAGATTTATCATATGACTGGTTAGTAATGTTATTAAGATAGCTAGGCGACCTTAGGAATATATTTTGTATTCTTTCAATTCTATTCTTATGTATATGATAACAGGGACTCCATACAATTCTACAAAAATCTAAGATTGACCGAACAGGAAGGTAAGTATAGTTTTTATCGTTATTTTTTTATTAAAGGGTTTGCTAATCCTAATAATAAATCCCAAGTTACGAAATACATTGCCTAACATATAATCAATTTGTAGATTGAATGACAATTTTGAATCCCTTATTATACCTAGATATCTCTTTTCTATCTACTCTTTTAATAGTGGTGTCATTCAAGCTATAAACAAATATTATATTGTTGACAATACGGTATAATATATAATATAGCATTTATTAATATTGAGATATAATTGGTTATTTCAACAATAATCATATTGAGAAGTTATGTTTCTTTGTAACTTTACACAGTCATCAACTGTTTCAATAAGTCTGAATAATTTTGTGTCGTCGGCATAAAATAGGTCATCACTATTTTTAGTGCGAGTCCTATATTATTAATATATAAAGAAAACAGCAAAGGGCACAAGTGTAATGCTTGAGGCACGCCTGAAGTTGCGGGTAAAAATTGTGAAGAGTATACATTTACACAAACTGCTTGAAATCTATTTTTAATATAGGATTGGATCCACCTGAGAAAGCTGCTGTGAGTGCCAGCCCTTGTAAGATTCTTAATATGTAGATCGTGGTTTAACTTGCCGAAAGCCTTGGAAAAATCTGTGTGTACAACATCCACTTGTAAGTTATTATCCATGGCCTTCGACTAATAATCAGTAAAAATTATCATATTGGTATCCACACTACGGTGCTTGAAGAAACCATGTTATTGTTGACATATATAATTACGAACTGAAAACAAAATATAGAATGTGACAATTTTTCAAATAACTTTCCGAAAACACATAGTTTGGAAATCGGTCTGTACTCAGTAATTATATCTTTTTTGTTATTTTTGGGAATAGGAGTTATTAAAGATTTTTTCCACTTACTGGGGTAAGCACCGGTTTCAATAGAATTTCTAAAAACTATGATTACAGGTTTTGCTAGTTTTTTTGGCACATTTGGAGATTAAAATACCCTTCACCTTTATGAACGTTGACATTTTTTAATTCTTTAAGAACAATATTGTAGTCAATATTAACAGAGTATATATTTAACGTTTTTTAATTAAGTCTCTAAATTTTACGGATAAAATTTGGTCTCGATCACTCCTAATAATACTCTCTATTTGTTCGTGAATTTACAATCGCTTCAGCTTAATTAACGATAAATTTTTGTGTATCTTTTCAACTCATATAAGTTTCTTCGCTCCTCATCTAATCATAAGATTAGTATTCCATTTCATTTCACTGGATTCAGAAACAATTCCTCTACTATTCACTCAACACTACTCTAGAACTCCTTGCCCAAAAACGTAAGAAGAGCGTCAAGTAAGGGCTGTTTTAAAAAGTTGGTACATGACTTCTTTTTGAAACAAAGCGATGTTAGACGTAAAGAGTGATGATGGTATATTTTGATACATTTAGATGTTTTATTCTTTGAAATTTAAATAAATGTATTTTATTATTATATTATGTAACGTATATATTATATACACGGGAGTATGGGAGTGTCGATGATATAATGTAGCATTTTGTACACAATATTGGTATTTTTTGAGGGTATTACTGTCTAAGTCATCGATAATGGAGTCTACAGAAGAATTATATCGCTTTAAGTGACGCAGAAACTTATTGTTGACAGTTTCAATCATTTTGATATAAACTTTGTATTGAGGATTCCAACATGAAGAACAATACTTAAGGATAGATCGCACTTGAGTGTTAAATAGTATTATTAATTTTGTAGACTGTTTAAAATCTTTTGAGATACGCATAACAAAACCAAGCATTTTATAAGCTCTGAATGCTCTGCCACAAAATCACATCGATCCACGGGTTGACAGGTAGAGAATGCCGACAGGCAATAAATCCGCCTTTTGCTACCATATTTATTAAGGTGTTAAAAACAAATGTTAAATAAATAAATTTAACTTGTTTTTTATTTGTGATGGAGAAGATGTAACTCAAGTTACTTGCTTATTATAAAATTTGTGGGAAGTGCTTATCCTCTGAGCTATCTCTATATAAGTTAACTTTTTAGTCTTAAATTATTGCAGGATACTTTTCACCATATCCTCCATTCGTCATATTAAATTTTTAATTGGTATGTGTGGCGTAAGGTAATCTATAACGCATACACCGTCATACAGGTGATATATGGGGCATCATAAGAAAATTAAACAAGAGATTGGTAAAAATATCTTCCTGATACAACCGTGTGGTGGCGGAGTAAGAATGTGCACTAACCCTTATCGTCAATGGCTAGGCAGCAGCGTATTCCTAATAATATCTAAAAAATAGCCTGCCAAGCGTGCCAACTATTCCTCTGTGAGGCAATCTATAGGGATACCTATGTTCAGTAGTGGACATTCGATAGGCTGTGATTATGATGACGATCTTTCTGATAAAAAACAAAATATTATAAGAAAACAATGGGATTGTCTTTATTCAGCAGTGGACTTTAAATAGGATATAATGAATGAAAAATTAATGAATTAATTACATGATAATTATATTAACGATAGCTGAACTCTTACGCGTGCCTCATATAGTTATATCTATATCTAAAGCTTTCTTTTATATATAAGCGAGTTAACCAACGATCACAGACAGATACAAGGAAATAAAAAACGTGCTGAATTTATATTTCCCTACTCAATGAACAAAGAAATATGTAAATTTAAACGCAAAATGTTTTCATTGCAAACAAAAACGCTCAGAGAATGAGCGGATAATTTAAGAAGGAAATATTAAGACTTTTTTTCTTTACTCTTAAATGCTTTGTTGTTAGATGAAGGCGATAATCATGCTAATAATGTTCATATTGAAGTTTTTATATCAATATCACTAAGAAAGTCGAAGATTTCTTCAATTTTATTTATTTAGCCCCAAAATAATTTAAGAGTAAAAAAACTTAAACAACACGCATTGATCATGAGCTGTGATGTTCCTGACAATTATTTTATTTCATCCTAGTGATCCTTCAGGATACTTGGATAAAATTATGAAGTCATTGTATTGTCATTAGTCCTTCATACGAGTGCAAATTTTCAAGTCAAGCAGCCGTCTATAAGTTGGTGAAAGTTACATTAAAATATTCCGTTACATAGATAGTTAAAAATATAGATAGATGGATAGTTACACGTGAAGCTAGAAAAAGCGTGTTTGAAAGTTTTATAATTTTAAATTAAAAATTTTGTACAGCCGACTTCAATATCAGTTATTTAAAATAACTCAAAAACTATTGGGTTGACCTTGATCAAATTCATATAGGACCACACGAGAACTATCCGCTTTCATATAAGAAAGAATCATCGAAATCGGTTCACCCAGTACAAAGTTATGAGGTATCACACAAAAAAAGTTGAGTAACGTCTCCTTTTTGGAAGTCGGCAGAAAAGTGAAACATTTAAAAATGAATGAAAATCATCTTTCTTATAAAAACTCAAAAACAATAAAACACTGTGGTTGCCAACCCACCTGCCAAGCGTAGCAACTATGACAAATAGGCTCCCTGAGGCCATGAGTTTCTTTATGGGGAAGGTCTTACTTAGTACAGCGGTGGACTTTTGAAGGTTTGTAATGAATACATAAATAATTTAAAATTAAAAATTTTGTACAGCCAACTTCAATATAAGCGACTCCAATATAAGTTATTTAAGAATAACTCAATAACCATCGGTCTGACCTTGATCAAATTCATATGGGACCACACGAGAACTATCAGCTTTCATATAAAAAAAGAATCATCGAAATCGGTTCACCCAGTACAAAGTTATGAGGTAACACACATAAAAAAAACATACAGTCGAATTGAGTACCGTCTCCTTTTTGGAAGTCGGCAGAAAATATTCATAATAATAGCGTTAAAAGTCGGCAGAAAATAGCTGATTTTTAGGTTTGAATTACCTTTTCTACTGAACTATTCGTTTCCAGTAAAAAGGGTCTCTGGTTCTCTACACTACACATACGAACTACATCATACGAAACATAGCAGCATTAAGCTGGTATCCTGTGAAAGGGTGGTACTGCCAAAGTCGAACCGACCCATTCGTGCTACAATTATACCACTACTGATCATAGCAAAAACACCATTATTCTGTTTTGTATCGTATGTGAGTGACGAACACCAAAGACTACTAGACTTACTGGTAACGAGGAACTCTTATCTTGAAGCGCAGGGTTACATCTTAACGTTCTGAATCTGTGTTTTGATTCTTAATAGAGGATAGATGTAGACGTCTATTTGCACAGCATCCGGTGGACTGTGTGCGCTTTTGTCACCCTCGCTCGTAAAAAATAACGATGCGATGTCAAGTACACTATAGGAAGCGAATATGAGAAAACTCAAAAGGTTTCGCGTATACTATGAAGCATCGAGACTAAAACAAATCAGAACTAAATAAACAAAACCACAGTGTGATGAAAAAATGTTGACTAAAGCTTGTACTCCTACACTGTGTCTTGCAAAAATATCGACAAGGATGTGGAATCCGCAATGCAGTTACCAATTTGTTCTATCCATTAACTTCGTTTAGTGTTGCGCTTAGAAAGGCTTGACATTTAAAAAACATATAAGATTTTTTTAATATATTATACTTTTATGATATAGATTTAAAAAAATTGAAGGTGATTTTTTTATTTTATTATTATAGCCAGTGCTTGATTACAATCCCATCTGATGGTAAGCGGCGATAAAGCCCTAGATAGTATAATAGTACTGTTTTAGCGTAATAAAATCTATTATTAAGTCTTGCTTTGAAGATACCCAGATTGTAATGTGATGAAAAGAGCTGGTAAACTATTCCGTTGCTGTACGTCTCACGAAATACGAGGCAAACCATCGATATATATGTACTACGCAGTAGATTTCGCATTCCGAACATTGACTATGTTCAACTGAACTGTACTGCAATCCGTACACTAAACTAAATATTGCATAAATTGGAGATTTGTGAATTTCATAAGATAATTATTATTACATGTTATTTAGAACTATGTATGTTTAGATTAAAATAAGAGTATTTTATACTAAATTCTTATATTTATTTTATATTAATATCTTATTTTATATTAAATTAAAGTCTTCGCGAATGCGCGAAGACGTAGAGTAGCGCACAATTTTTGTTTGGAATAGTTTCTCTAGTATGTAGAACATAGAAGTCAATGGAGGCAAACCGTTTGGTTTGAAAGCGTGGAATATCTACAATAAATGTCGTTTTACACAGTGGTAGTATTCATTTTCTGCTTAAGAATCCGTCTGGGTAGGTTAAATTTTGCTTTAAGTTAAGTGTGTTTTTGTCTGAAAGGTATAAAAAGCCAGTATAGTTATAGACTGTAAGGCGTTCTATTTAGTCCTCAGAGGTGAGAACGCATCTGTAGCCTGATTTGTTTAAAGTTGGTTGCAGGAGTCCATAAGCTGCAGTAGCCACGTAGCATCAGTTAGACTGCGTGTATCACTTCACTATCACTTTAATTTTATTAAAAAAAGTAACGTCAGATAACAAATAGCAGGCCGTCTGGTTGTCAGTTGGTAGAAATGGGAAGGGAATTAAATCGTGTAATTCCTGTGCACACTCTTAATAATTAGTTATTTAGGTTTATATAGAAAATAGTAGAAAATTCAGTCTAATCTAAATTCTTCTATTTCTTTATTTATTTATTTATACTCTTTATTGCACACAAAACACTACACAACACAGCAAACTTAAATTTATCAACGAATGTACAATTAGGTTTCTTATTATTGTTAATTCTTATTATTGGTGTGCCATTAATTGTGGTGTTTCTCTCGGTTTTTATTAATGCGTGCTTAAAACATTCATTTTTGCCGCCTGACTTAATATAATGCGTGATTAGCCCTATTGTCGAAAGTAAAACCGTAAGCGATACGATTAATTCCAATTATAGGCCTATTTCAATCGCTATGACCTGTGCGAAACTATTTGAGTCTATAGTTTATCGAAATTTATTTAAATAAGTGACTCTCAGTCTGGTTTTATAAAAGGAAGCTTGGCAATTTTTTCCTTGAAACACATAGTAACGCATTATCGCAGAAAACAAAAGTATAGGCTTTTTCATTGGATTTGAGTCGCGCCTTCAATAGCGGGAACATCCTGTGGGATAAGTTAAAATTGGTAGGTGGTTCACCCGACATCATTATAATCCTTATTAATTGGTATAATACACAGGTTAATGACCGTTCACTCGAACCTGGGACAGTTCCCTTTCAGACGAGTTTGTATTGACTTGTGGGGTTAGGCATGGTGGGCTGGCTTCTCCTCTGCTGTTTAACCTTTACGTAAATGCTCTGATTGAGGAGCTCAATGAAGCGAGTATAGACTGTCATGTAGGTGGGACATTTGTAAGCAACCTTAGTCATGCAGACGAAATGGTTTTATTGAGCCCCTCAATCGGAGATTTAAGAAAATTAATCTCTTTCTGTTAGTAATACGCAGCAAACCATGACTTAGTTTATAATGCAGAAAAATCTGTGGCAATGGTGTTCGGAGCGCATAATAAAGACGTTTGTCTACAATTATACCTAAACGGCAAACATTTGAAGTTTGTGACGAGCTTTAGATATTTAGGACATATCGTATCGAGTAAACTGTGGGATGATTAGGATTTGGACGAGAAAAGGCGGTCCCTTGCTGTACGTGCTAATATGATTGGCATGAACTTTATCAAATGCCAGTGTGATACTAAAATATTACTATTTAATACCTATTGTCAATCGATTTACAGACCGCATCTCAGGACTAAATTTAAAAAGGAGAATTATCGATTTTTTTCATTGTAAATATTTGTTCCGCATATTATTTTGTGTTCAAGGATACTACAGTAAAAAATTAATATTATGTAAATGTTCGCTGAGGCACGCGTGCTGGCGCTCGATGTTTGATAAGACATCATGTGGCCATATTTAGAAGTAATCTGCTCAAATCTGGAAATAGTAAAGTAAAGCTGCAGCCTATTTACGTCCCACTGCTGGGTACAAGCCTCCTCTCATTTCTGAGAGGGTTTTAGGGCAAGGAATTGTCCACCGCGCTGCCCTAATGCGTGTTGGCGAACTTCACATGTCTTGGAAATATTTTATTTCTTATTTCTCAGACATGCAGGTTTATCACGATGTTTTCCTTCACCACGGAGCACGTGGTAAATCAGCACTTAAAATTGCAATTAACAATTTCATTGGTGCCGGCAGGGATCGAACCCGGGTTGCTCGAGTGCAGTGAAGCTTACAGCGAGCGCTAACCATCTGAGCTACCACGGCTCTGGAAATCTGGAAATGCGATTATACAACCGTTAACGCAACGTTGTAGTGAAATATTTAAATATTGGTTTAGCATGCTGAGATATCAGTTATAATTTATTTGATAGCTTTTTTTTATTGTATTTTATTATTATAAGCACTTCAAAGATGAAGTCAACCCCTGGATTAAATTATTATAAAAACTTCTGGTAAAGAAATAAACATTTTCCTTAATTTATTTTATATTTAAAATAATTGTAATTCTGGACGGCTATGGTTTTCAGTGGTCGCTGGTTTGAATCCTGTAATAAACAAAAGTTTGCACGGCGTAAAAATAACTGTTGAAAGTCTAGACGTTCGTTCATGCGATGTTATAGAATACAATACTCTTTTTTTAAATATTACACAAATTATAAGGTTAATATAATTTACTTATACATAATATACAACGAAAAAACAAAAGGTGGCCTTATTGTTTACACAGTATTTCCTTTGGGACAACCCACAAGGTAATAAATAAAATTCATATGGATTTTATTTTTTCAACAGATCTTTAAGATACAGGAGAATATCCTACACTTTAACAGTGTAAATATAAAGTTTATTAATAACTCTAGGTAGTCTAGGCGATGAGGCCTACCACATCGCCTCCTGTCGGGGCTCCAGATTTTGTGATTTTGTTTTGTCACCATGACAAAATATTTTTTTATAAAATTAGGGTGACAAACGAGCACACAGTCCACCTGATGGTAAGTGGTTTCTGGCATGGGCCATCCATGTGGATATTTATGGAGATATCCACATCTATCTTCGTTTGCGAATTAAAATGCAGATGCGTTGTCAGCCGTGAGGACTAAGATAGAATCCCTCTTTTTCAGTAAAATAGCTCTTCGATTCTCTACACTCACCATACAAAATACCGTAGTGTTAAGCTGCTATTTTACGCTGGTATTCTGGGAGAGCGTGGTCCTTCTCCGGTCGAGCCGATCCATTTGTGCTACAACTATATTATTAATATAGCTGCAGCATGGCTCTACCACGTAAAAATGTAAGCTTGAGTTATGTTGGTTCATAAATATATCATTTTTAATACATTAACTATAGCGCCATCTAGAGGTATGAACCATCGTCTTGACAAATATGTTATATTTTCTGAGTATTATGACCTCAATCAATCAAATCATTCGGAAGCTACACGATCATTAACATACACAACAACGAGTATTTTATAAAGATTTAAACGCTATCGTTATAAAATTTTAATTTAATATTATTTTTGTTTAATTGCGTTTTGTGTAGTTGCGGTACACGTGTGGTGACGGTGTAAGATTGTCTACTACTTCATATCATCGCGCCGGTATCGTAAGAGGCGACAGAGGGTTACAAATCAGGAGATGGTCAGCGTCCTCATAATAAGGACTAAAGATAAAAAACTGCGGTTAACACAACTCGCTTGCCAAGTATGGCAACTATGCCAAATACCCCCCCCCCCCCCCCCCCCCCCCCCCCCCCCCCTCCCCCATATAAGACAATCTATAGGGCAGGGCTATGTTCAGCAGTGGATGTTAATAGGCTGTAACGGCTTGTGTAGGTGGTGATTTAACGATAAAAGTTTTTTTTTCTATTTGTCTTGCAATAATAGTAATAACACAGGAACATTTATTCTGTTCTTCGTGCGTCGAATGTGTTCCAATTCCCTTTATCGCTACCGTAATATAAAAGCTTACGCAGGTAAACTTACTAAAGGGACATTTCTATTTTCTGTAATAATTGTCAACGAAAAGGAAAACCCAGTTACGATTTCTGGCTCACATATATGTTCGGAGTAGTAATAAACTTAAAAATACTTCTGAAAATTAAACGTATTTATAATTCTATCCCTTTATACTAACTCTTCTAAAATATGATTAAATTCACTTGAGGTTTTTATATAAGTAAGGGCAAAACGAGCACTCAGCCCACCCGATTGGAAGTAGATGCTGTGATACCGTCTATCCTTGATTAAGAATGAAAATGCAGATGCATTACTCTTTTGCATGGTAGCTTCCTTTTAATGATTAATAATTTTGGTGCGGTTATAACTACATATTTTATATTTGAATTTTTACACACGCCGTTATCTCCTACCACGAATTGTTCAATCAGCACATAAAATTGCAATTACAAATTTATTCGGTGCCATCGGTGATTGAACTCGGATTGATAGTGTACTGCTAAATTTACGGCTAACGATTAGCACTAAAAAGAAATGTATGAAATTTATGACTCCAAATGTCAAACAATTAAATACTAATGTAATTTTAAATGGGGAGAAACTGAGTCTTGTAGATACCACCAATTTTCTTGGACTCACACTAGACGCGAAGCTTTAATGGAGCCCTCATATATCAAAACTAGCAAGCATATATAGCTTGAAATAACGATAACTGATGGAGAAAATAGGTTTTCAATGGGCAGCCTCGCACCATTCTGGTAGGAGATGTAGGAAGTGGATGATGCAGTTGGATTAAGACCGTACCTGTGTTAATCTGTGGTCTTGTGATGGGCTGTAATGATATTGATGATGGTGATATTCAGGAGTAGATTGAGATGGTCAATTTTGCTGCTGCCATTTTACATATACCTAATACTAAATATCCATACTAATATTATAAATGCGAAAGTGTGTTTGTTTGTTTGTTTGTCCTTCTTTCACGTCGCAACAGAGCGTCGGCATGGCATGATTTTTTGTATGGGGATAGTTCGGCGGCTGTAGAGTGACATAGGCTACTTTTTTCAGCGGAAAAACATATCATTCCCGTGGGAAAATCGAATATTATGTTGCAAAATTAAATTCAGCTAGGTGGCGCCACCGTGATTCTACAAGACGGACGACGGTACGATGGACGAACACAGAAGGTCACAATATCTGGATTATTATGTCTTTTTACCAAAATTAAGATAAAAAATGTATGGATCTGTATTTCTCCACGCAGGACTGGGAAGAGAGCGATAAAAAACATAAAATTCACCAGCTGATTTTCTTCAAACGTTTTGGTGCATTGTAATCCACAGAATAGGCGATAACCTCGCAGACGATATTAAGAAATCCGTTGATGCTCTGCCTACCCCGCAAGGGTTACAGGCGTGATTATAAGTATGGATCAGAAATACTATCACTACTTGTCACGCTTTCACCCTTAACTATTACTTAACTGTGGTAGAAATAGTTCTTAGTAAGCCTTATTAATAAGCCTTAGTAATATTTATTGAACGGAAATGAATACAGTTCTTATATGTGGTTATGAATGAATCGGTATTACAATAAACCTAGCAAGCTAACAGCATAGCAAAGTGGCGAAGCAATCAGCTTTGTAGCGGTTTCTAACGGTTGCCGTTGAGCAATCAGTTTCAAAATAGGAGGTTCAGATGCCTGGGTGACCAGTAATCGATTGCTGAAAACAGAATTTGAAAATTCGAAACCGTTCTCGAGATAATCGTGGGACAGACGGACAGACAGACGGACAGACGGACAGACGGACAGTCGGACAGACGGACAGACGGACAGACATCGTGAAATCAATAAGTGACTTCGCAAGCTTCGCCACTTAATAAGAAAAATTGTGCAAAATTATAAGAAAAATAGTTTTTGAGAGTTCTTATTAACTAACGTATACATAGTTGTTTTTTTTATAGGTAAAGGGTGACAAACGAGCACACAGTCCACCTGATGGTAAGTGGTTGCTGCGGCCCATAGACATCTACATCTATCCTCTATTACAAATCAAAATGTAGATGCGTTGTCACCCGTGAGGACTAAGATGGAATGCCTCATTTCCTATAAAAAGGGCCTCCGGCCACCTGCGCTCACCAAGCGAAACGCAGAGGTAAACCTCTACTTCACGCTGGTTTTCTGTGAGGTCGTGGTACCACCCCGGTTCGAGCCGGCCCATCCGTGCGACAGCAAAAACTGCCGCGTGGCTCTACCACTGTTAATATTTAAATTGATTCCGCTAGATGTCGTTACTAGGTTTTTAAAACGCGGTAACGAAATGTTTCCTGACATGTACTTATCTCCCGCCGTTGAGCCGCACGTCAACTTATAGTGCATACGGTACCTATACGCTTAAATTGTTTCTGTTTCGTAGCTTATTCGACTACCTGCTTTCTATTTCGGTTGTTTGTTATTTGCTTTGTGATTTGGTTAAGGTTGAATGGATTTATATTGGCTTTTATTTTCGGATTTGTGTATTTTCTTGGATCGGTTTTGTTGATTTGGTTGGTATTCCTTTATACATATTTAGACTCTGGCTTTGATTTTGGATTTTGTTTATTTAGAATCGTGAATTGGTTTTCGTTGTTTTAGGTTGTTTAACAATATTTCAAAGGAATATTAATGGTATAGATAGTGTATACGGTACCTATACACTTACTTCTTTTTTCGTTGGTTATATTTATATTGACTACTGCTTTCAATTTCGGTTTTCTGCGATTTGTTTTGTGATTTGGTTTAAGTTGATTCGATTTTTTTGGCTATCGTTTTCGGATTCGTGTTGCGTCTTGAATTGGTTTTGTTATTTTGATTTTAAATAATATTTAAAAGGAATATTTATTCCTTTTAGATATTTTGGATATGCTTTTAAAAAAATATTTAAAAGGAACTTTAATTCCCTTAAGGTATTTTAACGTTTTTTATAAATAGGTTTTTTGTTACTTCATAATGCCTCGCAAACGTAAGTCCAGTCTTTCAAGAGTATCTTCTCAAAGACAAGCGAAAAGATTAACTCGATCGCTAGGATCTTTAGAAGATGCCGAACTGAGAAGGCAAGAACAAGCAGAGCGTCAGGCTGCTTTTAGAGCATCTGAGACGTCTTCTCAACGTTAGCAAAGGCGTCTTGAACAGATAGAGCGTCAGGCTGCTTTAAGAGATTCCGAAACACTTTCTCAAAATCCTGACTTTGAAAAGGTGTTTTGGAAGATGCCTTTCCTGAAAGGCGTCTTGAACAGGCAGAGCGTCAAGCTACTTTTAGAGCTTCTGAAATACCTTCTCAAAGTAATTGAAGGCGTCTCTACATGCAGAGCGTCAAGCTACTTTAAGAGCTACTGAAACACCTGCTCAAAATCAGCAAAAGGGTCTTGAACAGGCAGAGCGGCAAACTACTTTAAGAGCTACTGAAACACCTGATCAAAGTCAGCAATGGCGTCTTGAACAGGCAGAGCGTCAATTTACTTTAAGAGCTACTGAAACACCTGCTCAAAGTCAGCAAAGGCTATTCGAATAAGCGGAACGTCAGGGCTCCTTAAGAGCCGCGGAAACACCTGATGAAACTCAACACAGACTCATTGAGCAAGCTGAACGTCAATCTACTATAAGGGCATCTGAAACACTAGAACAGACACAGCCAAGTTCCAAGCCGAACGTCTACAAAATTTTCAAAGAAACAGTTGGTCGGTTTTAATGACGTAGCATTTAATTATGATCCGTTGATTGATTATAAAAATCACAGGTTAGTTGTTATCGGACTGATGGACAAGGCGTATCGATTTTGCAGCGCTTTAAAATGGAAAGATGAGACCGCAGGCATGTGCTGTTCCAATGGCAAAGTGTCTCTTCCGTTACTTGGGGAACCAGAAGAACCTTTGAAAACTCTCTTTTTATATGATGCTAATGAGTCACGGGGCTTTTTAAACAGGATCCGGAAATATAGCTCATGCTTTCAAATGACGTCCTTCGGAGTTGACCGAGAAATAATAATGCCGGGATTTTCGCTTACATTTACGGTGCAAGGGCAAATTTATCATAGAATAGGTTCACTTTTTCCAGCTGAAAATGAACAGCATAAATTTTTACAAGTATATTTTATGGGTGACGAAGAAATTGAGGTAGATCGTCGCTACCAATTTATCCAGGGAGTTGAGAGAGACACAGTGTTCAAAATTCAAAGATTCTTGCATGAACGTAACATTTAAGTCAAAACATTTAAAACTGCTTTAGAAAACCTACCTGAAGAGGATTATAAAGTCGTCATTCACGTAAATCGGACCCCTCGAGGAGCCATGAAAGGCGCTACAATGCACCTTTGATAAACGAAATAGCAGCCGTAATTAGTGGTGATCAATTTTCTTCACGAGACATTGTCTTGCGAGCACGTGATGATACGTTGCAACGGGTAGCCGATACATACAAGTTTTGAATGACGCTCTGCAATACCCACCTGATTTATTGCAAAGGACAAGAGGGTTATCATTTTCAAATTCCACTCATTAACCAGGTCACAAAGGAGCCTACTCCGAACAAAAAAGTATCATGTATGGATTTTTATGCGTATCATATGATGTTGCTAGAAAATGATTTTAACCTCTTAGCCCGGTGTAGACAATGAAAAATGAAGGTAGAAAGTGAACGTCTCCGTTATATATCTTTAAATCAAAAAAAACTGCACCTTGAGAATTATATACATGCAGTTTCTAGCGACGCCAATATAAACCCTAGAGATTTAGGTAAAATGGTAATTCTGCCCTCATCATTCGTTAACAGTCCCCGCTACCTACATGAGTACACACAAGATGCATTCGCCTATGTACGAACTTACGGAAGACCTGATCTTTTTGTTACTTTTACTTGCAATCCCTCATGGAAAGAAATAACCGAGGAGCTAATGCCGGGCCAAAAAAGTACTTACAGACACGATTTAGTTGCTAGAGTATTTAGATTAAAAGTACAAAAATTAATGTATGTAATTAAAAAAGGGAAAATTTTCGGAGAGGTGCAGTGCTTCATGTATTTAATTGATGGCAAAAAAGAGGATTACCGCATGCCCACATTCTAAAATGGCTTAAAGAGAAGTTGCGGCCCAGCCAAATAGACGACATAATAAGCGCCGAGATTCCGGATCCTGAGCAAGATTAAGATGTGTATGATACCATCGTCCGAAATATGATTTACGGTCCATGTAGAGCACGAAATTCAAAATCGCCATATATGAAAGAAGGAAAATGTACAAAGAAATTCCCTAAACAGCTATTAAAAGAAACAGTGCACAATGACAATGGCTACCCTTCTTTATACAGACGCAGAGCTCCCGAAGTTGGTGGCAGGAAAGTTACAATCAAATCTCGTTCTGAAGCGTTCGAAACCTTAGATAACAGCTGGCTTGTCCCGTATTCGCCCATTCTATGTAAAATGTTTAATGCCCACATTAATGTAGAAGCATGTAGCTCTGTCCCCGCAATCAAGTATATCTGTAAGTACATAAATAAAGGAAGCGACCAAGCAATATTTAATCTCAGGAGTAAAGGTGAGGCAAATCCCGTTAATAAAGTACAGACCTTTCAAGCAGGGCGTTATGTCAGCATTAACGAGGCAGCGTGGCGTCTCCTTGGCTTACCTTTACACGAAAGGCACCTAACAGTTACTCACCTTGCTGTGCATTTAGAAAATGGAGTGCGTGTATATTTTACAGAAAGAAATTTCCAAGAAACAATTGCATCACCGCCAAAAACTACACTAACAGCCTTCTTTCAACTTTGTCAAACCGACACCTCTGCAAAAACGTTGTTATATTCTGAAATCCCCCGCTATTATACTTGGAACACATCTAGGAAGGAGTGGAAACGCCGTATTCAAGGCGCGCCTGTTGCAAATTGGCCCGCTGTATAGTCATCAGATGCCCTTGGTCGTGTGTATACCGTCCATGTAACTAATTTTGAATGTTTCTATTTACGATTGCTGCTGCACCATGTTCGGATATGACAGGATATAAAGACCTTAAAACTGTCAACGGTCAGGAATGCGCAACTTATAGAGAAGCATGTGAAGCTCTGCATCTTTTAGAAAACGATAATCACTGGGATGAAACCATGGAGGAAGCTGTGCAGTGCCAGTCACCAGCCAAAATTAGGGATCTTTATGCAACTCTCGTATCATATTGTGGGCTATCTAATGCACATGAATTGTGGGACAAATATAAAAAGTACATGGCGGAAGATATTTTGTGAAGTTTACAGCAGACATACGTGAACATGACATACAATGAACACATTTATAATGAAGCACTTGGAAAAATTGAAGATTAAGTAATAGCAATGGTAGGCAAAAAATTAAGCGACTTTGAAATGAAAAGCCCTTAGCGAACAACCGAAAATGAACTAAGTGATGAAATCATACGTGAAACAAACTACGATATACCAGCTTTGGAGCAGCAAGTAGCCGAATTTGTACCCCGCTTGTTTTCCGAACAAAAACGAGTTTTTAACAAAGTATTAGGACAAATTGAATCTGGAAATGGTGCACTTTTTTTTTAGAGGCCCCTGGAGGAACTGGGAAGACATTTTTGTTAAATTTATTATTAGCGCTAGGAAAGATAAAAAAATTGCTGTGGCCGTAGCTTCCTCCGGTATAGCCGCCACGCTGCTAAGTGGGGGCCGCACTGCACATTCTGTTTTAAAACTCCCTCTAAATCTAGCCCAGGAAGAATCGCCGATCTGCAACTTTCGCAAAAATAGTGCACGAGGTATAATGCTACGACAATGCAAAATTTTAGTGTGGGACGAAAGTACAATGTCGCATAAAAAAGCTGTAGAAGCACTAAATCGATCGCTCCAGGATTTGCGCATCAATACCGATGTAATGGGAGGAATAGTGGTTTTACTGGCTGGTGACTTTCGCCAAACTTTACCTGTCATTCAAAAAGGCACACCTGCAGATAAATTAAAGCATGCCTCAAGTCGTCTATTTTATGGAACGAGGTGACAAAATTCAGTTTAACTACGAATATGAGAGTGCATTTGTATAATGATATCAATGCTGGAATTTATGCTGACACATTTTTAAAAATTAGCGATGGGCGGTTGGAAACGGATGCTGAGGGCTGCGTTAAATTGACGAGAGATTTTTGTAATTTAGTACAGAGTCATTCCGTATTAATTGCGAGCGTTTATTCAGATTTAACGAACAACATGCATGAAGACAAATGGTTATGTGAAAGGGCGATTCTTGCACAAAAAAATGAGAGCGTTAACAAAATAAATTCAGATATATTAAGCGAAGTAGCAGGAGAAATAACAGAGGATTTGTCAGTAGACACAGTTATGGACACAGAACAGAGCACTTCATATCCCGTAGAGTTTCTAAATTCTCTAGAGTTGTCAGGTGTGCCCTCACATAAGTTTCAATTAAAATTAGGCGTCCCAGTCATGCTAATGCGAAATTTAGATGCTCCTCGGTTATGTAACGGGACAAGGCTGCGTGTGACACATCTTGGACGGAACATAATCGGTGCTACAATTTTGACAGGCGTAGGAAAAGGTGAAAATGTTATTATACCACGGATCACTATAATTCCCACAGATTTTCCTTTTCAATTGAAAAGGTCGCAGTTCCCTATTAAGCTCAGTTTTGCAATGACAATTAATAAAGCGCAAGGGCAAACGTTACAGGTAGCGGGGGTCAACTTAGAAAAACTGTGCTTCTCTCATGGTCAGCTGTATGTAGCATGTTCGCGTGTGTCAAATGCCCAGAATCTCTACATTCTTTACCCGAATGGAAAAACATATAACATTGTGTACAGTAGCGTCTTCAAATAGTGTTCAGTTAGTTTTTTTTTCCAAAATTCCCACAATCAATTAATCAGAATTCACACAGATCTTCCCTTTCAATTCAAAATTTCTTATTTAGCTCAGTTTCTTTTCAATTCCAAATGCTGCACCTCTGACGGACCTATTAAGCTCAGTTTCCTTTCAACTCAAAAGGCTGCATCTCTTTCTCTCATCTTCATCTCTTTTATTTGGCTCAGTTTCCTTTCAATTAAGAAAACTGCATCTCTGAGGAATCAATTTAGCTAAGTTTCTTTTCAAAAGTCTGCATCCCTGAAGGATAATTATGCTCAGTTTCCTTTAATTAAAAAAATATTCCATTTCCATTTGGAATAAACAGGATATGGCTATTTTTCATGCTTTCCTATACGCTGCGTTTCAAAACATTGAAATAAGCTGAAGAATCAATTTTTCTCAGTTTCCTTTTAATGGCTGCATCTCTGAAAAATATATAAAACTCCGTTTTCTTTCAATTCAAAAAGCAATGGATAGTTCATTTCCCAGTGACCATGCGAGTGAAGCCGCGGGTAACAGCTAGTACTAAATATTTTTGCAATACCATATAAATTTGGATTCAATTATAAACTGAATCTTGGAAACGAATCTAAATCTAAAACAAAAAACTATCTTATTATATTAATACATATAAATTATCATATGAGTACTATATCTGTACATAGATAATATGTTCTTGCTAGCGTAAAACCACACTTAAACTAAATGGTGGTACTTAAATCGGAGACTTTCGCAAATGGAATCAGTGGCCACTAATGCGTTCTATTCCTTTAAGAGTGCTGTATAAATGTTTCAGAATCTGAAACGAAACATTATTTTGGAATCTTTTATTTTTTAGTAAGTTTCGGCCTTCCTTTATCGTATAGTGGCGGTGTAGAATTTCCACTACTATATTAACGGTTCAGCCTTCCTTATAATCGTTTATTACTGCTTACTTAAATTAAGTATTAACTATCTCTATAACTGTTTCTTTCTATTGTCATTAAATAAAAAGAGAGAAAGCAACTTTAACCATTTCTTAAATTGATGTCGTTTTTTATCAGTAAGGCTGTACCCGTGTGTCTATAATTTATAGGAATGAATCAAAATTGTTCAGTTTAACTTTTCCCGTCTAAATGTGTTATTAATTACTGGGGAAAAGGAACTGTTTTCTATAAAAAAAATTAAAAATTTTGTACAGCCAACTTCAATATAAGCGACTCCAATATAAGTTATTTAAGAATAACTCAATAACCATCGGTCTGACCTTGATCAAATTCACATGGGACCACACGAGAACTATCAGCTTCCATATAAAAAAAGAATCATCGAAATAGGTTCACCCAGTACAAAGTTATGAGGTAACACACATAAAAAAAACATACAGTCGAATTGAGTACCGTCTCCTTTTTGGAAGTCGGCAGAAAATATTCATAATAATAGCGTTAAAAGTCGGCAGAAAATAGCTGATTTTTAGGTTTCAATTACCTTTTCTACTGAACTATTCGTTTCCAGTAAAAAGGGTCTCTGGTTCTCTACACTACACATACGAACTACATCATACGAAACATAGCAGCATTAAGCTGGTATTCTGTGAAAGGGTGGTACTGCCAAAGTCGAACCGACCCATTCGTGCTACAATTATACCACTACTGATCATAGCAAAAACACCATTATTCTGTTTTGTATCGTATGTGAGTGACGAACACCAAAGACTACTAGACTAACTGGTAACGAGGAACTCTTATCTTGAAGCGCAGGGTTACATCTTAACGTTCTGTATCTGTGTTTTGATTCTTAATAGAGGATAGATGTAGACGTCTATTTGCTTAGCATCCGGTGGACTGTGTGCTCTTTTGTCACCCTCGCTCGTAAAAAATAACGATGCGATGTCAAGTA
Organism: Parnassius glacialis; assembly: GCA_033319125.1. Lineage (NCBI taxonomy): Eukaryota > Metazoa > Arthropoda > Insecta > Lepidoptera > Papilionidae > Parnassius > Parnassius glacialis. The sequence goes on along the minus strand of JAVANC010000023.1, from coordinate 13,460,097 downwards.
CACTATAGGAAGCGAATATGAGAAAACTCAAAAGGTTTCGCGTATACTATGAAGCATCGAGACTAAAACAAATCAGAACTAAATAAACAAAACCACAGTGTGATGAAAAATGTTGACTAAAGCTTGTATTCCTACACTGTGTATTGCAAAAATATCGACAAGGATGTGGAATTCGCAATGCAGTTACCAATTTGTTCTATCCATTAACTTCGTTTAGTGTTGCGCTTAGAAAGGCTTGACTTTTAAAAAAAATTATAAGATTTTTTTAATATATTATACTTTAATGATATAGATAAAAAAATGAAAGGTGATTTTTTTATTTTATTATTATAGCCAGTGCTTGATTACAATCCCATCTGATGGTAAGCGGCAATAAAGCTCTAGATAGTATAATAGCACTGTTTTAGCGTAATAAAATCTATTATTAAGTCTTTTTTTGAAGATACCCAGATTGTAATGTGATGGAAAGAGCTGGCAAACTATTCCGTTGCTGAACGTCTCACGAAATACGAGGCAAACCATCGATATATATGTACTACGCACTAGATTTCGCATTCCGAACATTGACTATGTTCAACTGAACTGTACTGCAATCCATACACTAAACTAAATATTGCATAAATTGAAGATTTGTGAATTCCATTAGATAATTATTATTACATTTTATTTAGAAATATGTGTGTTTAGATTAAAATAAGAGTATTTTATACTAAATTCTTATATTTATTTTATATTAATATTGCGCGAAGACGTAAAGTAGCGCACAATTTTTGTTTTTTGGAATAGCTTCTCTAGTACGTAGTATATATAACTCAATGGAGGCAAACCGTTTGGTTTGAAAGCGTGGAATATCTACAATAAATGTCGTTTTACACAGTGGTAGTATTCATTTTCTGCTTAAGAATCCGTCTGGGTAGGTTAAATTTTGCTTTAAGTTAAGTGTGTTTTTGTCTGAAAGGTATAAAAAGCCAGTATTGTTATAGACTGTAAGGCGTTCCATTTAGTCCTCAGAGGTGACAACGCATCTGTAGCCTGCTTTGTTTAAAGTTGGTTGCAGGAGTCCATAAGCTGCAGTAGCCACGTAGCATCAGTTAGACTGCGTGTATCACTTCACTATCACTATCACTTCAATTTTATTAAAAAAAAGTAACGTCAGATAACAAATCGCAGACCATCTGGTTGTCCGTTGGTGGAAATGGGAAGGGAATTAAATCGTGTAATTCCTGTGCACACTCTCAAGAATTAGTTATTTAAGTTTATACAGAAAATAGTAGAAAACTCAGTCTTATCTAAATTCTTTTATTTATTTATTTTTTTATACTCTTTATTGCACACAAAACACTACACAAAAACTTAAATTTATCAACAAATGTACAATTAGGTTTCTTATTATTGTTAATTCTTATTATTGGTGTGCCATGAATTGTGGGTTTTCTCTCGGTTTTTATTAATGCGTGCTTAAAACATTAATTTTTGCCGCCTGACTTAATATAATGCGTGATTAGCCCTATTGTCGAAAGTAAAACCGTAAGCGATACGATTAGTTCCAATTATAGTCCTATCTCAATCGCTATGACCTGTGCGAAACTATTTGAGTCTATATTTTATCGAAATTTATTTAAATAAGTGACTCCCAGTCTGGTTTTATAAAAGGAAGCTTGGCAATTTTTTCCTTGAAACACATAGTAACGCATTACCGCGGAAAACAAAAGTATAGGCTTGTTCATTGGACTTGAGTCGCGCTTTCAATAGCGGGAGCATCCTGTGGGATAAGTTAAAATTGGTAGGTGGTTCACACGATATCAATTGGTTGTTCATCCTTTTTAATTGGTATAATACACAGGTTAATGATCGTTCACTAGAACCTGGGACAGTTCCCTTTCAGACGAGTTTGTATTGACTTGTGGGGTTAGGCATGGTCGGCTGGCTTCTCCTCTGCTGTTTAACCTTTACGTAAATGCTCTGATTGAGGAGCTCAATGAAGCGAGTATAGACTGTCATGTAGGTGGGACATTTGTAAGCAACCTTAGTTATGCAGACTATATGGTTTTATTGAGCCCCTCAATCGGAGATTTAAGAAAATTAATCTCTTTCTGTTAGAAATACGTAGCAAACCATGACATAGTTTATAATGCAGAAAAATCTGTGACAATGGTGTTCGGAGCGCATAATAAAGACGTTTGTCTACAATTATACCTGAACGGCAAACATTTGAAGTTTGTGACGAGCTTTAGATATTTAGGACATATCGTATCGAGTAAACTGTGGGATGATTAGGACCTGGACGAGTAAAGGCGGTCCCTTGCTGTACGTGCTAATATGATTGGCATGAACTTTAACAAATGCCAGTGTGATACTAAAATATTACTATTTAATACCTATTGTCAATCGCTTTACAGACCGCATCTCAGGACTAAATTTTAAAAGGAGAATTATCGAATTTTTTCAATATAATTATTCTTTCCGCATATTATTTCGCGTTCAAGGATACTACAGTAAAAAATTAATATTATGTAAATGTTCGCTAAGGCACGCGTGCTGGCGCTCGATGCTTTGATAAGACATCATGTGGCCAGATTTAGAAGTAATCTGCTCAAATCTGGAAATAGTAAAGTAGAGCTGCAGCCTATTTATGTCCCACTGCTGGGCATAAGCCTCCTCTCATTTCTGAGAGGGTTTTAGGGCAAGGAATTGTCCACCGCGCTACCCTAATGCGTGTTGGCGAACTTCACATGTCTTCGAAATATTTTACTTCTTATTTCTCAGACATGCAGGTTTATCACGATGTTTTCCTTCACCGCCGAGCACGTGGTAAATCAGCACTTAAAATTGCAATTAACAATTTCATTGGTGCCGGCAGGGATCGAACCCGGGTTGCTCGAGTACAGTGAAGCTTACAGCGAGCGCTAACTATCTGAGCTACCACGGCTCTGGAAATCTGGAAATGCGATTATACAATCTTTAACGCAACATTGTAGTGAACATAAACACTCACGCCTGTCACCCAGAGGGGTAGGCAGAGACTATGGACTTCCATTTGGCACGATCCTGACAGACCTCTCTCGCTTCCTCCACATCCATATACCTACGCATACACGCTCGTCGGTTAAAGGTACTCTTGATTTGGCCCATTTTCAATATATCGCCAATTTGGTCGATAAACTTTCGCCTAGGGCGACCCTTCCCGACTCTGCCGTTCACATCTGCAACATAAATTTTCTTTGTCACTCTTTCCTCATTCATTCTTTCTACATGACCAAACCACCAGCAGTTGTAGTGAAATATTTAAATATTGGTCTAGCATGCTGAGATATCAGCTATAATTTATTTCATAGCTTTTTTTTATTGTATTTTATTATTATAAGCACTTCAAAGATGGAGTCAACCCCTGTATTAAATTATTATAAAAACTTCTGGTAACGAAATAAACATTTTCCTTAATTTATTTTATATTTAAAATAATTGTAATTCTGGACGGCTATGGTGCTGCGTGGTCGCTGGTTTGAATCCTGTAATAAACAAAAGTTTGCACGGCGTAAAAATAACTGTTGAAAGTCTAGACGTTCGTTCATGCGATGTTATAGAATACAATACTCTTTTTTAAATATTACACAAATTATAAGGTTAATATAATTTACTTATACATAATATACAACGAAAAAACAAAAGGTGGCCTTATTGTTTACACAGTAATTCCTTTGAGACAACCCACAAGGTAATTAATAAAATTCATATGGATTTTATTTTTTCAAGAGATCTTCAAGATACAGAAGAATATCCTACACTTTAACAGTGTAAATATAAAGTTTATTAATAACTCTAGGTAGTCTAGGCGATGAGGTCTACCACATCGCCTCCTATCGGGGCTCCAGATTTTGTGATTTTGTTTTGGCACTATGACAAAATATTTCTAGAATTAGGGTGACAAACGAGCACACAGTCCACCTGATGGTAAGTGGTTGCTGGCATGGGCCATCTATGTGGATATCTATGGAGATATCCACATCTATCTTCGTTTGCGAATTAAAATGCAGATACGTTGTCAGCCGTGAGGACTAAGAATCCCTCTTTTTCAGTAAAATAGCTCTTCGGTTCTCTACACTCACCATACGAAATACCGCAGTGTTAAGCTGCTATTTTACGCTGGTATTCTGGGAGAGCGTGGTCCTTCTCCGGTCGAGCCGATCCATTTGTGCTACAACTATATTATTAATATAGCTGCAGCATGGCTCTACCACGTAAAAAATGTAAGCTTGAGTCATTTTCGTTCATAAATATAGAATTTTTTAATACATTAACTATAGCGCCATCTAGAGGTATGAACCATCGTCTTGACAAATATGTTATATTTTATGAGTATTATGACCTCAATCCATGAAGCTAATACAATCAATCAAGTCGTTCGGAACGGCTACACGATCATTAACATACACAACAATGAGTATTTTATAAAGATTTAAACGCTATCGTTATAAAATTTTAATTTAATATTATTTTTGTGTAATTGCGTTTTGCGTAGTTACGGTACATGTGTGGTGACGGTGTAAGATTATCTACTACTTCATATCATCGCGCCGGTATCGTAAGAGGCGACAGAGGGTAACAAATCAGGAGATGGCCAGCGTCCTCCTAATAAGGACTAAAGATAAAAAACTGCGGTTAACACAACTCGCTTGCCAAGCATCTATGCCAAATACCCCCCCCCCCCCCCCGTCCTACCATATAAGACAATCTATAGGGCAGGACTATGTTCAGCAGTGGAGGTTAATAGGCTGTAACGGTTTGTGTAGTTGGTGATTTAACGATAAAAGTTTTTTTTTCTATTTGTCTTGCAATAATAGTAATAACACAGGAACATTTATTTTGTTCTTCGTGCGTCGAATGTGTTCCAATTCCCTTTATCGCTACCGTAATATAAAAGCTTACGCAGGTAAAATTACTAAAGGGACATTTCTATTTTCTGTAATAATTGTCAACGAAAAGGAAAACCCAGTTACGATTTCTTGCTCACATAGATGTTCGGAGTAGTAATAAACTTAAAAATACTTCTGAAAATGAAACGTATTTATAATTCTGTCCCTTTATACTAACTCTTCTAAAATATGATTAAATTCACTTGAGATTTTTATATAAGTAAGAGCAAAACGAGCACTCAGCCCACCCGATTGGAAGTAGATGCAGTGATACCGTCTATCCTTGATTAAGAATGAAAATGAAGATGCATTACTCTTTTGCATGGTAGCTTCCTTTTAATGATTAATAATTTCGGTGCGGTTATAACTACATATTTTATATTTGAATTTTTACACACGACGTTATCTCCTACTCCGAACTGTTCAATCAGTACATAAAATTGCAATTACAAGTATATTCGGTGCCATTGAACTCAGATTGATAGTGTACTTCTAAATTTACGGCAAACAATTAGCCTCTGAGCTAACACGGTGAAATATGACGTAAAATTTAAATACTACTATAACTAAATAATGCCTTAGCTAAATGCTATAGCTAAATAATATTAGGTAAACGCTTAATGTTAGGTAGAAATGTAGAACATTAAAGAGGACTTACTTCACAACGTCAACAAATTATGGCATTTTTGATTAAAGTAATAAGTGTTGGAGTTAATCATATATTAAATCGGCTATTGTTGACGACTACAAAACATGTTATTTACGTCACAATTGCTTTACTTGTTACAGTTACAATATTTAAAAATATTCTGCATTAAATTCTTTATAAAATAACGCTTGAAATCGAGATTTTATTTTTACTAACAGTTAATAAATATAAGCGTAATCAAAAAAATATATAAATAATGGAATAATAATTTTGGTAAGAAAAATGTTTAGTAAGAAAGATATTCCGGAATCCTGACCGTATTAGGAAGCTCAAAGTCACTCAGCCGGCTATGGAGAGAGCTATGCTGGGAGTTCCTTTGCGTGATAGACTTACTAATAAACCTAACAAGCTAACAGCATAGCAAAGTGGCGAAGCAATCAGCTTTGTAGCGGTTTCTAACGGTTGCCGTTGAGCAATCAGTTTCAAAATAGGAGGTTCAGATGCCTGGGTGATCAGTAATTGATTGCTGAAAACAGAATTTGAAAATTCGAAACCGTTCTCGAGATAATCGTTGGACAGACGGACAGACGGACAGATGGACAGACATCGTGAAATCAATAAGTGTCTTCGCAAGCTTCGCCACTTAATAAGGATATCCCGAGTAGAACCAAATTAATAGACATAGACCTACGGATCAGTTAGCCGAAGTGGTAATGAGCCTGCTATAGAAACAAAAACAGAAACAGAAACTTTTTTATTCAATATGGGTTATAAATAATACTTATTGAAATTCACTTTGTTTAATTGCTATTGGTTCGAAAAACCCCTCTATCCCGTGAAGAACCAGCAAGAAACACAGCGCGACTTCTTTTTAAATAACAGCTTACAATCATGTTTGTTACACAAATTAATAACACAACAAATTAGAAATAGCTTGGTAGCGATCACCTCATTTCCAGGGGTTATTATCATCCATAAATTCTTTAATATTATAATAACCCTTTTTATACAAACTTAGTTTAATAAAGTTTTTGAACTTTGAGCAGGTCAAATTTTGTGGTATATTTTCTGGAATTTTGTTGTAAAAGCGTATACATCGCCCCAAGATTGAATTACTGAGCTTGTTTCTGTTCCTGCTATTTACCTACAAAATGAATATCACTTTTTTCGTAAAACAACTTTTATTTTTGTGTACGTACATTACATTTTCATAAATGTATTGAGAGGCCAAAGTTAATATATTGATTTCCTTAAATTTTTGTCTCAGCGACTCTTTAGGCTTTAAATCATAACTTGCTCTTATGTCCCTCTTCTGTAAAACATATATAACTTCAGTGTCAGCTGCGTGTCCCAATAGCAAAATACTATACGACATTATGCTATAGAAATAGCTAAAGTAAACTAGTCTAGCTGTTTCAACACTGGTTAGACTTCTAATCTTTTTTACAGCATATGCTGCAGAACTAAGTCTGCTTGCTATTAAATTGGTTCAATGTTAATAATTTGCATTTAAATGGCACTAAAAAGAAATATATGAAATTAGTGACTCCAAGTGTCAAACAATTAAATACTAATGTAATTTTAAATGGGGAGAAACTGAGTCTTGTAGATACCACCATTTTTCTTGGAATCACACTAGACGCTAAGCTTCAATGGAGCCCCCATATATCAAAACTAGCAAGCATATATAGCTTGAAATAACGATAACTGATGGAGAAGAAAGGTTTTCAATGGGCAGCCTGGCACCATTCTGGCAGGAGATGTAGGAAGTGGATGATGCAGTTGGTTTAAGACCGTACCTATGTTAATCTGTGGTCTTGTGATGGGCTGTAATGATATTGATGATGGTGATATTCAGGAGTAGATTGAGATGGTCAATTTTGCTACTGCCATTTTACATATACCTAATACTAAATATCCATACTAATATTATAAATGCGAAAGTGTGTTTGTTTGTTTGTTTGTTTGATTGTCCTTCTTTCACGTCGCAACAGAGCGTCGGCATGGCATGATTTTTTGTATGGGGATAGTTCGGTGGCTGTACAGAGACATAGGCTACTTTTCTCAGCGGAAAAACATACTATTCCCGTGGGAAAATCGAATATGTTGCAAAATTAAATTCAGCTAGTTGGCGCCACCGTGATTCTACTAGACGGACGACGGTACGATGGACGAACACAGAAGGTCAGAATATCTGGATTATTATGTCTTTTTACCAAAATTAAGATAAAAAATGTATGGATCTGTATTTTTCCACGCAGGACCGAAGAGAGCGATAAAAACATAAAATTCACCAGCTGATTTTGTTCAAACGTTTTGGTGCATTGTAATTCACAGAATAGGCGATAACCTCGCAGACGATATTAAGTAATCCGTTGATGCTCTGCCTACCCCGCAAGGGTTACAGGCGTGATTATAAGTATGGATCAGAAATACTATCACCACCTGTCACGCTTTAAACCTTAACTATTACTTAACTGTGGTAGAAACAGTTCTTAGTAAGCCTTATTAATAAGCCTTAGTAATATTTATTGAACGGAAATAAATACAGTTCTTAGGTTATGAATGAATCGGTATTACAATAAGAAAAATTGTGCACAATTATAAGAAAAATATTTTTGAGAGTTCTTATTAACAAACGTATACATAGTTTAAAACTATGTATACGTTTGTTACTATATACTATACTTAACTTCCGCCGTTGAGCCGCGCGTCAACTTATAGTGCATACGGTACCTATACGCTTAAATTGTTTCTATTTCGTAGCTTATTCGACTATCTGCTTTCGATTTCGGTTGTTTGTTATTTGCTTTGTGATTTGGTTAAGGTTGAATGGATTTATATTGGCTTTCATTTTCGGATTTGTGTATTTTCTTGGATCGGTTTTGTTGATCTGGTTGGTATTCCTTTATACAGGATGGCCCATAAGTCCCTTTAAATGTAAAAAAATAATTAAAAAAAAACTAATGACATTATGAAAAAGGTTTTTATTTTGTCATAATCCTTATAAAATGGGAATTATTTTTTGAAAATTACATCATCTAAATGTAATCCGTTACGATCGCGGCACTCCTGTAAGCGACGTTTAAAATTATGCGCGGCAAGTAAGCTCTGTAATGTTTGCCATTTCTCTTTGGATATTTTCTTTCAGGACGTCAATTGTCCGCGGGTTGGTTTCGTACACTTTAGTCTTAAGATAACCCCATAAGAAAAAGTCCATTGGGGTCAGATCTGGACTATGTGGTGGCCAAGGAATATCTCCTCTTCGAGAGATCACTTTATTAGGGAAAAGTTGACGGACGACCGGCATAGCGACGTTAGAGTTATGGGCAGTTGCTCCATCTTGTTGAAACCAGGTCCGCGTATTGAAGCCTGGAAAATTTTGCAACTCTGGTGTAAAAAAGTCCTGGATCATAGCTACATACCGTTGTGAAGTAACAGTAAGCGCGCGGCGTCTGCCGTTCTCAAAAAAGTAAGGGCCTATAATGCCATGCGCTAACATAGCCGCCCAAACTGTCACTTTAGGGCTATGTAAGGGCTTTTGATGTTTGCGATTTGGATTTTCGCAACTCCAGTAGCGACAATTTTGCTTATTGACATGGCCGTTGATGTGAAAGTGAGCCTCATCAGAGAATAACACGTTATTAAACGAAGTAAAGCGGTTCAACATTTCATTTGCGAAATTAAGTCTGTGGATAGTGTCAGTATCTTTTAATTCCGGTACTAACTGAATCTTGTACGGGTGAAGATGTACATCTTTCTTTAAAATTCGCTGTAACGATGTTCTGGGTAAGTTTAATGCAGTGGAACGCTAACGAGTAGACTGGGTAGGATTTTCACGAATTGAGTGTTTCACTACATCGATGTTTTCTTCCGTCCGTGATGTCCTTGGTCGACCTGCCCGTTGTTTATCCAACGTCGAACCACTCTCTTCGAACTTAATAACCCAGTTCTTAATCGTTTGAACACTTGGAATGTCTTTAAAGTTGCGTAAATTCTATTATTCTCGAAATTTACGCCGCGCAATGGTAGCCGAATCATTGTTTCGATAAAACTCGCACACACAAAATGCACGGTCCGCACCGGTGAAACGCTCCATGGCGACTGAATTCCCAGAAACCGTCGATACTCCCCCCGCACCGCGCGCGCCACTCATGCGCGCCTTTTGTATTTTATTCGAAATTTACATTTCTAACGACTTATGGGCCACCTTGTACTTATTTAGACTCTGGCTTTAATATCTATACTTTTAATATTTCAAAGGAATATTTATAGTATAGATAGTGTATACGGTACCTATACACTTACTCCTTTTTTCGTTGGTTATATTTATATTGACTACTGCTTTCGATTTCGGTTTTCTGCGATTTGTTTTGTGATTTGGTTTAAGTTGATTCGATTTTTTAGACTATTGTTTTCGGATTCGTGTTGTGTCTTGAATTGGTTTTGTTGTTTTGATTTAAAAAAAATATTTTATAAGGAATATTTATTCCTTTTAGATATTTTGGATTTGCTTTTAAAAAAAATATTTATAAGGAAATTTAATTCCTTTTAGATATTTTAACGTTTTTTTATAAGTATGTTTTTTTATTTAATAATGCCTCGGAAACATAAGTCCAGCCTTTCAAGAGTATCTTCTCAAAGACAAGCGAAAAGATTTGCTCGATCGCTAGAATCTTTAAAAGATGCTGAACTGAGAAGGCAAGAACAAGCAGAGCGTCAGGCTGCTTTTAGAGCATCTGAGACACCTTCTCAACGTCAGCAAAAGCGTCTTGAATAGACAGAGCGTCAGGCTGCTTTAAGAGCTTCCGAAACACCTTCTCAAAGTCAGGAAAGGCGTCTTGAACAGGCAGAGCGTCAAGCTACTTCAAAAGCTTCTGAAACACCTTCTCAAAGTCAGCGAAGGCGTCTTTAACATGCAGAGCGTCAAGCTACTTTAAGAGCTACTGAAACACCTGCTCAAAGTCAGGAAAGGCGTCTTGAACAGGCAGAGCGTCAAGCTACTTCAAAAGCTTCTGAAACACCTTCTCAAAGTCAGCGAAGGCGTCTTTAACATGCAGAGCGTCAAGCTACTTTAAGAGCTACTGAAACACCTGCTCAAAGTCAGTAAAGGCGTCTTGAACAGGCAGAGCGTCAAGCTACTTTAATAGCTACTGAAACACCTGATCAAAGTCAGCAAAGGCGTCTTGAACAGGCAGAGCGTCAATCTACTTTAAGAACTACTGAAACACCTGATCAAAGTCAGCAAAGGCGTCTTGAACAGGCAGAGCGTCAATCTACTTTAAGAGCTACTGAAACACTTGCTCAAAGTCAGCAAAGGCGTCTTGAACAGACAGAACGTCAGGCTGCTTTAAGAGCTTCCGAAACTTCTTCTCAAAGTCAGGAAAGGCGTCTTGAACAGGCAGAGCGTCAATCTACTTTAAGAACTACTGAAACACCTTCTCAAAGTCAGCAAAGGCTATTCGAACAAGCGGAACGTCAGGCCGCCTTAAGAGCCGCGGAAACACCTGATGAAACTCAACACAGACTCATTGAGCAAGCTGAACGTCAATCTACTATAAGGGCATCTGAAACACCAGAACAGACACAGGCGCGAAGAGATGCAAATGCACAGCTCCAAGCTAAACGTCGACAAAATTTTCAAAGAAACAATTGGTCGGCTTTTAATGACGTAGCATTCAATTATGATCCTTTGATTGATTATAAAAATCACAGGTTAGTTGTTATCGGACTGATGGACAAGGCGTGTCGATTTTGCAGCGCTTTGAAATGGAAAGATGAGACCGCAGGCATGTGCCGTTCCAATGGCAAAGTGTCTCTTCCGTTACTTGGGGAACCAGAAGAACCTTTGAAAACCCTTTTCTTATATGATGCTAATGAGTCACGGCGCTTTTTAAATAGGATCCGGAAATATAACTCATGCTTTCAAATGACGTCCTTCGGAGTTGACCAAGAAATAATAATGCCGGGATTTTTGCCTACATTTACGGTGCAAAGGCAAATTTATCATAGTATAGGTTCACTTTTTCCAGCTGAAAACGAACAGCATAAATTTTTACAAGTATATTTTATGGGTGACGAAGAAGTTGAGGTAGACCGTCGCTGCCAATTTATCCAGGGAGTTGAGAGAGACACAGTGTTCAAAATTCAAAGATTTTTGGATGAACGTAACATTTTAGTCAAAACATTTAAAATTGCTTTAGAAAACCTATATAAAGAGGATTATAAAGTCGTCATTCACGCAGATCGGACCCCTCGAGGAGAGCATGAAAGGCGCTACAATGCACCTTTGATAAACGAAATAGCAGCCGTAGTTAGTGGTGATCAATTTTCTTCACGAGACATTGTCTTGCGAGCACGTGATGATACGTTGCAACGGGAAGCCGATATACACAAGTTTTATGACGCTCTGCAATACCCATTGATTTATTGCAAAAGACAAGAGGGTTATCATTTTCAAATTACACTCATTAACCCGGTCACAAAGGAGCCTACTCCGAACAAAAAAGTATCATGTATGGATTTTTATGCGTATCAAATGATGTTGCGAGAAAATGATTTTAACCTCTTAGCCCGGTGTAAACAATTATTTCATCAATTTTTGGTAGACATGTATGTGAAGGTAGAAAGTGAACGTCTCCGTTATATATCTTTAAATCAAAAAAGCTGCGAGTTGAGAATTATATAAATTTACAAGATGCAGTTTCTAGCGACGCCAATGTAAACCCCAGAGATTTAGGTAAAATGGTAATTCTGCCCTCATCATTCGTTAACAGTCTCCGCTACCTACATGAGTACGCACAAGATGCATTCACCTATGTACGAACTTACGGGAGACCTGACCTTTTTGTTACTTTTACTTGCAATCCTACATGGAAAAAAAAATAATCGAGGAGCTAATGCCGGGCCAAAAAAGTGCTGACAGACAGGATTTAGTTGCTAGAGTATTTAGATTAAAAGTACAAAAAGTAATGTATGTAACTAACAAAGAGAAAATTTTCGGAGAGGTTCATGTATTCAATTGAATGGCAAAAAAGAGGATTACCGCATTTACACATTCTAATATGGCTTAAAGAGAAGTTGCGGCCCAGCCAAATAGACGACATAATAAGCGCCGAGATTCCGGATCCTGAGCAAGATAAAGAATTGTATGATACCATCGTCCAAAATATGATTCACGGTCCATGTGGAGCACGAAATTCAATATCGCCATATATGAAAGAAGGAAAATGTACAAAGAAATTCCCTAAACAGTTATTAAAATAAACAGTGCACAATGACAATGGCTACCCTTTATACAGACGCAGAGCTCCCGAAGATGGTGGCAGGAAAGTTACAATCAAATCTCGCTCTGGAGCGTTCGAAACCTTAGATAACAGCTGGATTGTCCCGTATTCGCCCATTCTATGTAAAATGTTTAATGCCCACATTAATATAGAAGCATGTAGCTCTGTCCCCGCAATCAAGTATATCTGTAAGTACATAAATAAAGGAAGCGACCAAGCAATATTTAATCTCAAGAGTGAAGGTGAGGCAAATCCCGTTAATGAAGTACAGACCTTTCAAGCAGGGCGTTATGTCAGCGGTAACGAGGCAGCGTGGCGTTTCCTTGGCTTCCCTTTACACGAAAGGCACCCAACAGTTACTCACCTTGCTGTGTACTTAGAAAATGGAGAGCGTGTATATTTCACCGAAAGAAATTTCCAAGAAAGAAGTGCATCACCGCCAAAAACTACACTAACAGCCTTCTTTCAACTTTGTCAAACTAACCCCTTTGCAAAAACGTTGTTATATTCTGAAGTCCCCCGCTATTATACTTGGAACACATCTAGGAAGGAGTGGAAACGCCGTATTCATGACGCGCCTGTTGCAAATTGGCCCGGTGTAAAGTCATCAGATGCCCTTGGTCGTGTGTATACCGTCCATGTAACTAATTTTGAATGTTTCTGTTTACGATTGCTGCTGCACCATGTTCGGGGTCCTAGGATATAAATACCTTAAAACTGTCAACGGTCAGGAATGCACAACTTATAGAGAAGCATTTGAAGCTCTGCATCTTTTAGAAAACGATAATCACTGGAATGAAACCATGGAGGAAGCTGTGCAGTGCCAGTCACCAGCCAAAATTAGGGATCTTTATGAAACTCTTCTATCATCTTGCGGGCTATCTAATGGACATGAATTGTGGGACAAATATAAAGAGTACATGGCGGAAGATATTTTGCGAAGGTTACAGCAGACACACGCGAATAATATACATAATACATATATAATATATATATAAAATATAATCATAAAAAAATTATTATTGCATGCATTGATTTCTAATATTTACGCGAACACTAGACATTTAAATAAAACTAATTTTTCGAATTTTATCGCGTATATTATCTTATTTTTACTTTTGACTTTGTAATGATAAGCCCTCAGCGAACAACCGATAATGAACTTAGTGATGAAATTATACGTGAAACATACTACGATATACCAGCTTTGCAGCAAGTAGCCGAATTTGTACCCCGCTTGGTTCCCGAACAAAAACGAGTTTTTGACAAAGTATTAGTACAGATTGAATCTGGAAATGGTGCACTTTTCTTTTTAGATGCTCCTGGAGGAACTGGGAAGACATTTTAGTTAAATTTATTATTAGCGCAAGTACAGAAAGATAAAAACATCGCTGCTAAGCGGGGGCCGCACTGCACATTCTGTTAAAACTCCCTCTAAATCTAGCTCAGGAAGAATTGCCGATCTGCAACTTTAGCAAAAATAGTGCACGAGGTATAATGCTACGACAATGCAAACTTTTAGTGTGGGACGAAAGTACAGTGTCGCATAAAAAAGCTGAAGAAGCACTAAATCGAACGCTCCAGGATTTGCGCAGCAATACCGATGTAATGGGAGGAATGGTGGTTTTACTGGCTGGTGACTTTCGCCAAACTTTACCTATCATTCAAAAGGGCTTGCAGATGAAATTAAAGCATACCTCAAGTTGTCTCTTTTATGGAACAAGGTGACAAAATTCAGTTTAACTACGAATATGAGAGTGCATTTGTATATTGATCTCAATGCTGGAATCTATGCTGACGCACTATTAAAAATTGGCGATGGGCGGTTGGAAACGGATGCTGAGGGCTGCGTTAAATTGACGAGAGATTTTTGTAATTTAGTACAGAGTCATTCCGAATTAATTACGAGCGTTTATTCAGATTTAACAAACAACATGCATGAAGACAAATGGTTATGTGAAAGGGCGATTTTTGCACCAAAAAATGAGAGCGTTAACAAAATAAATTCAGATATATTAAGCGAAGTAGCAGAAGAAATAACAGAGTATTTGTCAGTAGACACAGTTATGGACACAGAACAGAGCACTTCATATCCCGTAGAGTTTCTAAACTCTCTAGAGTTGTCAGGTGTGCCCTCACATAAGCTTCAATTAAAATTAGGCGTCCCAGTTATGCTAATGCGAAATTCAGATGATCCTCGGTTATGTAACGGGACAAGGCTGCGTGTGACACATCTTGGACGGAACATAATCGGGGCTACAATTTAGACAAGCGTAGAAAAGGTGAAAATGTTATTATACCACGGATCCCTATAATTCCCACAGATCTTCCTTTTCAATTCAAAAGGTTGCAGTTCCCTATTAAGCTCAGTTTTGCAAAGACAATTAATAAAGCGCAAGGGCAAACGTTACAGGTAGCGGGGGTCAACTTAGAAAAACCGTGCTTCTCTCATGGTCAGCTGTATGTAGAATGTTCGCGTGTGTCAAATGCCCAGAATCCCCTACATTCTTTCCCTGAATGGAAAAACGTATAACATTGTATACATTGTGTAGTAGCGTCTTAAAATAGTGTTCCGTTATTTTTTTTTCCAAAATTCCCACAATCAATTAATAAGAATTCCCACATATCTTCCCTTTCAATTCAAAATTTCTTATTTAGCTCAGTTTATTTTCAATACCAAATGCTGCACCTCTGACGGACCTATTAAGCTCAGTTTCCTTTCAACTCAAAAGGCTGCATCTCTGACAGATCTTTTATTTTGCTCAGTTTCCTTTCAATTCAAAAAACTGCATCTCTGACGAATCAATTTAGCTCAGTTTCTTTTTCAAAAGTGCAGACTTTTGAAAAAGAAACTGAGCTAAATAAATGAATGAAATGAATGAAACTAAATAAATGAGCTAAATAATAACAGGGATGCAGATCCCTGACGGATAATTATGCTCAGTTTCCTTTAATTAAAAAAATATCCCATTTCCATTTGGAATAAACAGGCTATTTTCATGCTTTCCTACACGCTGCGTTCAAAAACATTTAAATAGACTGACGAATAAATTTTGCTCAGTTTCCTTTTAATGGCTGCATCTCTGACAAATATATTAAACTCAGTTTTCTTTCAATTCAAAAAGCAATGGATAGTTCATTTCCCAGTGACCATGCGAGTGAAGCCGCGGGTAACAGCTAGTACTAAATATTTTTGCAATACCATATAAATTTGGATTAAATTTTAAACTGAATCTTGGAAACGAATCTAAATCTAAAACAAAAAAACTATCTTACTATATTAATACATATAAATTATCATATGAATACTATATCTGTACATAGATAATATGTTATTGCTAGCGTAAAACCACACTTAAACTAAATGGTGGTACTTAAATCGGAGACTTTCGCAAATGGAATCAGTGGCCACTAATGCGTTCTATTCCTTTAAGAGTGCTGTATAAATGTTTCAGAATCTGAAACGAAACATTATTTTGGAATCTTTTATTTTTTAGTAAGTTTCGGCCTGCCTTTATCGCATAGTGGCGGTGTAGAATTTCCACTACTATATTAACGGTTCAGCCTTCCTTATAATCGTTTATTACTTACTGCTTACTTAAATTAAGTATTAACTATCTCTATAACTGTTTCTTTCTATTGTCATTAAATAAAAACAGAGAATGCAACTTTAACCATTTCTTAAATTGATGTCGTTTTTTATCAGTAAGGCTGTACCCGTGTGTCTATAATTTATAGGAATGAATCAAAATTGTTCAGTTTAACTTTTCCCGTCTGCATTAGTTATTAATTACTGGGGGAAAGGAACGGTTTTCTATCTGCTGCCTTCTTGTAATGTGTGCTTACACACATCACTAACGGTTTCTAGGACATATGTTTATTTTTCTGAACCGAAGTGATAAATTTATTATGAACAAAACAAAGCATACGTAAATTTCAATAAGTATTATTTACTTGTAATTTGTATTGAAAAATATTGGTTCTATTCTATTCTATCTATTATGACATCCGGTCGATTTAGTGCAAACTTAATGACAGTTTTTATTAAAACTGATACAATATGTGACTTTTAAAACCATAACGTGAAAAACCAATTCAAGGAGACGTTAATATCAATAATTTTTTGAACCTCTTTAAATCTATTCAATCGTTACAATTGCTTAACAGAAAATTCCTTTTATAAAAATTGAACGTATTAGAAGAATTGTGTTAAGACAGGTTCGCAGGAATCAGAATAATTACTGTGATAAAAAAATCATAAAGATAGCATTAAATCGGTTTTAAACGTTAATTCCTTTAAATAAAACATTGTTAAAGTTATACCAAATGAAAAAGCTTATTACTTTTTAGGAAATGTTGAGAACACATATTACAAATTCTTTTTAATTTTGCCTTATGTAAAAAGAAAACAAAATCGGACGCTTTGAGCGCTTGCGGCCGCCCCGGCCAATGTCCGCCGAAACATATTTGTGGTCGGATTTACGCTGTTTTTTCTAAAATTCTCCAAAGAAAAGTAACATTTTTATACCTGCGTATCGTGCTTACTACAAGAGGGCCCGAACTCCACTGGAATTACTAACAAAATACTTTCTAATTCTTAGAAAACTATTTTTCCACTTTTTACCGAACTAAAAAATATTTCTTTTAGTTATAAAATAACAGTGTTGTGATCCGATTTGAAGGAGTATAAAGATCTCGTATACATAATTACTAGTTTTATAGGATTATCTTGCTTAGGTTCTAAGTAACTAATAGTAGAGTAATAAAGTTTTAACAGTGGTAGAGCCACGCGGAAGCTTTTGCTGTCGCACGGATGTTCCGGCCCAAACTGGGGTGGTACCACGACCTCGCAGAATACCAGCGTGAAGAAGAGGTTTACCTCTGCGTTTCGCTTGGTGAGTGCAGGTGGCCGGAGGCCCTTTTTATTGGAAATCAGGCATTCCATCCTAGTCCTCACGGGCGACAACGCATCTACATTTTGATTTGTAATAGAGGATAGGTGTAGATGTCTATGGGCCGCAGCAACCACTTACCATCAGGTGGACTGTGTGCTCGTTTGACACTCTTATCCTATAAAAAAGACAAAAAAAGTAAGTTCCAACTTTCAGGCCCAAATAGTATATTTTCTGTATACTCGTATAGTATTTTAGTTTACTCATGATTCAAAATCGGTTCAAGGCGTGCGTCGCCAAAAAAGGAAAACACGCTTTAAAAGTTTGGGTATAGATGCGTTTACATGCTTAAAGCTCCTGCTACATTTTCAAGCGCCGATTTCTTCAATAAATGATTATAAAATATATTCAACACAAGTGATGGAGACAAATGATCACATGGTTCAACCGATGATAAGTGATTTTGGTGGCCCCTAGACATCTTTATGTGGCAACGCATCTGCAATTCCCCTGATGTTGCAGTTGTTCGTGGACGGTGGTTATCACTTACCATCTGGTGATCCGTATGCTTGTTTGCCTCTCTCATAAAAAAATCAATAGTTTTCTTTCATAATTATATTTGAATTTAACTCTTAAGAATTACTAGACTGTTAATGACCCGAATTTCATTTTCGCCATCTTGTAGTGGGGGCGTAAGTGAATCAACTCCTTACTTTATCCCGTGGGAGTCGTAAGAGGCGAAGACAGGACGCAGCATATTCCTGAAACCACCGTAATATAACAAAATACTGCTAACTGAACCCATGACTGGCATGGAAATATGACAAAATATCTCACTATTAGATGACCTATGCGAGGCGCCAATGTTAAACACTGGACTTGTGATCAACTTCAACCATCAAATTTCATGAAAATCGACAAATTTCACGGACTACTGATATAGAATGGCATTACCAGTGTGAAAGCTTTTTTCAATCAACCCACGTCTTCAGCTTTTGTTTACTATAATATGCTGATGGGCTGTAATAATGATGATATTGGTGATATTCAGTAATGGATTGAGAAATTTAATTTTGCTGTTTTCATTTTACTCAGGCCACAATTTTTTTTTGAAATCTGTCTATCTATCTATACTTATAAAAAAACTTGTCCTGACTGACTGACTGACAGACTGGCAGATCTACGCACAGCCTAAACTACCGAAGTTAGAAACTTGAAATTTTAACAGCAGGTTTCTTTTATAACGTATGCATTAAGAAAGGATTTTTTGAAATTTGACCCCCAAGGTAGTTAAACGGGTGGTTAAAGTATGTATAAAAGTTCGTCATTTTTAAGTTATATCCATGAAACTTGGTATTTAGGCTTTAAATTAAAAACAAAGACGTACCTATTTCACAGGTTTTGAAAATTCTATCCTCAAAGGGGTTAAATATGGGTTGAATGTTTGTATGATAGTTCTTCATTTTTCAAGTTATGTTTATGAAACTTGGCATTTATGCTTTTAGGTATTTATGCTTTAGAAATAAAGAAGTACGTATTATACATTTTTTGAAAACTCTACCCCCGAAGGGGTAAAATAGGGGTTGATAGTTTGTATGAAAGTTCGTCATTTTTTAAGTTATGTATATGAACTTTAATATTTTGGCTTTTGATTAAATATAAAGAAGTACGTATTTTACATTTTTTTTAATTAAATCCTCGAAAGGGTAAAATAGAGTTTGATTATTTGTATGAAAGTCCGTAATTATTAAATTTAAATCATTAATATGTTTATTAGGTTTCAGAGTTTTACAAAGTTCGGCATTTTTAAATTATATATTCATTAAAATTGGTAAGTAATTTATTTTATGGTTAGGGTACAAGGTGACTCCAAATTAGTTTTGGATACAAATACACCTACCTACATACTACGACTACTACTACATCATCAACAACATCATCATCATCAACAGCAGCAGAATCAGCAGCAGCAGCAGCAGCAGCGGAAACCTATCATCGGCTCAATACTGAGTACAAGTCTTCTCTCAGATAAAGGTAATAGACCATAGTCCACCATAGCCCAATGCAAATTGGGAGATTTCACACACCTCTGAGAAAATTATGGAGAACTCTCAGGCGTTCAGGTTTCCCGTTCACCGTTGAAGCATGTAATATTAATTGCTTAAACGCACATAATTATAACACCGAAAAGTCAGAGGTGCGTGTCCGAAATCGAACTCGCGACCCCTTAGGCTGCGTAGGCTGCACATAAATGTATAATGATATATATACACAATTTAATATAAACAACATACAACATATATAAACAACAAATTGAAAGTATTCACTTTAAATTTGTTGTTTGTGGGTAATATAATAGGAAGACCAATAACTACTTGCGTATTCTAAAACACTGCGAACGTACGTCTAGTAAACTCTTTTAATACAGTTTATAAGGTTTGCAAATACGTAGAACAAATCCTGGCTTTTGTAAGCTTTCTGCACAATGGTATCTACGTGTTTTGTCAGTTTCAGTTTTTTTATCAAGTGTAATGCCTAAATCACGCACTTTGTCTACTTCTTCAACTGGGATGTTGTTTATACTATATGTAAATTTTATAGGTTTATGTTTACGTGTGAATGATATTTTTAACATTTGAGTATTGTTGACAGAGTAATAATACAATAGTTTATTTCAAGTGTTTTGAAGGGTAAGGCACTCTTGGATACAATTAATTTTATAAAAGATCTTTTTATCATCCGCATATAAAAGGTAGTTTGTGGAGTCAAAACAGGTGAATATGTCATATATATATGCATTGTATAATAATGGACCTAGATGAGATCCCTGTGGAACTCCGGAGGGAATATTGATGAAGTTAGACCTGTATGATCCAACTACTATGGCCTAAGATCTGTTCGAAAGATAGGATTTTACCCAACGTAACAAATCTCCATGTATTCCTAATCAGTTTAGCGAGCAAGATAACGTGGTCCAAGCGATCAAAGGCTTTTTCAAAGTCTGTATATACAACGGCAAGTTGCCCCACACGTTCCATATTATTAAGAAAGATCTCAAAATACTCAGCAAGATTTGTAACCAACGAGCGCCGCATCAAGAAACCGTGCTGGGCGTAACTTAAGCCTTTTTCTATTTTACTGTAGATTTAGTCATAAACGATTTTTTTAATATTTTCCTGAAAGTATTTAAAATGGTAAATTTTTTTTAAATTTGCCGTGTAATGGCCGTTAAAAATATCCACTATTCCATATCTTTCCGTGGGTGTCGTAAAAGGCGACAGTGGAAAACAGGCAGAAGATGAGCAGCAGCATCATCCTGATAACAGCAATATCCCAATAAAAAAAACTGCGGTTGCCAACCCGCTTGCCAAGCGTGGCAACTATGGCAATATACCCCCCAAATGAATAAAGTTACTTAGAGACGGCCCCCAGTCCCCGGCGGCACCGCTACTCCGGGCTACAGTGGCAGCCATGGTAACGGCGGGGCAGAAGGTGTTAAGAATCTCCAGAGGAGGTTCGGTTGCCACCTACGACGACGCGACCTGGCAACTTATAACGCACGCACCCTGAGGACTGACGAGAAGATCCTGGAGCAAGAAGAAGAGATAGACAAGTCGATGGAATATTATAGGATTATCCGAGGTCCAAAGAGAGGGGGAGGACACGGTAATCCTCGAATCCGACAACTTGTTCTATCACCGGGAGGGCGAACATCTGTCCCAAGGAGGTGTCGGATTTATCGTCCACAAGTCTCTTGTTAACAACGTTGTAAATATTGGAGGTCTGTCGACGAGGGTTGCGTACCTTATACTCAGAATCACCAAACGGTATTCGCTGAAGGTTCTACAGGTTTACGCACCAAACCTCGGCACACCCCGATGAGGAGGTGGAGGAATGTATGAAGATATTTCTAGAGCCATGCATTCCTCCAAAACCCAATAAACGGTGTTAATGGGAGACTTTAATGCAAAACTAGGCACAAGAGAGAACGGTGAGCTGAAAGTAGGGAAATTTGGAATAGGGCAACGGAACCCAAGGTGTCAGCAGCTGGCCGACTTCATGGATAAAGAAAGACTCTTTATGACGAACTCTTTCTTCCAGAAGCGGCCCCACAGGAAGTGGACCTGGTCGAGCCCCGACGGTTCGACAAAAACGAGATTGACCAGACGAAAACTGTTCAGTGATGTCTCCGTGATCGCGAGGGTGAAAACTGGTAGCGACCACCGAATGATGAGAGGCACACTGAATCTAAACGTTAAGTTGGAGAGGTCTCGTCTAATGAAGTCAACGCTCCGCCCCCTCGTGCAATATTCAAAAGTCCTGAAACCTTTTAGCTCGAATTACAAAACCATTTTCAGTGCCTAGAAGACTGCAATGAAGTGAACGAACTGAATAACAAGCTCGTGGAAACTGTCCATGCGGTCGGAGCTAAGTTCTGCAAGACCCGTCGAAGAAGAACACAAAAACTCTCCGATCACACTCTTAATCTCATGGCTGTTAGACGGGAGATGAGGCTATATTCTTCAACAGACTTGACAGCATACAGGCAACTGAACAAACAGATCTCCAAATGGATGCGGCGGGACTTACGCAACTTCAATACCGCTTGTATCGAAGAAACGATCGAGCGGGATCATGGCGCTAAAGTCTTTCCGACAGCTATCCGAGTACATAAGCAGAGTACGAAACCTATCCAACTGCAGAGAGGTGTAAGACAGGACGACGTTATATCCCCCGATACCCTTTACCGTTGCATTGGAAGACGTTTTCAAGCTACTGGACTGGAAAGGATACGGTATTAACATCAATGGCGAGTACATCACTTACCTTCGATTTGCCGAAGATATAGTCCTTATGGCAGAATCGCTGGTGGACATAAGCACTATGCTCAATGACCTCAATAGTTTCTCCCAACGGATGGGTCTTAAGATGAACATGGACAAAACAAAGATCATGTTTAATGTCCATGTCACACCTGTGCCGGTTGTTGTTGGCAGCACTAAGCTCGAAGTTGTTAACGAGTATGTTTATCTGGGACAAATAGGCCAAGTTGGACTTAAACTTCGACTGAGAGGTCAATCGACGGACTCAACTCGGTTGGGCAGCGTTCGGGAAATTACGGCACATCGTCTCGTCAGGTATACCTCAAAGCTTGAAAACGATACTATACAACCAGTGCTGAGACGTAGTCCTTCACTGCTGGCCGGATGAGGAAGCTCAAGGTTGCTCAGCGAGCTATGGAGTGGACTATGCTCGGAGTTTCTATACGTGATAAACTTAAAAATGAGGATAGCCGTAGTAGAACCAGAGTGACCGACATAACCCAACGGATTAGTAAGCTGAAGTGGCAACGGGCCGGCCATATAGCTCGAAGAACCGACAACCGATGGGGAAAAAAGCTTCTCGATTGGCGGCCTCGTACTGGCGGACGAAGTGTAGCTCGCCCCCCACTAGATGGAGTGACGACCTGGTAGAACATGCAGGAAGTCGATGGATGCAGGTGGCCCAGGACCGTGTTTTTTGGCATTCATTGGGGGAGACGTATGTTCAGCAGTGGACTTGTGAACGGCTGTAATGATGATTATGATGATTTAAAATGGAAATTGGCCTATAATTTTCGACTTTGGTTTAAGATGATTTTTTTATGTATAGGTATGATATTGGCCTCTTTCCATTTAGTAGGAAAAATAGAATCAGACAAAGACATTCCATAAATTATTTTCAGGGGATAAACCAAAGACTCATCATAGTTACGTGTAAATATATGGGGGACATTATCTGTTTACCAGCTGATTTATTGAGGTCATTTTATTTTAGAGGTTTCAGTAAGTATTGTTCGTTTTTATTAATTTTAGTAATCACACTATAACTATAAATACTTGTGGGCAAATTAAGGGTTTATAAATCTATACTTGTAAGGAATTTAGCAAACCCACTTTCAAAGAACTCATTAAAGCCGTTGTATTTATATGTTCCATTATTATTAACATCCGAACCGTAGGTTAACGTTTCTAAAACGTTTGTAGAAACATTAGTGATTGAGTTGTTGTAGTAGACGACAGCGTTAATGTTCTGGTTCACTGGGTTAATAAAGAGTGGGATATGAAACCAGGGAGATTGGGAATAGCTGGCTTGATGCCGAGCCCACATTTTGTTAATATTAAAACATCCAGGTTAGTATGGATATTATGTAATAGGGGTGAGAAATTATGTATATTGGCAGGGAATCCTGCAAAAAATATTTTGAGAGGGAGAAACTGTGCAGCGATATTTGGTGGAGGGGAGGGTTTGGGGAGGGGTGTCGACCGAGATGATGGGACAATCAAAAAGAGATGTTAGGTTGTTATGTGTAAGATGAAGTGTAATATACCTGTATACCAAAACAGGCAGGAATAATATAACGAGGTTTAATAAGAGTAAATATTTTAAACATCAATGTGACTGTCAGCATTCAATACCGGCTTCTTCAGAATCGGTGTGTGCTAATAATATTATACCACCACCAAAACTCTACGATAGTGCCATAGCAGAGGAGCTTAAAATAAAAAATATCTCAATTGTTAACAAAAATAATATAATTGTGTATAGCAATGACATGGGGGAAAATCTAGGCATAACTTTAAATTACTCTTTAAAGGGACAAAAAATTACAAATTGCTGCATACCTGGAGCATCTTTTAGTGACATCCAAAATAAAATTATATTAACTAAATTTCGCATAAATAGTACAACAATAATTTTTGTTGGTAGAAGAGGCAGAGTAAACAACAAACAGTTATTAAGATATATTGAGCAACTTAATAACTTAAATGTACACAAAATTGTCTTGTTTACACTGCCTTACATACAGATGTTGCCACAGGAAAGTAATCTAAGACATAATTTAAATATACAAATGAATAATTTAATATGTAACAATAATTTGAATTTGACATATAATTGTAATGATAATAATGACAAATTTCATTAAGTTGATATAAATAATTTAATCAAAAAGTTTTGGATAAAAGATAGGTACGAGGGTGGATTGAAAAGTACTCGGCCTAACACAGATCCATTCAATTCTAAAAATCAAATCTACCCACATTATTTAGTTCAGTTCAGACTAGTTCATTGTGTGAAGTTCGAAACGTGTGCGATAATTAGTTGTGATTTTATAAATTTATTAACAAAGTAATCGGACATAATTTCCGCGAATGGAGCAAATCGAGCAGCGTGCCGTCATTAAGTACCTCCATAAGAAGGGGCTATCATCAAAAGCCATCCATGATGACATGGTCAGTACATGAGGCGATTGTGCTCTGTCATATTCATCCGTCAAAAAAATGGATATCAGAATTTAAGCGTGGTAGAGAGAGTGTGAAAGATGAACCCCGCTCTGGAAGGCCTTCGACGTCAACTACTGACGAAAATATTAAAAAAGTACTTGATTTAATAATGGGAGACCGCAGATTAAAAATAAGAGAGATAGCCGAGATTATAGGCATCTCTTATGAACGAACTCAAAACATCATTGTCAACGAGTTGGGTTTCCACAAGGTGTCTGCGAGGTGGGTTCCGCGACTGCTTTCAGTTGAACAAAAAAGGACGCGATTGACAATTTCACGCGACTGTTTGGAGTTATTTGAAGCCGATGCAGATGATTTTTTGAATCGTTTTGTTACTATAGACGAAACATGGGTTCATTACTGTACACCGGAAACAAAACAACAATCAAAACAGTGTAGAAGACCTGGTTCACCACCCCCTAAAAAGGCTAAGTCGATTTTGTCGGCAAATAAGGTGATAGCTTCAGTATTCTGGGACTCGAAAGGTGTGATTATGATTGATTATCTTGAAAGGGGTCAGACTATAAACTCTGATTACTACTGCACCTTACTACGTCATTTACGAGAGGAAGTAAAAGAAAAACGTCGAGGAATGCTCAGAAGAAAAGTCCTGTTTCATCAAGATAACGCCCGTGTTCACACGTCAGTACAGTCAATGGCTGAAATTCACAACTGTGGCTTTGAACTGTTACCGCATCCGCCGTATTCACCTGATCTGGCACCATCAGACTTCTTTCTGTTCCCTAACCTAAAAAAGCACTTGGGAGGTCAACAAACAACGAGGTCAAAGCAGCTGTAGACGCATATTTTGACTCTAAGGAAGAATCATTTTTTTCAACGGTCTAAATGCTTGGAAGGGGAGGTGGCAAAAGTGTATTGAACTTGATGGTGATTATGTAGAAAAATAAAAACATAACTGATTTAGTATGTGTTTATTTTCTTGGTTAGGCCGAGTACTTTTCAATCCACCTTCGTATTACCTATCCAAATATAATTTAAGACTGATAGCAAATGTGCTGTCTTATTATTTACTTTTTTACTCAGCCAAGTTTCTGGCTACCAAGACTGCTTTTATTGAGCATGATAATCATTTGACATTTAATTTGGAATCAGTTCCAACTATTTTAAATTAGTAAATGCGACAATAGAAGCAATCTCTAGCAATAATAATAGTTTAATTAACTTTGAATGCAGCCCACAAATAAGTAATAAAAACTGTTTACACCTGGTGCATCAAACTATACAAGGCATGATTTGCAAAAATTTAGAAGTTGAATTATTTTTAAATAGTAACAACATACATATCCTTTGTATTACTGAACATTGGCTAAAAGATTACAATTTCATGTTTAATTTTAAAAATCACCAGGTGGTCCGTTCCTTCAATAGAAAAAAAAAGGTTACGTGGTGGCTCCTTAATACTAGCAGATAAATCATTATTATATAAAGAACGTAAGGATATAGTGAGCCTCACTGTTGAACGAACTGTAGAAATAGCTTGTGTCGAGCTCGAACACCTCATTGTTGTAAGTGTTTACAGACTATTTATTTTGAAAGGATTTTGGAAGAAGTTTTGCTCAAACTTAGTAAACAGAACAAGTCTGTTGTAATATGTGGCGAATTTAACATCAATCTCCTTGAAATTTCTGCAGTTGGTATTAAGTTTAGCTCGTTGTTTAAATCGTATAATCTTGTTAATTTATTCTTAGAACCAACACGTATTGCTTGGCCTAGTGCGACCTGTATAGATAACATTTTTACAGATGTTAAGCCATTTCATAAATCAATTATTCAAAATTTAGCTTCAGATCACTGTGAACAGTTGGTATCATTACCTTAAATAGAAAAATAAGAAAGTTGTGTTTGTTCCTATAAATGTCCATCGCTTGGAGAGGTTTAGAAGTAATATAATAAAAAGACTTCCATCACTTTCATTTAAAAATAGTGCTAATTATTTGTATGGTAAGTTATTTAAAACTTTAACTTGTGAATTTAGTAGGATATTTACTTCTTAAACTTTCTCTTTTAACAGTCGCAAATCATTAAATGAATGGGAGACAGTAGGAATTTATAAAAGTAGGCGAAAGTTATATGAGCTTTATGATGAAAGATAATATTATAATAGTAGTGTTATATTTGGAGATTATGTAAAAACATATTTTAAAATGTTTAAAAAAGTGTGCTCCACAGCTAAGGCTTTTTTTTTAAGTATTTAAGTAACAAAATTAAAACTGCATCTATCAAAATTAAAATAATCTGGAAAATAATAAATAGAGAAAAAAGCAAGGTCAAACTCCGCAACTCGGGTTTTCAATTGAATATTAACAATAGTTTAACTTAATCCGATCAAGAAGTTGCTATGGCTTTTGAGAAACATTTTACTGATGTTCCTTTTTTGACAACTAAATCATTAAATTCTTCTCCTACTGTCGCATAATCATTGCTTAAACAGAATGTAAAGGCTTGTTCGAATACTTTTAAATTCTATAGAGTACTGCCAAAAGATATCGTTAAATATTTTAAAACTATTGATGTTAAGAAAACGGCAGACTTATGGAGGATTTCCGTTAAAGTTATTTTATCTATAATAGATATAATAGCACCTTATCTAGCCACTATATTAAATACAAGCGTTGAATTTGGTGTGTTTCCTGATTTAATGAAACATAGTAAAGTCAAACTTTATTTAAATCTGGTAGTACATTAGACCCTGACGACCTGGTAAGACATGCAGGAAGTCGATAGATGCAGGTGGTTTAGTACCGTGCTTTGTGGCATTCCTTGGGGGAGGCCTATGTTCAGCAGTGGACTAATGAAAGGCTGTAATGATGATGATTAGACCATGTCAATTTTAGACCAATTTCTGTACTACCAACATTTAGTAGAATTTTTGAAAAAATAATTTTAGATCAGATGTTAAGTTTCTTTAATATTAATAAATTGCAACATAAAAATCAGTTCGGTTTTACAAGGGGTCGCTCGACAATTGACGCTGGAGTTCAGCTTATTAAACATATTTTTGTGCATGGGAGAGTTCAGAAGATGTTTTGGGTATATTTCGTAACCTTTTCAAGGCCTTCGACTGCGTTTTCCATGAGAATTTAATCAGGAAGCTACAGTACTATTGTGTCAAGAACACAGCGCCTAAATTTATAATTTCATATTTAAGTAATATAATACAAAAAGTTATTATCAGTGTCCCTCAGGGCTCCATTCTCGGCCAATTCCTATTTCTAGTGTATATTAATGACTTACCTTCTCTTGTAGGGGATAATCATGATATAGTATTATTTGCTGATGATACTTTCTTGATTTTTAAACTTAAACGTCAATCATTTAAATGTGACGAAGTGAATAATGCTATATCAAAATTAGTGCATTGGATTAACGTTAATAATCTACATTTAAACGGAAATAAAACTAAATGTATTAAATTTACAACAACGAATGTTAAAAATCTGAGTACCAACGTGTTTTTAAATGGGAAAGAACTGAGCCCTGTTGAATCCACTGTTTTTCTTGGCATCACTCTCACCGCAAAGCTTCAGTGGGGCCCCCATATGTCCAAACTAGCAAGCAGACTAAGTTCTGCAGCCTATGCTGTAAAATAGATTAGAGGTTTTACTAGAGTCGAGACTGCTAGATTAGTTTATTTCAGTTATTTCCATAGCATAATGTCTTATGGGATCTTGCTATGGGGAAATGCGGCTTAACTTAACTTATCTTCACGCACAATCCCTGACGGGGTAGCCAGAGAGAACAGATCGCCAAGTGTCACGATCCTCACATACCTCTTTCGCTTCTTTCAGATTCATTATCTTCTTCATACATGCACGTCTAGGTATCCGAGTACTCTTGACCCTCCCCTCTTCGAGCAGTTTGCTCACATGGTCTTCGAAAGTTAGTCTAAGTCTACCTCGACACCTTTTAATATTAACTTTCGCGCTATATATTTTCGTCACCATTCGGTCTTCACTCATTCGCTCAACGTGCCCAAACCATCGAAGCACGCCCTTATCAATTTTTGTGATAAGGTCATCTTTCAAACCTGCTATATTGCGAATCTCTTCGTTTCGCTTTCGGTCGGTCATGGTAACGCCGCACATTTTACGAAGAGATCGCATCTCCACTTCATTGAACTTGCTTTTATGCTTCTTCTGGCATACCCAGGTTTTGCTGCCATATAACAAAGTCGGTACCAATACTGCGTTATGTATTGCGAGGCGCGCACACTTTACTACGCCTTGCCTTTTGACGAACGCAGTCAGGGCACCATTGACTTTGTTCCCGGCAACGACACGCCTGTCCACATCTAAATCACATCTTCCATCCCGGCTTAAAGCACTCCCCAAGTATACAATTTCATTTACCTGTTCTAGACATTCCTGATTTACCCATATTTCACACTTGGTTCTCTTTTCGTCCTTTTAAAATACCAGAACCTTAGTTTTATTAGCATTCAAACGGAGACCTTTAATTTCACATTCCTCTTTCATACATATGACTAATGCCTGCAGTTCTGCCTCTGATGGTGCAATAAGCACTGCATCATCAGCATACAGCAGACATTTATGTCACCCAATTTCACACCCACACACCAGCTATCTTTCAGCTTCTGTAAACAGATGTCGAGATACAGTATGAACAGCCAGTAAAACATTACACAACCCTGTTTTACGCCCGTTTGGACGCTAAACTTGGGTGGCAGGTCATGCCCTACCCGCACACAGGCTTTAAAGTCACAGTAAAGTGACTGCACAGCCCTTAGCAATCGACCATCCACACCGTACCCCGGCAACAGTTCCCACATTTTCTTCCTTACAACCTTATCAAATGCTTTCTCAAGATCCACAAAAGCACAGAAAATCTTTTGGTTAGCAGCCAGAAGCTTTCCGTGATCATGCGTAGAAAAAACATTTGATCCGTGCATCCTCTTCCAGGTCTAAATCCGCATTGTGCCTCCCATAGAAATCTTTCCGATTTTTCTTGCATGCTACGTGTCAAAACCTTCGAGTAAACTTTACTTGCTAAACTGGTCAAGCTGATCGCCCGATAGCACCCGCAGCCAAAATGTGAACCTTTACCTTTATATAAAGGCACAATGACTGCAGATCGCCAATCATCCGGGACATCCTCCGTCCGCCAGCACAAATTGCATAGCAGATGAAAGCTGTCCCAGATGCGAGGCCCACCATACTTGAACATTTCAGCAGTAACTCTGTCTAGTCCCGCAGCCTTACCACATTTCAAACTTCGAATCGCACGTTCAATCTCTTTCATACTGATGACCTCAGTGTCATCGAGGTCCGGGTCTGGCGTACCAGTCACGGCGTCATCCCCGGATCCCTCACTAAGATCATCACACGCATACATTTCTCTATAAAATTCGCTCCTTCGCTGCATGACGTCCGATTTTTCTGTGAGGACGTCATTAGTTCTCGAAAGAATTTTGTTCATTCTTAAGGCCGTCGCACCACTTCGGGTCCTTCCAACCTCTTTCCAGAAGAGTTTGGAGTTCTCCTTAAAGTTGTGCGACAACCTTTCGTCCGCTTCCATTCTACACCTTTCACGCATTTCCTCAATGAATGCATTTGTGTGAACTTTCTGCAGCTTATATCTTTCTTTCATCTTCTCTCTCATATCCTTATCATTACTAGAGGCCAAGTAGTCTAACCATGCTTTCTTCTTCTTCTCTACAGCTTCTTTCACTTCATCATTCCACCATGCATCTCTTCTTTTACTACTGCCTCTTTTTATTGTTCCACACACTTCTTCCGCTGCACTTACCATTCCATCCCTAAGGTTCTGCCATGTTCTTTCCACACATTCTTTTCTGTTATCGATGGTGTCAAGCTTTTCGGCTACCCTCGCATGATATTTGTCCCTAGTATCCGCTTCCTGAAGCTTCCAGCTTCGGATGCGACAGACCGACTGTGGTTCTGTTACCGCCGTCCGGTAGCGCTAACCCGCGAACAGACCCCTAAATCTAGTAATCACTAGATAGTGATCCGTTCCCAGGTCAGCACCCCTGAACACTCGCGTATCCATCACCTGTTTTCGCAGTCGGTCATCCACCAGGAACAAATCGATAATACATCTCTCATCTCTCTAGTACACATATGGATTTTCTTGTGATTAAACATAGTGTTTGTCACAAGAAGACCCTTTTCCTTGCATAACGTCAGTATAAGCTTGCCAGCATCATTAACCCTTTTATCGCTAAACTTTCCAAGCACCGACTCGTACCCTGGTCGAGCGGTACCAACCCATCCATTCAAATCACCACACACAACAATTCTTTCGTTTCCTCTAGCCAAATCTAGAACTTCTCTTACATTCTCCCAAAACTCCTCCAGCTCAGCCCTGGACGACGAAGCTACCGGCGCATAAACAGCCAAAAGGAATAACTTCGTCAGTCTCAATTTAAAGCGAACCCAGAAAAGTCTTGAGTTCACAACCTTATATTCAGTCATAACATCGACCAACCGAGACGACAGCAGCACCCCCACTCCCTGGCGGGCGCTCTCGCTCTCCGGGACTCCGGACCATAGAGCTAACGCCTCGCCAGGGAGCTCTTCAGTACTACTGCCCTTCCGTTTGGTCTCCGACATACACACGACATCTAATTCTCTTTCTTTCATTATTTCAATCAACTCATTCGTCTTATCTTTCATGCCTCCTCTAACATTCCACGTGCCAACTCTGCACTCTGTCCTCCACCTTCCGCCGTGTCGGGCTGTGCGTGACGGGTGGCTGTCCCCATCGCCGCTTTGCGCGCTGCATTCCACACCAACGGGGACGAGCTGGTGTTCTTCGCCTTGGGGGGACGCCCTAACTCTCGTTAGCATGGGTGCGCAGCAGAAATGCGGCTGATTCAGAAAATATTTTTGTTTTACTTAGTTTACTTACTTTTGTTAGGGCCGTTAGAGCTACTTTTAACCTAAAATCGAGACAGTCTCTAAGAGATAAATTTAGAGAAATAAATATATTAACTTTGGCCTCTCAGTATATTTACGAAAATTTTATGTTTGTTCACAAAAACAAAGGTAGTTTTAGTAAAAAAAGTGATATACATTCTGTAAACACTAGGAACAAACACAAGCTAGTGATACCAGTTTCTCGACTCCAAAGTCAGTATTTAATTCTTGGGGCAATGTATACGCTATTACAACAGGGTCCCGGAAAGTGTACAGGCTCTCTCTCTCTATTACCAAATTTAAATGTTTTGTTAAGTTAAAACTGTACAAAAAGGGTTGTTATGGTATAAATTAATATATGGTTGATAATAACCCCTTGGAATGAGGTGATCGCTTCCAAGCTGTTTCTAAAATAAATTTGGTACCAACCATTAATGTAAAATATGCTTATAAAAAAAAGTCCCGCTGGGTTTCTTGCTGGTTCTTCCCAGGACAGAGGTTTTTTTTCGAACCAGTGGTAAAGTAAAAAATGACTTTCAATAAGAAAAACATGTGATCTATGTTGAATAAAAAAATTATTCTATTCTGTTGGTAGGTATTTTTGTGTAGTGTTTGTGTAGAGAAATATTTTGACTTAAAAGGTATTTATATTAGTGTGTGAAGTTTTACGTGGATGTGTATGAAAGAAATTATGTAGTTATATACTTCGATTCTGAATTATATATAAAAAAGAAATATCGTCTAAGAACTACAATAATATAACTAAAAATAATATCAATCAGTTTTTTTACTTTAAGTTTGATAGTAGGGATTCACTGGTAAAGACAATGAATTTACCGTTGTCTTCTTTGCGGAGAAGAACCCTCCCGTTTGCTGTCCAACAATGTTTGAAGTTTTTGGCTTTGGCGTACTTGCGGGACAGGTAGAAAAGCCTGCGGGTACGTGCTGTCAGGTTATCTATGATAGATAGATCAGTTGGCCAGGATATTCTAGGGCTAGAACCATTGCGCTCAACTTACCGCCCGAGTTCTTTTTATTATATTCCTTGAAGGCATTCAAGATTTGGTTTTTTAAGATGACCAAATTGATTGTTACAAGTATGGTCTTGCTATTTTGCTTGGAGGGAAGACAACGGATGTTATAAATATCAGAAGGCTGAACTTTGGTAGACAACTACGAGACGATGCGACGGGCAATATCTACTTGGTCGTCTTGAGATAATGGCAGCTTAATAGGCAAATTGCGGAATGCTATTAGACTGGAGCCGGTGAAACGTTCGATCTCTTCTGTGGTGTTCTCTAATTCCGATAGGCAGTCATTATACATAATTTTTCGAGTGTACATTTTTAAGTTCTTCACAAATCTCGTCATATTTGCAGAATAAAAACTCGATGGACTTTTCTATTTCCGAGATAGACGCCAGCAAGTCCAAGCTGAGTTGCTTTATTTCGTTTATTGGCTCAATGATACCCAACAATTTGATATCCGTTTCTTGATTTTTTTTACAGGATAGGAGGCAAATGTGCATGCGGCTCACCTGATGGTAAGTGACCACCGCTGCCCATGAACAACTGCAACACCAGGAGAACCACGGGAATTGCAGATGCGTTGCCGGCCTTTTAAAAATGAGTAGGCTCTTTTCTTGAATGTCCTTAAATCGTATCGGTCCGGAAAAATCACTGATGGTAATCGATTCCACAAGGAAGTTGTGCGAGGAAGAAATCATCTTCTAAATCTTCGATCTTAATATTTTGCCGTTTAATATAAGATATTGTAGGCCTTAATGATGCATTCTAGGCCTAAATATTGCGATGGCAATGCACAGATGTATGTGCGTAAATCACTTGTGATGGGCGGGATGATTAAGCCCTGGGAGACAATAAGATTGGCGGGTGCTAATTATGACAAAAAAAAAAGCAGAACGGAGTAACTGAGACTAAGTAATCTGGCATTTTATTCAATTAACCGCACTGTCGTGGGGATGCTTTTCTGTCTAACAAAAATAGAACTTTATTATCTACATTAGGCTAAATTATAAAGGTATCGTAAATTATATTATTAAGAATTCGCGTCCAGTGATACGGAAACTTGGGTCCCGTTCATTTCAACCTTTATTCGTTTGCAGATTTAATGCTTCGTGAATTCAAGGCCCGTTTGACGTAAAAGAAGAATTTTCTGATAAATGAGTTAAAAGCTACGACTGAATATTTTATCTTGCGAATGAAACAAATGCAATCAATACTCCCTTGAGAATCTTAAACAGGTTGGTTTTTCTAAAACTGAGTTAATTTATATGATTTATCAATTGTGTAAACAATAATTAAAATATAATAAAATAAATATCTTGCAGTGGCATCGTTAATAATTCCACAACCCCATATGATCCTGTGGTTGTATTAAGAGGCGCCAAAGGAAAAGTAACAAAGAGACTCGCAGCAGCATGATGACAACTCAAAAGAATTAATAAATTGCGGCCAACCCGCTTGCAAAAGGTAGCAACTACGGTAATTATCCCCTTTATGAGGCAATCTATGGAGAAGGCCTATGTTTATCAGTGGATCATTGATAGCTTGATAGGCCGCAATGGAAATTGTAAACCGTAGGATTAACATGTACTATTTATTAGAAATTAAGGTATGTCCTACGCTCATAATATATCGTGAGCGTACGAGATACTCATTCTACGTTGGACATATCCAACGTGGAACGAGACGAAGAGACCATATTGAGTTAAATCGACCGTAACGACTACCGAGTTATTCTCTCACTGCTAGCATTTTTTCCTCGATGCTGAGAGTGGATTTGACGTGTAGTGCTGTAGTTGCCTTTTTTGAAACAAAAATGGTACAGAAACTGGCTGTTATACGTGATCGGGAGAAGACAAATTCTCCTCGGTAGCGACGACCCCCAAGGCGTTTGTCCGGCCTTGTCCTTGATGATTGTGTTTTCCTACCAGACATAAAGTCACTGTTGTTGCGGGTGATTCGGTCTAGTAAATGAACACGCTATACATAAATGTGCTCCAAAATTTTAAGGTCCTTTTTTGGTGAATCATAGAACATACTTAAATTAACAATAGGTCTGTTTTTATACTATTCTTTTAAATATTAATAATATTAAAAAAAATCAAAAATAGGATACACGAGGAATTTCTTTCACCATCTCCGGTCAGAAGAAACTTAATTTGAAATATACACATAATATTAAATTTGAGAAGACGAAATTTTTTTCTTACATGGAACACATAAATACGAGTACACTTTATTTTATTTCCACCGACCAAAAAATAAAGAAAAAAAGACGAGGCGCTGCGCACATGTCAAGTGATTCACTCTCTATTCCCACACTCTTATAATCCAACGGGACGGATATTTGACACGACCGGATACAGGTTAGGCGCAAGACCAACGGCTTTACGTGCTTTCAGTACAGAGGTGAAACACCGTCTACTTCTTGACTCCGGGCTACTAGGGAGAATATCTTGATAGAAAAATCTAATAATAGATTAACTGGCCCCATTCGAACCTGGGAATACATGATTAGCAGACACGTTTACTACCACTGGACCAAAGAGGTGGCGATTTCTTTTATTTACGCGAACACTACACATAATATAGGTGAAACAGTACAGACTGGTAATTGCAAATAAAATTTGCCGATAACAAGATCTCAAGACCATGCGCGAAAGATGAGTAACAGTCTTTAATTTGTTGAAAAGATGCCGAGACCATAATCTCATTCCTACCTGTGTCAAAATATCAACCATAAAGGAAATTCGAGGTAGCGCTAAGATCTTAAATCAGGCACGTAAAAAGTGGTTAGTAACTGTTTTCCATCAAAAACGATCCGATCTACACTAGATAAACAAATCCATAGACACATCATGAAGTGAATTAAAGGCAATTTTTACGGCATTTGATTGTAACGTTTGCATAGAAACGTTAAACTGGTTTTTTAATCCGATTGTGCATGCCTTAAGCGCTCATGTTTTATTTATTTATTTATTTATTCTTTATTGCATTCCTTAATCTAAAAGAATACAAAGGGCGGACTTAATGCCTTGTGGCATCTACCATTCAACCCATGGAGTGGTGAGAATTTGAAGTAGGTGTAGCAATATAGAATAAAAACAAAATAGAAATGATAATTAATTACGTTATATATACATTTCACTAATATACACAATAAAAATACTATAAAAATATATCCTATTTATACATGTATACAAATATATACGTACATACATAAATATATATATATATATATATATATATATATATATATATATATATATATATGTATGTCATACCAACATATATATACAAATAGTACATATAAATAATTGTTATATGTAGTTTTTTTTAGTAGTTTAAATATACACAAGTTTTCACTAATAACCTTATTACTATATTTCTAATTTTACGATAATTTTATGTCAAACTTCAATAATAAATATTATACAATCGTGAAAAATATTTCAAAAACTTGTAAATCTTCCATTCTTCAAAGAGATCCAGTAGCAGCCACCGAAGTACATATTCAGGTCACTTCGTAAAGTTCGGAAGTAAGGTCTTATTAAAATTAACAAAATGGCCCCAAATTCTCCACACATATTATTACTCTTTGATGAGTTCCAGTAGCATTCACCGAAGTACACCTTCAGTTTACTGCGTCAAGTCCGGGGTAAGGGCTCATCATCTAACAAAACGAGCCCAAGCTCGGCATACCTATTTCTACTCGATGAGGAATTCCAGTAACCGATACCGAAGTACACTTTCAGGTCACTCCGTAAAGTCTAACACATAAGTATATTTATATATAAATCGTACACACTTTTAGCGAAAAAAATATTCTAAAAAATCTGTGATTATAAAAATAATAATATTACGAATATTTTGTATTTGTAGTGCGATCTTTTTCAGCACGAACCGCTGCAAACAAGCGATACAGTATCCACTTACGACGGTGTGGCGACCGAGCGTGAAGTGAGAGTGAGGCAAAGAGTATAGTAAAATAAATAATTACATATGGCTGCTCAAAAGACTGAAAATTTCGCGATTTCTTAGCGGAAAAAAAATTATAACAAAACAAATCAAAATTAAGCAGCCATTTACATTCCATGTTTTTCCACATGGTAGACGAAGAGATTAAAAAATTGATTTAGTTGAAAAATTTATATTTTCAAAAGTTATCGTGTTTACTCCTCTATGTGGACTTGATAAGTCTACACCATAAACCACTATAACAAATTTTTTTGATGTGAAAATAGCAATTAAACGATTTATAGAATAGAATATTTTTTATTTAATATAAACTTAATAAAAATGACTTTCAATAAGAATTACTTATAATCATATAAGTAATTCTTATTGAAAGTCATTTTTTTACCATTGGTTCAAAAAAATCCTCTTTCCTGGGAAAAACCAGCAAGAAACCCAGCGGGACTTTTTTTTAAATAAATTATACAATATAAACGATTACAAACAGCTATTTACAAATTTTATTTAAGAAACAGCGTGGAAGCGACCACCTCATTCCCAGGGCTTATTATCAACCATGTTTTAATTTATATTATAATAACCTTTTTATGCAGAATATTTAAACTTGGTAATCGAGTTACCTTGTATATTTCCTGGGACTTTGTTGTAATCGTGTATACATTGCCCCAAGAATGAATTACTGACTCTGTGGGGTCGAGAGACTGGTATCACTAGCTTGTATTTGTTCCTAGTGTTTAATGATTGTACATCACTTTTTTTTTACTAAAATTATCTTTGTTTTTGTGAACAAAAATTAAAATTTTCGTAGAGATACTGAGACGCTAAAGTTAATATATTTATTTCTTTAAATTTTTCTCTAAGATACTCTCGGTTTAAGGTTGTAAATAGCTCTTATGGCCTTCAATTCAAATCAGTCAAAATCCCATAAGACATGATGCTATAGAAATAACTGAAATAAACTAATCTAGCTGTCTCAACACTAGTGAAATCTCTAATCTTTTTTACATCTTTTTTTTACTATTTTGTACGTGGTAGAGCCATGCTGCAGTTATATTAGTAGTATAGTTGTAGCACGAATGGGTCGGCTTGATCGGGGAAGGATCACGCATTAACAGAATACCAGGGTAAAATAGCAGCTTAACGCTGCTTTATTTCGTATGGTGAGTGTAGAGAACTGGAAATCCTTTTTAATGGAAAAGAGGCATTCCATCTTAGTCCACACGGGTGACAACGCATCTGCATTTTGATTCACAAACGATGATAGATGTAGATGTCTATGGGCAACAGCAACCACTTACCATCAGGTGAACTATGTGCTCGTTTATCACACTATGCTATAAAAAAACAGCGTTAGCTGCATAGCTTAGTTTGCTTGCTAGTTTCGATATATGGGAACCCATTAAAGCTTTGCGTCGAGAGTTATGCCAAGATAAACAGAAGATTCTACAGAGCTCAATTCTTCCACATTTAAATACACATTGGTATTCAGATTTTTAACATTCGTTGTTGTAAATTTAATA
Source organism: Parnassius glacialis (assembly GCA_033319125.1). Classification (NCBI taxonomy): domain Eukaryota; kingdom Metazoa; phylum Arthropoda; class Insecta; order Lepidoptera; family Papilionidae; genus Parnassius; species Parnassius glacialis. The sequence goes on along the minus strand of JAVANC010000023.1, from coordinate 13,421,592 downwards.
CATTTAGTTTTATTGCCGTTTAAATGCATATGATTAAGGTTAAATCAATGCACTAATTTTGATATAGCATTATTCATTTTGTCATATTTCTATAATAGACGTTTATGTTTAAAGATCAAGGAAGTATCATCAGCAAATAATACTATATAATGATTATCCCCGACAAGGGAAGGTAATAGAATAGAAAAGAATAATTTTTTATTCAATATTTATTAATACATAATACTCATTGAAAGTCATTTTTTATTTACCACTGGTTCGGAAAATACCTCAGGCCTGGGAAGAACCAGCAAGAAACCCAGCGGGACTTTTTTTTAAAACATAATTTCATTTAACAATAATTTTTTTTATACTATTTTTAAATCATTTTTTCATAGAACCAGCATGGTGGCGATCACCCTATTCCCAGGGGTTATTTTTATTCATGTATTCCTTGATATTATATCCCTTTTTGTACAGTTTTTCTTTAATAAAAGTTTAAACTTGTTTATTGACAAACTTTGAATATGTTCTGGGATTTTGTTGTAAAGGCGTATACATTGCCCTATAAATTAATTACTGATTCTGTGGAGTCTGGTAACTGGCATTACAAGCTTATGTTTGTTCCTAGTATTTAAAGTAGGCCCATTCTTATTCTTATTAAAGCTATTTATGTTTTTATGCACATACATTACATTCTCATAAATATATTGCGATGCCAAAGTTAATATTGTTGCGCGCCACTATTAATGTCTTGTACATGGCAACACTAGTTACACTAGCGTCCTCTAGTGTCGAGTAGCAGAACTAGGAGAGTCGAGATCCTTCCAGAAATTTCGGGACCGATATATACTCGAACATTCTAGATGTCGCTACAGTAGAAGGTTCTGGAAACTATCTGAGGCCTTATATAAGGCCGGTATAGACCACGACCGAGGCAGTATTGAATTGGCGATACAAGAGAATACTTCGAAGCGAAATATCGGCGAACTGTGTTTTATTATTAGTGTGATTTTAAGTTGTAATTAGTGTCGTGTAATTAAATAGTCAATTTTGGTAATTCAATCGGCAGTTTGTAATTGTCTCGAACCCCAAGCTCGTAACAATATGTTTATTTCTTTAAATTTTTGTCTGAGGGACTCTTTACAATTTAGGTTATAAATCGCCCGAACGGCTCTCTTTTGCAAAACAAATATAGGTTCAATATCAGTCGCATTACCCCATAGCATAGTTCCATAAGACATTACGCTATGAAAGTAACTAAAATACACTAATCTAGCTGTCTCAACATCTGTGAAACTTCTAATCTATCTTACAGCATATGCTGCAGAACTAAGTCTGCTTGCTAATTTAGATATATGGGGGCCCCATTGAAGTTTCGCGTCAATAGTAATACCAAGAAAAACAGTGGTATCCACAAAACTCAACTTCTCCCCATTTAACAGCACATTGGTATTCGAATGTTTTACATTAGGATTTGTAAATTTAATACACTTTGTCTTATTGCCGTTTAAGAGCATATTGTTGGCGTTAAACCATTGTACCAATTTTGCTAGAGCATTACTTACATCGTCATAGTTAATTAACTGTCGTTTGAGTTTGAAAATTAAAGAGGTATCGTCAGCAAATAATACTAAATCGTGATTGTCCTCTACAAGATAAGGTAAGTCATTAATATAAATTAAAAACAGGAATGGGCCAAGAATCGAGCCCTGAAGAACACCCATTGATACTACCGATCCGGAGGAACCTTTAACATTAATAACTACTTTTTGAATTCTGTTACTTAAATATGAAGTAATAAGTCTAAGCGCCAAATTTTTTACACCGTAATGTCGGAGTTTCCTGATTAATGTTTCATGATGAACACAATCGAAAGCCTTGGAAAAATCACAGAAAACACCTAAGGCATCCTGTGAATTCTCCCAGGCATTTAAAATATATTTCATAAGCTCAACACCGGCGTCAGACATCGAGCGACCCCTTGTAAAACCAAATTGGTTTTTATGAAGTAATTTATTTGTATTAAAAAAAGCTAACAATTGATCCAAAATATTTTTTTTCAAAAATTTTACTGAGAGTTGGTAGTACAGAAATAGGTCTAAAATTAGCGGGGTCCAATGTACTACCAGATTTAAATAAAGGTATTACTTTACTATACTTCATTAAATCAGGAAACACACCAGAATCGATATAAGTATTAAAAATAATAGGCAAGATGAGGTGCAATTAAATCTATTATGGACGCAATAACTGTAACGGAAATCCCCCACAAATTTGCGGTCTTCTTTACATCAATGGTTTTGAAGTATTTTACAACATCTTGCGATAATACTTTTTCCTATCTTAATTCTTTTAAACAGGTGTTAACATCCTGTTTGAATAATGACTCGGCGACTGTTTTAGAAGTAAGTAATTAATATGCACTAAAAATAGGAATGGGCCAAGAATAGAGCCCTGAAAGACACTAACCTTTACGGACGCCGCGGAAGAACTTTTACCATTGATAATAACTTTCTGCATTCCATTAGTTAAATATGAAATAATAAGTTTAAGCGCTGTGTTCTTGACACCATAGTACTGTAGCGTTCTGATTAATGTCTCATGGTGAACACAGTCGAAGGCTTTGGAAAGGTTACAAAACGCACTCAAAACATCCTTTGAATTCTCTCATGCACAAAAAAATGTGTTTTATAAGTTCGACTCCGGCGTTGGTAGTCAAGCTACCCCTTGTAAAACCAAATTGATTTTTATGAATCAATTTATTTATATTAAATAAACTTAACATCTGATCTAATATAATTTTTTCCAAAATTTTGCTTAATGTTGGTAGTACAGAAATTGATCTAAAATTGACGAGGTCTTATGTACTACCAGATTTAAATAAAGGGTTGACTTTACTATGTTTAATTACATCATGAAACACATCAGATTTGAGGCTTGTATTAAAAATTGTGGCTAGATAAGGTGCTACAGTATCTATTATAGATGCAATAACTTTAACGGAAATCCCCTATAAGTCTGCCGTTTTCTTATCATCAGTGGTTTATAAATATTTAACAATATCTTTTGGAAAATCTCTATGGAATAAAAAAGTATTTGAACAAGGCTTTACGTTTTGTTTAGGCAATGATTCGGCGACAGTAGGTAAAGAATTTAATGACTTTGTTGTCAAAAAGGAACATCAGCAAAATGTTTCTCAAAAGCCATAGCAACTTCTTAATTAGATTAAGTTAAATTATCGTTAATATTCAATTCAAAATCCGAATACCGTGGTTTGACCTTGCCCGTGTCAATATAATTTATACTCTATGTCATTTTAACTTTAGCAGATGCAGTTTTAATTTAATTGCTTAAATGATAAACTATAAATTTCCTTAGCTGTGGAGCATACTTTAAAAAAAATTACATTGGTACTCTCTAAGTATAACATTATTATTATATGATCTTTCATTATAAAGCTCGTATAATTTTCGTCTACTTTTATAAATGCCTACTGTCACGTTGTAAAGTTTTAGAGTTAAATATTCGATTAAATTCATAAGTTATAATTTTAAATTATGAACCATACAAATAATCAGTGCTATTTTTCTGCCGACTTCCAAAAAGGAGACGGTACTCAATTCGACGCGTATGTTTTTTTTATGTGTGTTACCCCATAACTTTTTACTGGGTGGACCGATTTCAATGATTCTTTTTTATATGAATGCTGATACTTTTTATGTGGTCCCATATGAATTTGATCAAGGTCAGATAAATAGTTTTTGAGTTATTCTTAATAACTTATATTGAAGTCGGTTATACAAAATTTTTAATTCAAAATTATTTTAATTGTTAAATATATCCATTTTAATTATCTTATAATTATTCATATATTTTACTATGTTACTTATAAACCTCTCCAAACGATGTTCATTTATTGAAACAAACACAACTTTCTCATTTTTGTTTTTGTATATGTAAGACAATGAGACCAACTGTCCCCAGTGATCTGAACTTAAATTTTGAATGATTGATTTATGCCCGGGCTTAACATCTGTAAAAATGTTATATATACAGGTCATACTGGGCTAAGAATTACGTGTCGGTTCTACGAATAAATTAACAAGGTTATACGATTTAAATAATGAGCTAAACTTAATACTAATGGAAGAAGTTTCAAAGGTATTGATTTTAAATGCAAAAGCAAACATAGGTATAGTAAAATTTTAAAAATTAACGATCAAATAAAATGTCAAACATCTGCGTCAACGTCAGAACGAAACGCAACCATTGACCCACGTAGACCACAAACACGGATCATAGATTAAACGCGGCCTATAATCTGTCAAAACAAACTCTGGATGATGCGACAAATAGTATTATCGAAAGGAAGGAATTTTGCAACAACACCGCGAAGATTACCGTACGAAGAAATCATCTGGAGTGTCGAGGATTGTTTATTTAAAAACAATATGCGGAAAGAAGATTTAGAGTTGATACATCAAGACATAACCTACGCAATAAACCAGAACTCACGATTAGCCACGCAGATAAGGGAAATGGTACAGCAGTCATAGATACGTCAAATTATAATTCTAAAATACAAGAACTTTTGTCGAATGTAAGTACTTTACTCTACTACAAACAAAGTAACCCTACCATTTTCTTAGAGAGGCAGACAATGAAACCATGGTCAGTTTTGATGTGCAGTCATTATGCACATGCTTACCTCTTGAAGGCTGCATCTCACTTGTACCTAGAAGGCTGGAAGAAAACATCATGCCCATAGAATATGCAGTACTACTCAAACACTGCCTTACATCTGGCTACCTATTGTGGAAGGAAGAATTCTACAAGCAAATAGATGGTGTGACGTTGGGATCAGCTGTATCTCACATTGTTGCCGATATATTCATGAAAAACATTGAGGAGAAAACTTTCCTTACTTCTCCCGTAATTTCAAGATTCTAGAGGCAGTACGTCAATGAAACTTTCACAATTCTACCATTAGATAAAATAATTGCATTTTTAGATCATCTTTACTCCATAAATTCTAAAATTTATTATTAATTTATTTAGTTTTTTAAATGGGTTAGTAGATCGGAATCCTGAATATCACTTGAACCACACTGTGTATAGAAAAAGACACATACATACATATACTTTAACGATGGTTCTCACCACTATCCTTCAGAATAAACTACCGTGGGTAAGTCTGTATTTCAGAGAGCTCGAGGCATCTGTGACAGTAAACACCTGGCCGGCGAGCTAAAATACTTCAAGCAAGTTTTGCACGACAACGAGCTTCGGGTTCCGCGCCTACATCACATTGAACGAGTGAAACCGGTCATAGTCGAGCATTTTCCTCCGGTATTGCCATGTCCCGGAAGTGTAACTGACACGATAGACTACATCTTGAAGCGTGCTTCAATTAAAACACACTTCAAGCCGCTAAAGAATATAAGTCAGTTTTTACCATCGGTCAAGCTTGATTGTGAATATGGTCTCTCTAACATAGGACAAACTAATAGATCAATAAAAACCTGCGTTATAGAACACATATCTAATGTTACGAATCAACGCTCCGGGAAGGCTGCAATCTGTAAACATGTACAGGATCACCCTCGCCACTATACCAGATTTGATAGACCACAAATCTCTCGCTAAAGGACACCGATTCCTTCGAAGGATGATTCGCGAGACTATTTATATAAATCAAAAAACATCCTAGTTTCAATAGAGAAGATCGCTGGGTGCTACCATCTGCTTGGGACCCTATAATTACTTAAATTCAACCACAATCCTAGCACCAATCCAATACACTAGAAGACTTCAAGATACTATAACTTTCTTAGATCGAAACACGCGGATAAACATCAGTCCCCTCCATGAACATGGGCGCTGTAAAGTGTTCGAAACTTCGGGAATATAAAATAAGTTAATATACGCGATAAAGTCCGTAACAATAAGGTAGTGTATATATTGATGTAGTCACAGAAGGACAGAATTGAAAATATCTCATGAGTTATTCACAATTCTGTAAAGCAAAATAACGTCTACGTCAACGTAACGTAAAAATCAGTATGTTTAGGTAATTGCACTCTGTGTGTATACATCAATCAGTCTTTAATTAGGAGTAAACTAAACAGAAACTAATTAATAATACAACAGGAAATTAATTACCTGTTTGTATTACGTTTTCAAATCAAAACTGTATTAGAATTAAACTGTATTTATTGTTATGTTGTTATAGCAGCATTACAAAAAGAAAATAATAAGAAAAGAAGTTGGGTTCAGGATATAAATGAAGAAATGTTTGGCAAGTATTATTTCCTTCTTTTAATTTATATATAATTTTCTTCAACTTACGATTAGTAAGCTATCAATTGGGCAACATACAAGGTAGAGCCATGATATAGCTATATTAGTGGTATAATTGTAGAAATGGGTTAACGCTGCTGTGTATCGTATGGTGAATGTAGAGAACCGGAAAGCCTTTTCACTGGAAACAAGACATTCCATCTTAGTCCTCAAGGGTGACAACGCATCTGCATTTTGATTCTTAATCGAGGATAAATGTAGATGTCTATGGGCTACAGCAACCACTTACCATCAGGTGGATTGTGTGCTCGTTTGCCACCCTTATCCTATAAAATCCTATTATCACTGGTTCAGAAAATACTTCTATCCTGAGAAGAACCAGCAAGAAACCCAGCGGGACTTTTTTTAAACATATTTCACTTAGCAATAATTTTATACATACAATTTTTAAATGAATTTTCGCAGAACTAGCATGGTGGCGATCACCTTATTCCCAGGGGTTATTTTCATTCATTTATTCCTTGTTATTCCTGTAAACTGTACAAGAAGGGTTATTTTAATATTATAATAACCCTTTTTGTATAGTTTTTCTTAAATAAAACTTTTAAACTTGTTTATTGACAAACTTTGAGCATGTTCTGGGATTTTGTTGTAAAAGCGTATACATTGCCCATAAATGAATTACTGACTCTCTGGATTCTAGTAACTGGCATTACATGCTTATGTTTGTTCCTAGTAGTTAAGGTATAAACATCCTTATTCTTATTAAAGCTATTTATGATTTATGTACATACATTACTTTTTCATAAATATATTGTGATACCAAAGTTAATATCTTTATTTATTTAAATTTATCTCTGAGGGACTCTTTAAAATTTAGGTTATAAATCGCCCGTATGGCTCTCTTTTGCAAAACAAATATAGCTTCAATATCAGTCGCATTACCCCATAGCAAAATTCCATAAGACATTACGCTACGAAAGTAATGGCTAAGTTGACGGCTCCGTGGCGCAGTGGCTTAGCAATGAGTTGTTGCGCTGGGGGCCGCGGGTTCGAACCCCGCATGGAACAAGTATTTGCATGGCCTACAAATAGTTGTTACGGGTCTGGATGTTTGTCCTTGTACAATTTATGTTTGTAAACTGCCTCCACGACACAGGAGAAAATCCTAGTGTGGGGGTAAAGTTTTTAAAACAAATAAAAAAAACTAAAAAACACTAATCTAGCTGTCTCAACATCTGTGATACTTCTAACCTTTTTTACAGCATATGCTGCAGAACTAAGTCTGCTTGCTAATTTTTATATATGGAGTTCCCATTGAAGTTTCGCGTCAATAGTAATACCAAGAAAAACAGTGGTATCCACAAGACTCAACTTCTCCCCATTTAAAAGCACATGGCTATTTGAATGTTTTACATTAGGTAATGTAAATTTAATACATTTTGCCTTATTGCCTTTTAAGAGCAAATTTGTGGCGTTAAACTAATATACTTATTTCGATAGAGCATTATTTACATCGTCATAATTAATTGACTGCCGTTTGAGCTTTAAAATTTAAGACGTATCGTCAACAAATAATACTATATCGTGATTGTCCCTTACAAGATTAGGGAAGTCATTAATACAGATTAAGAACAGGAGTGGGCCAAGAATCGAGCCCTGAGCAACGTCCATTGATACTACCGATCCGAAGGAACCTTTACCATTAATGACTACTTTTTGAGTTCTGTTACTTAAATATAAAATAATAAGTCTAAGCGCCAAATTTGCAGTTGGATAGGTTTCGTACTCTGATTCTATTTGGATAGCCTAGTACTTGGATAGCCATCATATCCCTACTGTACAAACACTTGAGTACTTTGATATACCGACAGTCAACTTGGCTACACTGAAGGGACTGTAGCACCGCCCGAATTTCGACGGGATCAAAGGTCATAGTCCACATATGCAACGCAAAGTGACAGATTTTACTCTTATCTCATGGTCTATGGTTTCCGGTTTCCGAAAAGGCTTTAGTACCCCTTTTCGGAAAGCACCTTGTTCGGGAGGCTGGAATTCGTCAAGTATGCGTGTGAGATGATTTGTAATGACTCTCGAAAACAGCACGTAGACGCGGTTCAGAAGCGAAATCGGTCTGTAAATCTTCCAGAGGGCGTTGTTGCGTTTCTTGAAGAACAAGACCACCGCACTTCTTCTTCATGCATCTGGAGTGATCCCAAGATGGAGGATGGAACTAAATCTAATAAATGCTGGTATGTAATAGCTGAGATAATTTTGAACATGCTCACAGACTGCAGACTTTCCGGAAAGTCGGTTCCTCAAGTCAGCTATATGTTCTGTTACGTGGGTTTTTATAGATCTTTTGTTTCTCCTATGTAAGAAAGGCTACATTCACAATCCAGCTTGTACACTCCTGCATCTTGTACAGGAATTTGACACTTGACGGATCGTAGAAATTGACTTATCTTCTGCGGCGGCTTGTAGTAGGTTTTATTGGAAACTCCCTTCCAGATGAAACCAATTGTGTCTGTGACTCCTCTGCCGTATAGTAGCAAGCACACGCTTAAAGGTGGCCGGCTTTACACGATCTCAGTGATGTAGTAAGTGCAGGACCGGAAACTCGTTGTCATGCAATATTTTTTTTGATGTGCTGAAGCTTGGCGGCCAGATATTTTCTGTCACGGATCCCTTGTGCTCTCTGAAACAAAGATATTCCCACGATAGCTAACTGTGATGGATGGTGGTGAGATTCGCCGTTTAAATATCGGTTAGTATGGGTCTTTTTCCTATACACAATGTAACTTACTTAGAAGTTAACGAATTATCTAGCTAAAGAATAAGTTAACTATGACATTGGGACATCATACACCTCAGTCCTCATGACCATTAGTGCTGTAAAGCACTCGAAATGTTGGCAAATAAAAAGCTAAATTAACCGCGATAGAATCCGCAAAATTAGTTTAATTTAATGCGTAGTGTTTGCGTAAATTTAAGAAATCATTATAAGTAACACAAGCATGCAAGCACATTCTTCGAAAGTTGCACTTCTAGCAATGCACCTAATAATATTTGTCGTTGATGATGACGACGATGATTACTGAATTATCCTATAGTAGTAATTTACCATCTAGTGGACTATGAATACGTTTATCACAGCCATTTCATCCCAGTGGTGTACTTAAAGTAGCCCGATAATTAGATTCTAATGATATTGTTGCCTCCAAATGATGAACTAAGAATCATTGTGCATGTATCCCGGATGTAAAAAACCCATGATAATAACGATAGCAGGCTTCGAAGAGAGGTCTGCTATTATTACCACCAGTTAACCTAGAACACTGTAAGTAGCAGTCGACACTTAACGAATAAATGTATATAAAAATGGTACTAACATTATAACTTTTCTATACAAACTCTTTTGCCAAGCAAAATGCCAAACAACACTTTTTTGACAAATTTACAACAAACTCACCAGTTGGCAGTCAATTTGGTGAACACAGAGCAAATACCCTCGCATTGATAATGGTTTTTCCAATAGTTAATCTCATTTAAGTATAAATCTCATTGTTTCCTAGTATTATCTAATAAAAAATTTTGTGAAGTTTAAAAGAAAGTTAAAACTACTTCTAAATTTGTATTAGGCCTATTATTCAATGAACCAAAAATTTTAATATTAAATTCTTACTACGTTTTTAAGGAAAATTTAATTTCCGTTACACTAACAAAATTATCTTCTGAAAGTTATTTGATTAATGAAGTTTGAAAGATTAAAATTTTCAGTCAAAAGTTTATTTAAGGCACTAAAACCGCCACGTTTCATAGTTAGCAAAAGCTAAAACTTCTTTATTAAATATGTTTTCGTATTAAATTAAATGCCCGAGTTAAAACAAACATAATTATATTTTTTTCGCTTGGTCAAAAAACTAATGAATGTGGAATTGTACTACTGGTATGATAACTCTGATCAAGAAGATTAGTATCAAGAGTATTATTTTTTTTGAATATTTTAGGTTCCACTCGAGTGCTTATGAGAAGAAATAACGAATAATTTATCAGCAGATTCATACTGATCATGATTACGGAACAGTAAATTATCTTAGAACGCTACTGTTGACGATGTTTCAGACTTTACAGCTTGCGCCACGATTTCTCAACGCCATGGCACAAATGTTGGGCACGTAAATTTGCAATATAGAATAAAAAAGCGTAGTTTTTCTGTTGCAATTGCAAACCCATTTGGCCGTGCGCTTTGTTGATAACAATAGTAAGAGGAGTCTCAAAATCAGGAAAGAGGAAATCAGAATCTCAGAGGAGATAAATATTAAATGGTTTTTAACTAACCTTTATGTCAATTTATATAAATATTTTATTACATACGATATTAAAAACTATAATAATAATAAAAAAACTAAAACTAGAAACTTAATTATCATATAGTCCTACTCTCCGCGGTTTCCCCGATGACGAGAAAAGAACCAGCCCTCTTATCACTAGCAGCACCGACCAACCGCGCATGGAGTTCCTTTAAGAACTTCACCGCACGTGGACCCGACTGACCGACAGTCTCTACAGCAAATGGCACAAATATAATATATTAAATTAGAATAAGAGGTCTGTAGTAATTTTAAGAATCTAATGGATTATTATATTTTGTCGCCTTTTTTTATTTTCGTGACACAAAGCTTCGTCTGGTCAAAAAATTGCTTTGTTAATTAATTTAACAAGAGAAGATCTTCAGAAAAAACTTCAGAACATGAGGTGCTCTGTTTGGTACCTGTGGGACAAATAAAGGACTTACTGCAATCTGGCGGCTGGTTTACTGATACTACAATTCATTACCAAATTGTTCATAAATGGCTGGCACGTATTACACAATTATCAGTTGTTATTACTGCAATCACTGCTTCTTCTTTGGTTTAATTATTTTAGCGCGCCGAATTATTGATGCGGGGTTATGATAATATTCCTAAATTTGATGTTATCTTTTAAGGATTTTGCGGAACTCAAGCGCACAGGTGCGTTATCTAGGCGGGGCGATCGTAGACTGAAGAGGTAGAGAGCATCCTGAAGCGGGAAGACGACCAATGTGTGTGAGTAAATGAGAGATTAGCGAATGTAATAGTTGAATGAGTGTATGCATAAAATGGCCAATCCATGGCTCCCCTGCCTTGAAGGAATCCTCCACAGAAATTGGGTTGGATTATTGTAACAAACTGACACAGCTTCGTCCCACCAATCGTGAATTTCAACGCATGTTAACTTGAGTCGAGTTTCTTCCGAGTTGGCACATCTCTACTACAATTTTTTTTTAATATTTCATTATCAGAACCAATGAACTCTTAGAGTATTCAACTAACAGGAGACGCCATGCGCATAAAGTTCCGAACAAAAAAGTCTGTCACTTCTAGCGGGAGGCGAGGTAACGCACACTAAGCAAATCGTAAACATTGGGCCACGTCGTTACGCACGCACACAGCATAATATGAGCACACGATTAAGCAAAACGCACACAACCTTGAAAATCTCTTATAAATGTCTCATCGTTACAGTGCATAAGCCATAAACAACTAGTGCGAGGGCCTTGTTGATATGGATATGTCGATGAAATTTTATGCAAGTTACATTAGCAAATTAAATAAAATAAAAATGAACAAATGTTTAATGATTAATATTACATTCAAAGTAAATTAAAAAAAATACATAAGGTACAATACAATAATACAAAATTACCAAAATTAAAACAAATTGAAAAAGTATTATATTATATTTTAACTGGTTTTTAAAGTGAATAAGTTTGGTAAATGTGACGAATACACTTTTTGGGATCACTCTTTTTTTGCGAGGTAGCTAATTCTGGTGCTTGCATATTTTTCCATCACCAAGTTTGCCAGTTCAATGTTATGTGGAACGTAATCATTATCGAAATAATGTTCCTGTATGCTTAAAAATATATAATATGCCTAGTCTATGAAATGATTTTACCATTTTTGAATGTCATGATAACCAGAAAGGTAATCTGTATAGGGGTTTAAAACGGTCTAATTTTACAGATTTTACCCAACCTATAGAGTAAACCGTTTTAAGGCTTAGGGTTGAACTACATCTGGCAGCACGGAATCGCACTTTCCTGTGCTTCTATCCTTTTTGTTCACTCAGAAACGTTATTTACTAGAGCGAGAAAGAGAGCGGGAGTGTATAGTTTTACCGGTAAACCGCTTTCAAAAGTTTATATATCATTCTTAACAATCCATACTAATATAATATTATAAATGTGAAAGTTTTTGTGTTTGTTTTTATCCTTCCTTTACGCAGCAACGGAATGGAGCAATTAAAAAAAATTAAACATTTGCTTTCTCTTGGTCGAAGTTTACGCTAAACCAAACATACTTTTTTTCGTCATTTTACTTAGGATTGAAAAATAATTAATGTCTTCGTAAAAAGCGGTAATATTTTGTGTTCTACAGTACAAAAGTGTAGTACTCTGTATATGTTTAATAATAATAGATTATAAATATGACACTGAAATTATTTGTTTGTCCTTATTTATTTATTTAAGCGCTAATAATTCGTGTCTCATCTGAAAACAACAATTTGGTTGACACCATCTAAGAGAATAAACTTGTAAATAACATTTTAAAATGAATAAATATCGTTCACTAAACCTAACCTAACCTAACCATTTCGATTTGTTACATGTTTTGAATTTTATCCTTCATAATGTAAAATAAACTTGTAGCAAAACAATAAACTTACTCGTACTTCCAATAATTTCAAAGTCGGTACAGCAGTTTCATTTAATTTCCTTTAATTATTTGATTGGATTACGAAAACCGATTAGTCAAAATGCTCGGAACAAAGAGTGCTTGTTCGTTTAGGTACCCAGGTTATATGATCGCCACATGCTTTTATCCAAATTTGGCGCCTGTAAGGATCTTTTGGAAAACTGTAAAACCAAAGATCTTTTTTAAACATTGTACAAAAAAGAATTTTAAATAACACCTTAGTATTATATATCAAAGTATTGCTTATAGTCAAATAAAAACATCGACACTAAAGATTACAGTGAACATCACTATTATAGTCTTGATGATACCATTTTATATACTCGAAATTTCCCTTCTTTTCGTTTCATAACGTAACATAATGAAATGAAAATATCTATTTAAAATGTTTTAAATGTATAATGTATACAGTAAAACAATTTAAATTGATGTTTTCATTTTGTTAAAAACGACTAAAGATTATTAATGTTGTTTGAAATAATATAGTTTTGCAAATACATCACAATAATATTGATGAATTTAAGACTATTCATAACACGATTTTGTCTTGTGTAATTAGAACAAAGAGAAACGACATTTGTCTACAATTAAGCAAAATTTAATTATCCTAGTAGTGCAAAAGTCCTTACTATAGTATTAATACTTTAAGTTGGCAACACTACCTGCTCAGCTATATTAATCACAATTTTCGTGATTTAATGCTTATATTAATTATTGAAATCAAAATAAATACTAAAAGATGAAAGGTAACGCCGTCTTTTTGTAAATTTGAGGTCTGTGATCTTTTTTTACAAGAAAACACACTGCAACTCGGCATTTTTCTGGAGGTCAACTCACGCTTATGACTACTTGGTAACTGACGCCGTACGCGGCGCAACTAGTTTTATATAACGGAAATGATCCGCCCTCTCGTACTTTTGACAGCGGGGAACGCTCTTCAATGTCCTCTCCTGTTAATTGAATACTCTAAGAATGAACTAAACATATATATCAAAAAAATTCTTTTTTCAGATTTTTTGATTCAATTTCGATTTTCATACAATCATTATGCTACTAATAATTAAATGGTATAACGAACTTACTTTAAGGACGCGTTTGCAAAATTGATAGGTATAGAATCGAACTACTACACGACACTACTACTGACTACTGACACGGGTCACACACACAAGTGTACGCACGGTTAGCAGCGGGAATCGTAATCAAGTAAAATATTTTGATACTTTAAAAGATTGATTTTTTTTCTCATTTCTTATGTATACCTACCAAAATATACTTAGATACGAAATTCGAATACCTATCTATGTGATCTGAAAGTGTACTTCGGTGAGTGCTGCTGGAACTCCTGGACGAGTAGAATAAGGTGTGCCGAGTTTAGGCTCGTTTTATTAGTAATGATGAGACCTTACCTCCGGACTTGATGAAGAGACCTGATGGTGTACTTCAGTGACTGCTGCTGGAACTCCTGGACGAGTAGAACTAAGTGTGCCGAGCTTGTGCTCGTTTTGTTAGTTATGATGAGACCTTACCTCCGGACTTGATGGAGAGACCTGATGGTTTACTTCAGTGACTGCTACTCTGTAACTCCACGATGAGTAGCTAGGTGTGCCGCGTTTGGGCTTGATTTGTTAGTTATGATGAAGCCTTACCTCCGGACTTGATGGAGAGACCTGATGCTGTACTTCAGGGACTACTGCTCTGTAACTCCTCGACGAGTAGAACTAGGTGTGCCGAGTTTGGGCTCGATTTGCTAGTTATGATGAGACTTCACCTCCAGGCTTGATGGAGAGACCTGATGGTGCATTTCAGTGACTGCTCCTGGAACTCCTGGACGAGTAGAACTAAGTGTGCCGAGTTTGGTCTCGATTTGCTAGTTATGATGAGACTTTACCTCCAGACTTGATGGAGAGACCTGATGGTGTACTTCAGTGACTGCTGCTGGAACTCCTGGACGAGTAAAACTAAGTGTGCCGAGTTTGTGCTCGTTTTGTTAATAATGATCAGGCCTTACCTTCAGGCTTGATGGAGAGACCTGATGGTGTACTTCAGTGACTGCTGCTGGAACTCCTGGACGAGTAGAACTAAGTGTGCCGAGTTTGTTCTCGTTTTGTTAATAATGATGAGGCTTTACATCCGGACTTGATGGAGAGACCTGATGGTTTACTTCAGTGACTGCTACTCTGTAACTCCTCGACGAGCAGAACTAGGTGTGCCAAGTTTGGGCTCAACTTGATAGTTATGATGAGACCTTACCTCCGGACTTGATGGAGAGACCTGATGGTGTACTTCAGTGACTGCTGCTGGAACTCCTGGACGAGTAGAACTAAGTGTGCCGAGTTTGGGCTCGATTTGCTAGTTATGATGAGACCTTACCTCCGGACTTGATGGAGAGACCTGATGGTGTACTTCGGTGACTGCTGCTGGAACTCCTGGTCTAGTAGAACTAAGTGTGCCGAGTTTGTGCTTGTTTTGTTGCTATACGTGGTAGAGCCATGCTGTAGCTATATTAGTGGTATAGTTGTAGCACAAATAGGTCGGCTCGACCGGAGAAGGACAACGCTCTCACAGAAAACCAGCGTAAAATACAAGCTTAACGCTGCTGTGTTTCGTATGGTGAGTGTAGAGAACCGGATACCCTTTTTACAGGAAATGAGGAATTCCATTTGGTCCTCACGGGTGACAACCCGCATCAAACCACGCATCTGCGTTTTGATTAGTAATCGAGGATTGTTGTAGATGTCTATGGGCCGCAGCAACCACTTACCATAAGGTGAACTGTGTGCGCGTTTGTCACCATTATGCTATAAAAAAGCTGGTTCATGGTGCGTTACTGTCGCAGAAGAAATAATTCCAGAAAAATCTTTTCAATTTGGAGGTGTTATATTGTTTGGCATTCCATCTTAGTCCTCACGGGTGACAACGCATCTGCATCTTGAGTCGTTATTTAGGATAGATGTAGATGTCTATGGGTCGCAGTGGCCACTTACCATCAGGTGGACTGTGTGCTCGTTTGTCACCCTATCCTATAAAAAAATGAAAATAAAAATATTGATAGACTTTTACCAAATGTCTTATATCTCGGCATCTAAAACAATAATTGAGTTATGAAAGTTATACAATATACACTTTACTATAAAAGATAAGAAGCATAACTAATAGAAGCATTCACCGAAGTACACCTTCAGGTCTTTCCATCAAACCCCGAGGTATGGTCTCATCATAACTAACAAAACAAGCCCAAACTCGGCACACTTAGTTCTACTCGTCCAGGAGTTGCAGTATCAGTCACCGAAGTGCACCTTCAGGTCTCTTCATCAAGTCCGAAGGTAAGGTCTGATCATAGCGAATAAAATGAACCCAAACTCGGCACACCTAGTTGTACTCGTCCAGGTGTTCCCGTAGCAGTCACCGAAGTACACCATCGGGTTTCTCCATCAAGCATAGAGGTAAGGTCTCATCATAACTATCAAGTCAAGCCCAACCTTGGCATACCTAGTTCTACTCGTTGAGGCGTTACAGAGTAGCAGTCACTGAAGTACACCTTCAGGTCACTCCACCGAGTCCGGAGGTAAGGTTTTATCATAACTAACAAAACTAGCCCAAATTCGACAGCTGGTTCTACTCGTCCAGGAGTTCGAGTAGCAGTAACCGATGTGCACCTTCAGGTCACTCCATCAGTTCCGGAGGCAACATCTCATCATAACTAACAAAACGAACCCAAATTCGACACACTTAGTTCTACTCGTCCCGGAGTTCCAGTAGTAGTCACTGATGTACACCTTCAGGTCACTCCACCAAGTCCGGAGGCAAGGTCGCATCATAACTAACAAAATGAGTCCAAACTCGGCACACCTAGTTCTACTCGTCCAGGTGTTCCCGTAGTAGTCACTGAAGTACACCATCAGGTTTCTCCATCTAGCCCGGAGGTAAGATCTCATCTTATCTAACAAAACAAGCCCAAACTCGGCACACTTAGTACTACTCGTCCAGGAGTTCCAGTAGCAGTCACTGATGAACACCATTAGGTCACTCCATCAAGTCTGGAGGTAAGGTCTTATCATAACTAACAAAACGAGCCCAAACTCGACACATGTAGTTCTACTCGTCGCAGAGTTCCAGTAGCATCACCGAAGTTCACCTTCAGGTCACACCAGTCCAAGACGAATAGGTATTTCTTGATAATCATCATAACAAAACCATTGCTGAACATAGGCCTCCGCCAAGGAATGCTACAAAGCACGGTCCTGAGCCACCTGCATCCATCGACTTCCTGCATGTCTCACCAGGTCGTCATTCCATCTTGTGGGGGGACGACACTTCGCCTTTATTTATTTATATGTAAAATACACTTTTAGCGAAAGAAAATATTATAATAAAAATGATATACAATATTATTTTACCTTTTCAAGTACCTATGTATCAAATTCCAATATTTTGTGTATGTACAGCGATCTTTTTCTATATGAGCTCCTGCAATCAGGCGTTACAATATCATTCACGACGGCGGCCGAGCGCGGACTGTGGCTGTGGTTTCATCGAAATTTTTGTACAACAAACCAAAACAGGCACCAAAAATAAAATAACCCTTATTGCAATACTTTATGATTCATCCGTATTAGCAAAATATGTGAAAAAATAAGCATTAGTTTTTATTTTTTTACGACTATTTGTGACATTTTGATTAAAAGTAAACACCACTATTTTTTATTGAATATGTCTGCCTACTTAAAGTATTTTTAGAAATCTTATATATGTTGATAATAGAACAAAAAATGTACCTAAACATGAGCGGGATCGTTAATTTTGTAGAAAATGGCTAGGAAAGATCGTTTTTACAATATAAGAAACTATTATTTTCAACAAAAAATTTACCACCATTTGAAGATAAAGAACCAATCTATACGTGGTACTTATTAGTTATATCTGATTTGGTTTAGTTTTGTCACAAAATGTACCGAAAAAAGCATAATTTTGCCCGATTTGCAAACGCGTCCTTAAGTGAAGTTCAACCATAATTATACTCTCTCCTTGTCAGATACACTCTATAAAACATGCAGTACGCCGTATTTTATACCTGTACGTTAAATGCAATGTCATTATGTTTAAAGCAAGGAATTAGATGATCAACCCTATACCAGGGAGGGCTGGGATGGGAGTACCATCTCGGACAAGGAGCTTTGTATAATAATGGTTGAACTTCACTTAAGCTAAGTTCGTTTAACCATTTAATTATACTCCCTCTTTGTTCGAGACGTTCTTTACAACATGTAGATGTTTAAAGACAGGGTTGCGAATTATAATACCAATGAATGAAAAAAATTGCAATTTTCCTTATTTTATAAAAAAAATTGAAGATATTACATATTTGATTTGATAACATAAAATAAATTATCTTTATATTATAACATTTCCTTATACACTTAATGCCAGCTTGATTGCAGCAGAAGTGGCCCGTAGAAAAACTATAATTGTCGAAAAAACACAATTATCTGGAATATCTATTCCCGTTTAATTTAAGTAAATTTTAATTTCATTATCATCATCATCATCATAATTAATATTATATATAATATATATATATATATATATATATAATATTAATTATATATTATATATAATTAATATTATATTAGCCTTTCATAATTCCACTGCTGAACATAGGAATGCCACAAAGCACGGTCCTGAGCCACCTGCATCCATCGACTTCCTGCATATCTTACCAGGTCGTCACTCCATCTCGTGGGGAGTCACCCTATACTTCGCCTACCGGTACGAGGCTGCCACTCAAGAACCTTTCTTCCGCATCGGTTGTCGGTTCTTCGAGCTATATGGCCGGCCCACCCCCACTTTAGCTTACTAATCCGTTGGGCTATGTCGGTTACTCTGGTTCTACTGCGGATATCCTCATTCCTAAGTTAATCACGCAGAGAAACTCCGAGCATAGCCCTCTACATAGCTCGCTGAGCGACCTTGAGCTTCCTCATAAGACCAGCAGTGAAGGACCACGTGTCAGATCCGTAAGTCATCACTGGCAACACGCACTGGTTGTACAATTTCGTTTTAAGGTTTTGAGGTATGTCTGACGAGAAGATGTGTCGTAGCTTCCCGAACGCTGCCCAGCCGAGTTGAATCCTTCGATTGACCTCTCGGTTAAAGTTGGACTTACCTAGTTGGACTATTTGTCCCAGGTAAACATACTAGTCAAAAACTTCGAGCTTAGTGCTCTCAACAACTACCGGCATAGGCGTGAGGTGTGACATGGACATTAAACATAATCTTTGTTTTGTCCATGTTATCTTAAGACCTCTCCTTTGGGAGACACTATTGAGGTCATTGAGCATAGTGTTTAGGTCCTACAGCGATTGTGCTATAAGGACTATATCGTCGGCAAATCGTACTCGCTATTGATGTTAATACCGTATCCTTTCCAGTCCAGAAGCTCGAAAACGTCTTCCAATGCAGCGGTGAAGAGTTTCGGAAATATAACGTCACCCTGTCTTACACCTCTCCGCAATTGGATAGGTTTCGCACTCTGGCACTCTTTCGCATTCTAAACTCGGATAGCCATCGTAGCCCTACTGTAAAAGCACTTCAGCACTTCGGTATACCGACAGTCAATTTGGCACCGCTGAAGGGACTGCAGCACCGCCCGAATTTCGATGGAATCAAAGGATTTCTCATAGTCCACATACGCCAGGCTTAGTGGCAAATTGTACTCCTCGGACTTCTGTACTACTTGCCGAAGGGTATGTATGTGGTCTCTGGCGCTAAAGCCCTTTCGGAAACCGGCTTGTTCGGGAGGCTGGAAGTCGTTAAGTTTGCGTGCGAGACGATTCGTAATGACTCTCGAAAACAGCACGTAGACGCAGCTCAGAAGAAAAATTGGTCTGTAGTTCTTCAAGAGAGCATTGTCACCTTTCTTGAAGAACAAGACTACCGCATTTCTGCTCCACGCATCCGGTGTAATGGTACCATGGAGGACGAAATTAAAGAGCCTCTGAACGACTTCCAGTACCGGTTTTTCACCCGCTTTCAGAAGCTCCGCTGTAATTCCAACCTCGCCTAGGGCCTTGCCGTTTTTAAAATGCTGGAGAGCCATTCTAATCTCCCTCAGACTGTATAATATGGAATATCTTCGGAATAGTGTCGGATAAAACACGCTCATGGATCGTTACTCACACTTGCGTGTTTTTTTTATACAATAGGGGGCAAACGAGCATGCGGCTCACCTGATGGTAAGTGACTACCGCCGCCTATGAACAACCGCAACACCAGGGGAATTGCAGATGCGTTGCCGGCCTTTTAGAAATGTGTAAGCTCTTTTCTTGAAGGTTCCCAAGTCGCATCGGTCCGGAAAATTCGCTGGTGGTAATTGATTCCATAAGGAAGTTGTGCGAGGGAGAAAACTTCTTCTAAATCGCACAGTGGTGGACCGCCAATCATCCAGATGATATGGATGGTAACGCGAGTTTTGTCGCGATGTGTGATGGTGAAATTGAGCGGCTGGAATTAGTCCGAACAATTCCTCGGAGCACTCCCCGTGATAGATGCGATAAAATACGCAAAAAGAGTTGCAACATCTCTACGCAGTGCCAGTGTATCGAGCCGATCAGAAAGAACTCGGTCGTCGTCGATTCGAACCAGTCTGCGCTGGATGCGGTCAAGTGGAAGGAGCTGGCACTGGGGTGCCCCGGCCCAGATATGAGAACTGTATTCCATGTGGGGGCTAACTTGCGCTTTGTAAAGTTGCAAGAGATGTGCCGGCATGAAATACTGTCTCGCTCTGCTGAGCACGTAAAGCTTTTTAGAGGCCAATTTGGCCTTCCCTTCCAAGTGACCACGAAACTGAACACTATTCGATATGTCGACGCCAAGGATTCCAACACTGGCTGAGGCAGTAAGGGGAGTGCCCTGAAACCGAGGAGATACGACAAAGGGGTTCTTTTTCGCGGTAAACGCGCAAACTTGTGTCTTCTGGGGATTGAACTGGACTAGATTTAGTCGGCCGCAATCCGAGACTTTGTTAAGCAAAGACTCGACTTCAGACACGTTTCTCCCGGTACTCGGCGACGTTTTCCCGAGAAATATTGGCACGGCTGGTATATAAGGCATCACCAGTGCTGTCGTCTGCATAGCAATGAATGCTACCAGTTAGCAACATATCATTGATATTCAGGAGAGACAGCGTTAGTGATAGCACGCAGCCTTGTGGAACACCAGCGTTGATAGGCTTGAAAACAGAGCATGCACCGTCTACTATGACCTTGACGCTACGATCAGCAAGAAAACTGGTGATCCATTTGCACAATTTCTTGGGAAGCCCATAGGAAGGAAACTTTGAAAGAAGCGCTTTGAAAAAAATTATGAGGAAAAAACAAAGGAATGACTGTTTTTAAAACTCAAAAGTACCAGCTAAATGAATTTATATGTTTTAATTTGGAATTATTAACCTAAGAGGGGATATTTCAGATCAAAGCGGTCAGTACGACAAACGCTAATTTCATATGTAAGGTATGTAATGTAATAATAATTGTTCCGGGTCTGGATGTTTGTTCTCGTGGAATCTGTCTGTAAACTGCCTCCACGATACAGAAGAAAATCCTAGTGTGGGAGTAACGCTTTTTTTAAAATGGAAAAAAAAATACATTTGCAATGTCCGTAGCTGTGCCAAATTCGTTGCTAGTCGCCTTGACCCGCTAGTTAACAGCAAGAGCAAATTGTTCTTAAGATACGAGCTCAATCTCTATAAAATATGCATAAGACCTGTCGTGTCATACGCTAGCGTAGCTTTCACGCATGTGCCCTAATTTAGTATGTACATCCTCCTAGTTGTCATTCGAATAATTAAAAATTAAAAATTTTGTACAACAGACTTCAATACAAATTATTAATAATAACTAAAAACTATAGGTCAGCCTTAATCTAATTTATTTATGTCCACATGAGAAGCACCAGTTTTCAAATAAAAAAAGAATCATTGAAATCGGTACACCCAGAAAACAGTTGTGAGGTAACACACATAAAAATGAAAAAATAACATATAGTAGAATTGAGTACCGTTTCCTGTTTGAAGTTGGTAGGAAACCACCAGAGTCTGTGGGTACCAGCGAAACTCTGATTTACACAGAGATTGCTAACTTCAGACGATCTCAGAATATTTCAAGGAAATGTCTCAGCGCTACTTCGAGAACGCTAAAACAAATCCCAACCAGTTAGTGATAAATGCAGTGACCTACGTTCTGACTCCAAACGTCACAGCCACTCTCCGGAGACCCCGTAATGTTTTAATTGGAAACCCGGTTCCACAACGGATGGGACGCATAGAGCCGTGATAGCTCAGATGGTTAGCGCTCGCTGTAAGCTTCACAGTACTTGAGCAACCCGGGTTTGATCCCCACCGGCACCAATGAAATTGTTAATTGCAATTTTAAGTGCTGATTTACCACGTGCTTGGCGGTGAAGGAAAACATCGTGAGCAAACCTGCATGTCTGAGAAATAACAAAAAAATGTATTTCGAAGACATTTGAAGTTCGCCAACACCCATTAGGGCAGCGCGATGGACAATTCCTTGCCCTAAAACCCTCTCAAAAATGAGAGGAGGCCTGTGCCCAGCAGTAGGACGTAAATAGGCTGCAACTTTACGTTTTACTTTTATGGGACGCAGCGAATTTACTGACGGACGCGTCGCACGGAAACAGAAACAGAAACTTTTTATTCAATGCAGATTATAAATAATATTTATTGAAAGTCACTCTTATATTTAATTACCACTGGTTTTAAGAAAACACCCCTATCTTGGGAAGAACCAGCAAGAAACCCAAAGGGACTTAAAAAAATAACAGCTTACAATCATGTATGTTATACAACTAACAACATAATACAAATTAGAAATAGTCTGGTAGTGATCACCTCATTCCCAGGGGTAAGTATCATCCTTAAATTCCTTAATATTATCATAACCCTTTTTATACAAACTTAGTTTATTAAAGTTTTTGAACTTTGAGCAGGTCAAATTTTGTATGTCACACCGCTCCATACACCGTACACCCGTGTCCCTGGCCAGATCTCACCGTCCAGAACACCGAACGCCGTCAGCCGTCAAAACCGGGGCCCGCCATCTTTGTGTGGACGGCGGTTAGACAACTCACCCATGTCATGATGTGATCACAACAACACAAGATTATTCATTTAAGTGCAACGTTTTAACAAAAGTCATAAATAAACAATCTCCACCCACTCTATAGTTAGTGGCCAGATAGGCCTCGAACCCTGAGGTCTGATGAAGCTGTATTTATTTATTTAAAAAGGTAAACCAACAGTACATGTAAATGTATTATAGTTACATTTTTAAAGCACAATTCCTTATACATATACCTATTATAGGCGTACACAACATTGACAGGAGATAGTAAACAACAACACAATATATATCTGAAAAATTTAAAATAATTAAATAATAAAATTCACCAAAAGCAAAACTAAAACCTTAACTGAGAATAAATGCCTGTTCACAAAAGGCCGGCCACTTTTCGTTTAAATTTAAACAACGAGTCGTGGAAAATGCCTAATGTTTCTATATTCATCTTTGTACTGTGCACAACAACTGGCAAGAGGAGAATGGCGTCCAAGGAGTCACTTCCAGGAGTTCACTACATTTTATTTTACCGTTGACAAGCCCGTCCAAAAACACCAAATCATGGTCTTTTCGACGGCTACGCAACGAGTTTATTTAAAAAAAGGCAAGGCGATGCTCATATGGTGACCGGTGTGACACGCCCTGCGAAATAAATACCAGATGCCTAGTGAGCGCATGCTGAATACCCTCCAAGCGTTGAGAGTGAACAGCATATATAGGGTTCCATGCCACGCTAGCGTACTCTAAGTTACTTCGGACCAAAGTATTGTATAATATTTTATGGGTGCAATTTAAACGGAAACCCGCAGTACTTCGCCTAAGAAAATTTAGCATTTTCGAGGATTTATTTACAATATTATTAATATGTGAAGTGAATTTAAGGTGCTTGTCCTCTGTTACACCCAAGTCTCTTATTTCTTCTACTTCAGTTAATGTTGAACTGTTAACTTCATAAGTGGATGGGAGTAATTTTTTTTTTTTGTAAATTTGATATGTAGCATTTATCAACGTTGAGGGTCATAATGTTTGATTCACACCATGTGTGAATACTGTTTTAGTCCTCCTGGATAAGTTTCATGTCATGGGAAGAATTGACTGCCCTGTAAATTTTTAAATCATCCGCAAATAGGCTGAATTTACAAGTTTTATGTGCATCGCTATATCATCGATAAATATAGGAAACAGTACTGGGCCTAAGTGAGAGTCCTGTGGGACTCCTGACGATTCAAAATATACATCTGACTCAAAACCTCCAACAGCAACAATCTGGGGTCTCATACTGAGGTAAGACCTAAACCAGTGAAGCAAATTACCATGTATCTCTTTCATTGACAATTTAAGAGCTGTAAGAGCTGTAACTGTAAGAGTCAAAAGGCGTGTTGTACTAACATGATCAGAAACCAGATGTTAGATGGTAGACACTGGTTATTGATAATTTTTTGTTTATTTATTTTTATTATATATATATAGGCAAACGAGCACACAGTTCATCTGATGTTAAGTAGATGCTGTAGCTCATATACGTATGTATCTGCTCATCATTTACATCTGTCTTCAATTTAGAACTAGAGACTAAACTAAAGAACTCCGGACTAGGATAGAATGCCTCGTTTCTAGTAAAAAAAATTCAGATTTTCTTATAGTATATGCTTAGTGATCTATCTTGATGACTCCTTTCTAGGTTCTCAGTAACCTAGAAATGGCTTAAGTTTTTGATGAATGACGTTATCAGTGACTGATGAAAATTACACTTTTCAGACCTTGATAACTCAAGAACCATAAAAGGTCTATTCATAAAATTAACAACCACAAAAGGTTTTCTTAAACAATCTGGACAGTGTCTTGAACCATATTGATAATGTAATTGTGATGGGCGACTTTAATCTAAATTTTATCGATTGGGAGCTTAACGACGACTCTAATCACTCAATTTCTACTAATTGTAATAATGATTTAGGACGCTGTTTGGTGGAATGCTTGTCTATGAATAATGTGTACCATTTCAACCATATAAGTATTTCGCATGGTAGAACCTTGGATTTGGCCTTAGGTAGCTTGCAATGCCTAAATGTCTCTCAACCCTTAGATTTGTTAAGTAAACTTATCTAAGCGTCAGTAGCCTAATGGCAGGGCGCGGACCGCGAACTCGAAAGGTCGTGGGTTTGAATTCGCCATTCGACTACTGTCGTGAACCATTTCTAACACAAGCATTTTAAGCTTACCAGACGTGGTTAAAGCGAATATTAGTAATGTTTAATAGAATTACTAGTATTTTTATTAAAACCAAAAAAAAAAACTTGATCTATACCATCACCTCTACTCATTGAAATATCAGAACTTCATTTTGAATATGATAAAAATCTGCTACCTAAGTCACGTGTAAAACATAACTACTACAAGGCAGACTTTGATTCTTTAATCCTGGAATTGAATTGTATTGATTGGTATACTATTTTTAAGGACTGTAAGAACGTCAATGATTTTGATACTGATTTTATAAAAAGTGAGGAGTGAAATTGTCAACTACGTACCTAAACACATATCTAAGCCAACTCGGAAACCAGCATGGTTTACGAAAAATTTAATAAAACTTATAAAAGATAAGGAAAAAATTAGAAAACGATATGCCAAGTACAACAATCCCAGAGATAAGTATGAGTTCAACCTTCTTCGCGAACGATGCCATAAACTTGTCAATAACTGCTACAATAATTACACGACGAAAATTGAGTCTAGCATCTGTAAAGATCCGGACAAATTTTGGCATTTCATCAAAGATAAACGTAAAGGTCTTTCTTTACTTCCCGCCGAAATGATTCTGAAAGATTCAACTGCATCCTCAGGCACCGATATAGCGAACCCTTTTGCAAGTCACTTTTCTTCCGTGTACTCCAATAATAGCATTACCGATGTTTCTTATAGTGATGATATTGCGAATACGAGTAATTCCAATGCTAAGCTTA
The DNA here is from genome assembly GCA_033319125.1 of Parnassius glacialis. NCBI lineage: Eukaryota > Metazoa > Arthropoda > Insecta > Lepidoptera > Papilionidae > Parnassius > Parnassius glacialis. The sequence continues at coordinate 13,395,429 of JAVANC010000023.1, read as the reverse complement.
AATTGAGCGAGTCACAAGTGGACACAAAAATACAACACCTCAATGAAAAAAAGGACCTGGGCCTGACAACATACCACCCCTATTTGCGGAACGCTGTGGATCTGTTCTTGCCTTCCCATTGACATTAATATTTAATCGCTTTTTAAGCGAAGGAAAGTATCCCTATTTATAAGAAAGGTGACAAGTCTAATGTCACGAACTATCGACCTATCTCCATATTATCATGTTTTTCGTATTTGATAGCCTTGTTTACCCCGTAGTCTACAGTCAAACTGAAAACATTATATCTGATTTCCAACATGGTTTCAGGCGTGGTCGTTTGGTAGAATCTAATTTGTCTTCCTTCGTGTCCGCGGTAGCACAGGACATGGACAGGGGACTGCAGGTAGACGCAATTTATACAGACTTTTCAAGTGCATTCGACAAGGTTAACCACCAAGCCCTGCTGTCGAATCTAAGAGGAATAGGTATAAGTGGTCCACTGTTGCAGTGGTTCAAATCTTACCTAGCAATGATACCTCAGCAAGTGGCTATAGATGGATTTGAGTCTGAAATGTGTTTGGCTGAGTCTGGTGTTCCCCAGGGGTCCCACTTGGGTCCTCTACTCTTTTTGATCTTTATAAATGACATAGCTATAGATTTAGAAAATAGTAGTATATCTTTGTTTGCTGACGATCGCAAATTGAGTAGAGCGATCAAAGGTCTGCTGACCTCCTGCAATCTGACTTAAACAAACTCATGGATTGATGTACAATCAACTCAATGGTTTTAAATCCTAATAAATGTAACCACATAAGCTACACCAGAAAAAGACGCCCCATCACTACTACCTACTCATTGGGTGACGTGACCTTGGCGGAAGTGAGGGAGATCAGGGACCTTGGTGTCTTGTTGGATTGTAAGCTGAAACTGACCGCTCGCACTGACAATATCATTAAAAAGGCGGCTCGTATGTTGGGATTCCCAAAAAGAAACGCAAAAGACTTCCGATGTGTCCAAACTAAGAAGGTTCTTTTCAATGCACTAGTACGTAGCCACCTCGAATTTGCAAGTACCGCATGGAACCCAGTCTATAGTGCATCTTCTCAGCGAATATGAAACAATTCAGGAAGTTTTTACGCGCTTCCTTGCTTTTTCGACTCCAGGCATATCGCATAGACACCCCTATAGTCAGAGGCTAGCATTTTTTAAAATGACGACCTTACGTGACCGACGTTTCATTGCAGACTTAATGTCTCTAGACAAGTTACTGCATAACAAAATTAAAAGTACGCATCTCCTCGATCGCATCAAATTAATTATCCCGTACAGATATCCCCGATATCCAATTCGCAGACTATTTAGCATACCTAGCCACAAAACAAATTTAGGCGTGGATTATTCCCTAGGCAGAATATGTAACACATACAATGAAATTATGACCAAGGTACCGGACATTGACATTTTCAACGACTCGTCCCGATGCTTCAAAAAAAATTGACCAATTTCTTTTCACCCTCTCAGCACACACTCATTCCTTAGTTAGTTCTTTCTTAATGTAAGTTATTTTGTGTTAAGTACCATTATAATATAATAGCTACACATTAAGGTAAATGTTGTGTATAACTGTAATTGGCAAACACATTTAACCATATATTTTTGTTATCGTGTTATTTTTAAAGTTTCATGTGTTTTGCTGTCGGTGTGCCTCATAAATAAATAAATAAATTCTCAATTTGCGTTCTAAAAACGTAATTTTATTTTGCCGTTTGTCAAATAGATGGATAGAATAAAAAATGGATAAGGTTACTTGGGCGGGTTGGTTGGAATCCAAAGAAGAACTTTGCAAATTGCAGCAAACGTTTTCTTGAGAAATATAAAAGAAAAAGCAGAAAAATTAATTCCATGTAGTCAAAAATATCAAAAATGGAAAACCAAATTACTACAAAAATATCAAAACATTTGGATGAAAAATTTAATACCATTGAGAAAGAGTTGGAAAAATTCGAATAAAAGTGAAAGAGCAAGAAAAAAGGTTAGATGCACTGGAAAAGAACAATTAGACAGAGAAACCTCGTATTTTTTGGAGCCGAAGAGACATAATAAAAAACGACGTAAAATTTGAAATACAAGAAAGTGAACTACAAGCATTAAGAAGATTGTGAAAAAAAGGACATAAAACGAGACTTATCTCTGTGACGTTTACTACATTAGGAAAGAAAATTAGTATTTTGAAAATTAAGAATAAATTGGAAAATACAAGCGTATATATAAAACACGAATTCCCTGCAAAAATTTTGAAAATAAGAGAGGAACTAAAAATTCAACAACAAAAAGAAAATGAAAAAGGCAATAACGCATACATCAAATACGATTAAATTGTTGTTAAGGAAAAATATAAAGATATAAGTAATAACAAGAGGCAATCTATATCTCACTCACAAACGTCACAAAATACTATCACAGAGGCGCCAACAATGAATAACAAAAAACAAATACAAATAAATAAAAAGAAGAAAGCCTGTAAGAACACAATAACGTCTTATATAACCAGAAACGAAGATGTATGACTCTATTAAGTACCCTTCAACAGAATTCAAGAAAATAGTAATAATAACTTAAATAATTTAAACACTCCCTCAGTAGGGGTGGTCGCCGCGAGGGAGTTAGACCAAAATCCTCCATCTCAAATTCAAAAATATATTAATCTGCACCTCCTCACATAGATGAGTCAGTAAGATCGCTTGTGGATAGCACGAGGCGACAACAACTAGAACTCAGTTTAAGAAATATAAAATGGAATGTTATAGGACTGTCAGAGATAAAAAAAAGCTGGTCCACAGATAGAAGAACACGAAAACTTTTTACTCTTCTTCTGTGGCGAACAAAGCGGAAGGTGTCGGTTTCTTAATACAAAACCACTTGAAAAAATAAATTGACAACTTTAGTTTTTATACTGACAGAATAGCTCGTCTAGACATGAACTTTAACAATAATTATATAACATTCATACAAATATATGCACCAACAGAAAAAAAACCAAAATCAGAAATAGAAAACTTCTATAATGACTTAAGAAAGGCAATGAAAGACACTAAATTGGATACTTTTATCGTAGGTGATAATAACGCTAAGATTGGTTTGCCAAGAGAAGAAGAAAACCTTGTGACAAGCAAGTTCGGTATAGGAGTAGAAACAGTAGAAAACAACGATTAATAGAATTCTGCTACGAGGATAAATTAACAATAACAAACACAAAATTTAGAAAGAACACAAAGAATACATGGACCTGGCAATCTCCCGACGGAAACACGAGAAATGAAATTGACTACATATTAGCAAAAAACATAAAAATAGTTAGCGATACTGAAGTACTGAATACACCATTTTCATCTGACCATAGGGCTGTAAGGTGTGCTATAAAGGTAAATGGAAATTTCAAACAAAGTAGGAAAAAATTCGACAACAAGGAAAAAATCTTCACGCCAATAAAACAAGACTCATTAAAAACGTCACTGAGAGATGAAGACAATGTAATAGGCGGAACAGCAGAATTACGTATGAAAATATTATTAACACAATCCAAAAATTGCGTAAAAAACCACCAAATTCATATGTAATTGAAAAGAAGCATGTGGATATCAGTAAAGAACAAGATGTTATGGATCTTATAGAGGAAAGGGAACAATTAAAAAAATCAAGCATAGAACATTTAAGGAAAGGAAACGACTAAGAATACTACATAAAAATATAAGACAAAAAATTAAAGATAAACAAAAAACTTATAGGCTTGAGATCATACAAGAAGAATTAGAGCTATCAGGGCCTAGTAAAAGAGCTTACAATAAAATGAGCAATACAAAAAATTGGATCATAATTTTAAAAGCAAAAAAAAAAAACAAAATAGTATCAGCTTGAAAAGATATGTTACAATTAGCAACCGATTTTTTTAAAGAATTATACAAAGAACATAAGTACAATATACAAAATAGTCCAAATAAAAACTGTGGCTGCTACGTGGTAGAGCCACGCGGCAGCTTTTGCTGTCGCACGGATGGGCCGGCTCGAACCGGGGTGGTACCACGACCTCACAGAAAACCAGCGTGAAGTAGAGGTTCACCTCTGCGTTTCGCTTGGTGAGTGCAGGTGGCCGGAGGCCCTTTTTACTGGAAATGAGGCATTCCATCTTAGTCCTCACGGGTGACAAAGCATCTACATTTTGAATTGTAATGGAGGATAGATGTAGATGTCTATGGGCCGCAGCAGCCACTTACCATCAGGTGGACTGTGTGCTCGTTTGTCACCCTTATCCTATAAAAAAAAAAAAAAAAAACTTACTCAAAATCAAAGTGAGGAAGTTCTCCCGTTCCTACAATCGGAAATAAGAAATGGTATTTCCAAGATGAAGATAAATAAAAGCCCCGGTGAAGATGGCATAACATGTGACGTAATTAAAGCATTTGATTATTCGATTATTCCTTTATTAACTGCCTTATTTAACCAAGTATTGTTTCAGATGAAAGACCCCGATAAATGGAAAAGATGCGTAATCACTCTTCTGTATAAAAAAGGAGATCCAAAAAGTATAAGTAACTATAGACCAATAAGTTTGGTTTCGGTCATATACAAAATTTTACATCCATACTTTTAAATAGAATATCTAGAAATATAGAAGAGAACCAAGCTAAAGAACAGGCTGGTTAAGGAAAAACTTCTCAACTATCGATCACATAAATACAATTACACGGATAATAGAAAGATTTATAGAATTTAAAAAAAAAAACAATATACATAATGTTTATAGATTATAGCAAGGCATTTGATTCTGTGAAACATAATAAACTGTGAGAAGCCTTGGTCGAGCAAGGAATTCAAACAACATGCATAGAATTGCTTGAAAATATATGTACTAACTGCAAAGCGAAAGTGAAATTAGAAAAGCCAGGAGAAGAATTTTTGATGGATCTATCAATATGATCCGGAAAATAAAAGGCAATCATCGGTATGGGTCTACTCCGAAGGACAGTTACCGACAAAACTGCAAAGACCTCGCACCTTGGGCAAAAAAATGGTGGATAGTTTTTTTTCGCGGAGCGAGCATTTGTCGACGTCAATGCTGGAAAATCGTACGTCAGTCAACTCTGAATGGTATACTACAGTTGCATTACCCAAAGCTATTCAAGTTGTGCGGGAGAGATCAAAGACCGGGCTACGGGGAATGATGCTGCATCACGATAACGCCTCTTCACATACCTCCTTAGAAAAAAATTATTGAGGAATTTCATGTTGAAACTCTAAGTCACCCACCCTACAGCCCTGACTTAGCCTCTTCTGATTTCTTTTTGTTCCCAAAAGTAAAAAAAATGGCCAGATTTTTTTCAAGTACCGAAAAATCTGTGCTACCTACGAAGAAGCGATTTTCGACCTGTCAGACCAAGACTGGCAAAAGTGTTTTCATAGTTCGTTTAGGCGAATGGAACTTTGTATAGAGCATGATGGAGAATATTTTGAAAAGATGTAAAATAAATATTAATAGTATCAGGTATACTTTTTGTATATCTCAAAACTTATTAATTGACCTACGCAAAAATTCAATAATTTTTTTAAGTTATTCATTGTCGTGCACTAAACCATTTTATTAATCTTTTTACCGCTTCTTTAACAATAACTTTTTGATAGTCACTGTAAGTAAAATATACATCACTAGCTGATGCACACAATGACAAATCAAAATTGCTAACACATTTTCGGGCTGTCAGGTCGTATATCCCCGTGTAGTGGCGGGTAATGATACTCACTACCCCATATCTTCCCGTGGGTGTCGAAAAGGCGATAGAGGGAAACTGAGGCAGAGGATGGGCAGCAGGATCTTTCTGATAACAGCAAAACAACAATAAAAAAACTGCAGTTGCCAAACCGCCCGCCAAGCGTGGCAACTATGGCAATATACCCCCCATGAAAGTAACGAAGAGATGGCCCCCAGTCCCCGGCGGCCCCGCTATTCCTGGCTACGGTGGCGACCATGGTAACGGCGGAGCAGGGGGTGCTAAGAATCTCCGGTGGAGGTTCTAATGCCACCTACGACGACTCGACCTGGCAACATATAACGCACGCACCCTGAGGACTGACGAGAAGATCCTGGAGCTTGAAGTTGCGCTGGAATGTCATAGGATTATCCGAAGTCCGAAGAGAGGGGGAGGACACGGTAATCCTCGAATCCGGCAATTTGTTCTATCACCGGGAGGGCGACCATCTGTCTCAAGGAGGTGTCGGATTTATCGTCCACAAGTCTCTCGTTAACAACGTTGTAAAGATTGGAAGTGTGTCGACGAGGGTTGCGTACCTTATACTCAGAATCACCAAACGGTATTCGCTGAAGGTCATACAGGTTTAGGCACCAACCTCGGCACACCCCGATGAGGAGGTGGAGGAAATGTATGATACACTATACGGTGTTAATGGGAAACATCAACGCAAAACTAGGTACAAGAGAGAACGGTGAGCTGCAAGTAGGGAATTTTGGAATAGGGCAACGGAACCCAAGGGGCCAGCAGCTGGCCGCCTTCATGGAGAAAGAGGGACTCTTTATGATGAACTCTTTCTTCCAGAAGCGGCCCCGCAGGAAGTCCACCTGGTCGAGCCCCGACGGTTCGACAAAAAATGATATTGACTTCATTATGACGACCAGACGACAACTGTTCAGTGATGTCTCAGTGATCGCGTGGGTAACAACCGGCAGCGATCACCGAATGGTGAGAATGAACCTAAACGTTAAGTTGGAGAGGTAACGTCTAATAAAGTCAACGCTCCGTCCAACTCGTGCTCTCGAAACCTTTCAGCTCGAGCTACAAAACCGTTTTCAGGGCCTAGAAGATTGCAATGCAGTGGACGATATGAATGACAAACTCGTGGAAACTGTCCATGCGGTCGGAGCTAAGTTTTGCATGACCCGCCACAGAAGAACACAAAAACTCTCCGATCACACTCTTAATCTCATGGCTGTCAGACTGGATATGGATATGAAGCTACAGTCTTCAGTAGATGTGAAAGCATACAGGCAACTGAACAGACAGATCTCCAAATGCATGCGGCGGGACTTATGCAACTTTAATACTGCTCGTATTAAAGGAGCGATCGAGCGGAATCAGGGCTCCAAAGTCTTTGCTAGAGATCTGTCTGCCAGAAGTAGCCAACTGTCGAAGCTGAAGACCGAGTGTGGCAGCGTCGTTTCCGGGACACCTGAGATTTTGAGTGAGATTGAGAGGTTCTATGGGCAGCTGTACACATCATCGTTGGAGCCACACTTAAGTGTGAGTAACGATATAAGAGCGAGTCTTATCCGACACTATTCCGATGATATCCCGGACGTCAGTCTGAGCAAGATTAGAATGGCTCTCCAGCATCTTAAAAACGGCAAGGCCCCAGGCGAGGATGGAATTACAGCGAAGCTTCTGAAAACGGGTGGAAAACCGGTACTTGAAGTCCTTCAGAAGCTCTTTAATTCCGTTCTCCATTGTGGCACTACACCAAAGGCGTAGAGCAGAAGTGCGGTGTTCTTATTCTTCAAGAAAGGTAACAACGCTCTCTTGAAGAACTACAGACCGATTTCCCTTCTGAGCCGCGTCTACGTAATATTTTAGAGAGTCATTACTAATCGTCTCGCGCGCAGATTTGACGACTTCCAGTCCCCTGAACAAGCCAGTCTCTAAAAAAGCTTTAGCACCATAGAGTATCCTTTCCAGTCCAGAAGCTTTAAAACGTCTTCCAATGCAGCGGTGAAGAGTTTCAGGGATATCCCGTCACCCTGTCTTAAACCTCTCTGCAATTGGATAGGTTTCGTACTCTGGTTCTGTACTCGGATAGCCATCGTAGCTCTACTGTACAAGCACTTCAGCACTTCGATATACCGACGGTCAACTTGGCATCGCTGAAGGGATTGCAGCGCCGTCCAAATTTCCACGGAATCAAAGGCTTTCTCATAGTCCACATACGTCAGACAAGTGGCAAATTGTACTCCTCGGACTTCTGTACAATTTGCCGAAGGGCATGTATGTGCCCTTCGGCAAAGCACCTATATTGAAGCTGGCCGATAGCGTAGTCTAAGAAGGTAATAATTGGATAAAACTTATTAGGAAGGAAGTAGTTAGACTGTGACGAAAGTTTACTACACTAACACAGAAACAAAGTACGCCATGACCTTCGAAGATTTACAATATAATGGCACATTAAATTCTAAATTCTTAATTTCTTAATTGTCTTAATACAGAATGACTGATAGAAAATGCAATAAAAAATCAAATCTTTTTGTATAAAGACGAGAAAGACTTTGTTTAAAGTTTTTTTGACAAGGGGAATATTTTTTTTAAAAAATGTTTTTTTTTTCTAAACACAGTAAAGTCGAACTAGAGCAGTCGCTTGGTGGCTGAGCACAAACAAATTAAATTTTTATATTTTATTTATAGAACGACATAATATTATTAACTCTTAAATAAACACACAATTTTTATTTCTAGCTCCTATCGTACTGCAGCATTTTTCTAGTTCTAAATTTAAATAAAATATGACTCTCCATTAATAAAATGTACTACTTCTGTTATGTTCTGTACTATCTGACAACTTAGTAATGGGATGCAGTGAGTGTATAATATACCACAACTCGTAAAAATATTCGTGGTAGCTGAGCAACTAAGCGCTAGCCGTAAATTTCACAGTACGCGAGCAGCGTGAACTTGGTCTTCGCTAGCACCAATTAAGTTTTTTATTGAAATTATAAGCTGATTTACCACGAGTAAGCAAAACATAGTGAGGAAACCTGCATGTCTGAAAAAAAATCTGAGACGTGAAATTCTGCCAACATGCATTGGGGAATCGTAACGAAACTCTCGGAAAGGAGAGCATATGGCCAGCATTGGGACGTATATAAGCTGAAACCTTTATTTACTTTTACTTGTACGATGAAATATTTTTTTTTATTTTTATTTTATATATTAATGAATCTTTGACAGTTTACCACCGTAATAATTTAATATTACATTGACGCGTACACTACATCTATACAAACTCGTATAATCTATGGAAAATTCGTGTTGGTAATTCCAATATATTCTTGAAAAAGTTCAGGGGACTAAATAAACGGTACTGAAGTCAAATTAGCAGTTTTTAGAATTTTTGTCTGTCTGTGTATTCAAGATTTACGTAAAAACTACTGAATCGATTTCCATGAAATTTTGTACGTAGGTAGTTATTGTTTGGTCCGATCTAGGCAGAACGAGCTTACAGTACTTGAAATCTTGGAGTAATATGCTTGGGTTTTGATTTAAGTTTATTAATTATGAGATCCTAAGCACATAGTAGCGCCCGGCCATCTTCTCTTTCGAAATATGGTTGTTTTTTTTAATTTCAAAAGCTTCACGAATTATTTTTGATAGGAATCGGTGTTCTCTTGCGAGGATTTGTTGTTTAGGACGAAACTGAACATGTTGACATTCTTCAGATTTCCTGGAGCGTCGGTGTTTCACTTCAGCAATATGTTCTTTTACACGGGTTTTTTATGTAACTTTCATCCAAAGTTTTGATTAAAAAAACCCGCATAAAAAAAGTTAAAATTAAACTTAATAAAATCCGTACAATTTGTTTTATTCCATGTGTAGCAGTATTCATCATTAGCGCAGAACTGCATTAATGAAATTTTGAAGTCCACTCAAACGTAAAGATCTTGTATAGATTCAAAATAGAATATAAAAATCAGCATCTATTATATAGCTGATAATTCTGAAAAACTAATTTATTCACGTATTCTTGTAACATATTACATCTATGACAAATATCAATCATCTACGTGAAATAGACTTTGATAATTCAAGAAACCTTGGTGTCTGTGCCAGACATAGACACACAGACATCAAGGTGACTCTAAAAGTGATGAAGTTAAAAATCTGCAGCATGTGATAATATTCTACACTATTTCCGCCATTACATCAGATTTTATAGAACACAAATACTCGCGAAAGAACATCAAGGATGATAACGTAACACTATTCATATTAATAATATTCTAATTTCAATAGAAAAGACGACTGGGTACTACAAACTGCTTGAATTCCTGTAATTAACAAAATGAAGCACTTGAAAGTTCGCGAGTTTAAAAGAAGTTAAATTTAAGGCGATAAAGTCCGTTAAATTGGTATTATTCAAAAGTAACTTCCATTTATCTTTGGTCTAAAAATGTTTGGAATAATATCCTTCAACAACCAACAAACTCTAAACCTCCATGCCAAAAAAATTATGGTTTGCTTCATTATTTTGTAAGATTTGTAAAGTTAATATGCTAAGACTTAATATGATAATTTTTATATGGATAAACTCGTGTTCAGGTATCCGACATAGGGCACAATTTTTTCTTAATACAATCTTACCGTAATGTGTGATGTCTATGCGGAATCATTGGAACAAATTCAAAAGCCGAAAAGAATATTAATTCGCATCACAGCTACATTATTGTAAGTGGGTGTTGGAGGGTTTAATCTACTTGATTTTGCGATACAATAACGTCAAGAAAGGATAATTTGCACATATGTAGTACAATATTATCCATAGTTTGGTTTGGTTAAAACTTTTTTGACTTAATTCCTATATTATATTAGCTAGTTTTTACTCGCGGCTACGCTCGTGCGTAACTATAAGCTAATATCATTTTATAAATTAAACTTTTGTGACTAAAAATTTCAGTCTTCGATCGATCCCCGCCTAGATAACGCGCCTGTGCGCTTGAGTTCCGCAGAAATCCTTAAAAGGATTTCATCAAAATTAGGGAGATTATCCTAACCCCGCATCAATAATTCTCCGCCCTAAAATAATTAAACTCAAGAAGAAGCAGTGATTGCAGTGATAAGAACTGATAATTGTGTGACACGTGCCAGTCATTTATGAACATTTTGTTGATAAATTGTAATATAAGTGAACCAGCCGCCAGATTGCAGTAACTCCTTTCTTTATCCCACATTTCCTTGGTCCTTCGACCACTGATAGATTCAAATCATTACTACATACGATAACACGTGTTCATCAACACAGGCTAACTTTGCTCCTCCGCCGTTTTGTACTCCGCTTACATAGAACATAAAATTTAAAAATATTAACTCCGCGTCGATAATGTAAATGTAATAGTAAAGTAGTAAATAGATATAGCTTGTTTACTATAACAATCGATCATAGTACTCAATTTTATCCGCTTAAATTTAAGGTTAAACACGCACCTGTAGTTGCCAATAATAATGACTTCCATTAAAGTATTGGAAGCTAAACGCCAATATTTATTTTCGATTATTCAACGCGCTTACGATGCAATTAAGCTCGCTACTTCTTTCGATAGGATAAATATAATACTAAATTAATATTTTTAATAAACGCAATAAACATTGATAAAATAAGATTCGATTATATGGAGGTAGTAGAAAATATAAATTCTCGAAACGAAGAACTAGATCCCGACTTCGTACCTTCGTTCAAGGCTATAGAAGCATTGGACGAACTTTATAATCTTGTTAAATATTTTGAATCTTCATTAACTAACGATAAAAAATATACTAATATTCAATTCGCTACACCAAAACAAGCTTTCAACTTTAGATTTAATTTCCTTCTTTGGAGAAACCGAGAAATGGCCATTATTTTAACAAAAGTTTAAAGAAATGATTCAGGAAAACAAATATCTCACTAACGCCGAACGCATAAATATCTCGTGTCAGAGATATGAGGACCAGCTTTATCTACTACGGCGAGAGGCTACCCGTGGCTTCGAATTAGAAGATAATATGGCAATTATCAGCAGATCGTTATCAAGATAATAGAACTTTAGCTACGCAATCTCATAATCATCTTCTCAAAATTTAGACATGTTTACGGAAAATTATTGCGCCTCGGTTTCGGCTCTAAAATTATTAAAAATAGACGATTTAGCAGATTTCATGTTTACCCATATCGGTCTTAGTAAACTAGATAAATAAACCGTACAAGTATTCGAAGAACGATTTTCTAAATGTAAAATGCCTACATTTGAAATGTTAACCTCCTTCATAAAAGATCAAAGCAAGGTATTGTCCCGCTCACAATTACAGCTAAATCCTCAACCCGTTATACGTGACGTCATTGGTAGTAACTGTTTATTTTGTATTGTTTGGATGCGGCAATCAAACACGGGAGTTGAGACAAGACTGTATTTATTATATACCTGCATGCAAATATTATAATTTATTTTCAATATACCTACTGTACACGCCCCTAGCTGCCCCAACAAAGGTTGACGGGAGTAGGGCCCATAAGTAATCCCATCAACGGGCAGCAGAGGGACGGGGCCCGATGGCCACGTGGAATTGTCCTATCACAATAAACTATATGGGAGAAAGCTAGAAACACGTAGTACTTACCAGTATCCGAAGCTAACTTCGGACCAAGGCTCGGGCAGGCTGTGAGTGTGTGTAATGGTGTTTTACACACACTCACGGGGAACAGTGTACAGTGAGGTGTAAATGTGTGCGGCCTGGGCAAGCGTAGGCGACCAGCAGCGGCCGATTTCCAGGCTGCCCCAAAATGCTGCATCGCTCCAGCTTGCTCCATCGCTGGACCATTTCTTTTTTCATTGTCACTAATTCCGTCTCTTAGCTTCATTGTTCATTTAACTAACTTAAATTCGCCTAATTCAACATTCATCGTAGAATGGAACACGTGATACCCGACACAGCGAGAACAGTAGCAGAATAACACGTCGCGCATGATTCAAAATATGCCTCGTTGACCCGCAAATTAATCTTACTAGCCAACCAAAACAGAAAAGGGCACTAAACGCAACGACACAATTATAATGATATCTTGACAATTAACCGGGAGAAGCTCTCAAATAAGGAATGCGTGGCTCGAATCCTAGACCGTATATCTACTCGACGTGCTTACACAATTCCGCACTCCCGCACGAGTTAAATATCGCACAATTCACATATCTACGTAACGAAGAAACACGCAGTCGGTGGGTCCCTCTACTTTTGCAATGATGCCACCTTTTTGAATTTCCATTAATTTATTTTTATTTTGTCTTTAAGGGCTAGCGGTAGTTTTCTAGGAGCATGTATTACGGGTTTAATATCATATCTCACCTGAATTTTGTAATTTCCTGGCAAGCATCCCATACCTACAAATACGTCGGAAAATTCATTTATTATTTCTATTTCTTTTTTCTCCCTAATGGAAAAAAAACTCTCTTTAGTAACTTTAATTCTTCACACGAGGTTCTGCTTAAAATAGGAGGTGAATCTACATCAACAACAATAAATTTTAAAATGTAAACATCATTTTTATAATTAACTTTTAAGTGACATTTACCAATAACTTCAATATTACTGCCTGAATAACCTTTTAATTTTATTGCGGTACATGCTAACTCTGATTCAGTCATATTATTTTTTTAAATATACTTCTTAGGCAAAACGTTTACATCGGCCCCAGTATCCAGCTTGAACATTAGAAAATTATTATTTATCTTTAACTTCACCAAGCAGTCCTTACCGTAACTGATATTTACCTGATCGGTGGAGTCCTCCTTTCATAAACTCTGCACATCCGCGAATATTGATTCATCCGATGACATTTACGGCACTGCTGACCATTGACGGAACAACTGTATTTATAGTGTGACAAACCGCAGTTCCAACAACTGCGATCGTACCTGGACGGGACGGGACGATGCACTTGCGCGTGTCCACCTTCATCCCGAGGGTGGGTTAAGGACTTAGAGGATCGCGGCATCCACAAACCTCCGCTGCCGGGGCCACGCGCTCGCTGCTGGCGCTGGTGGTGCGGGGGCGTGACACGTTGACGGTTCACCCAATTAATTTCTGCGTCACGTTCATCTTACTCGGAATTACGTTTTATTTCATGCACGTGGTGGTTCGACTTCTCTGACTTTATATTGATGGACTGGGCTCGCGAAATTTCGGCTAAATTGCAAATTTCCACTGCTTTCTTTAATGTTAAGTCAGGCTCCCTTAACAGCCTTTCTCTCATACATCCATCTCGTATACCACATATGAGTCTATCTTGTACCAAATCTTGACATAAATCTTTATATTCGCATCTTGCCGCCATCTTTGCTCTTTGCAACATATTGCTCGGTTGTTTAACAGTGGTAGAGCCAAGCGGCAGCTTTTGCTGTCGCATGGATGGGCCGGCTCGAACCGGGGTGGTACCACGACCTCACAGAATACCAGCGTGAAGTAGAGGTTTACCTCTGCGTTTCGCTTGGTGAGTGCAGGTGGCCGGAGGCCCTTTTTACTGGAAATGAGGCATTCCATCCTAGTCCTCACGGGTGAAAACGCATCTGCATTTTGATCTGTAACAGAGGATAGATGTAGATGTCTATGGGCCGCAGCAACCACTTACCATCAGGTGAACTGTGTGCTCGTTTTTCACCCTCATCCTATAAAAAAAAAATCTTCCGTTGATCACGAGTGAAAAATATGTGTCGTGTCATCGTCACATTCTTTTGTGGAAGAGAAAATGTATTAAATTTCAAAAATACTTCATTAATTGATTTAAATTCCTTTTTATCATTTTCCAATAATAGTTGTTCGTACACTTCCTGACATTTGTTTCCGATAATCTATACATATAATAAATCTGTAGAAAAGTCGTGTCTGTAATTCTAATATATTCTAGAAAAAACAAGTCCAGGTGACTAAACAAAGGGTTCTGAAGCCAAATTAGTGGTTTTTAGAATCTTTGTCTGTCGGTCTGTCTGTCTTTCTGTCTGTCTTTCTGTCTGTCTGTCTGTCTGTGTATTCCGGATTCACGCAAAAACTTCTGAACCAATTTACATGAAATTTTGTATATAGGTAGTGAGTAACCCGGGGCAACTTATAGGCTACTTTTTATCCAAATACGGAACTTCAAAAAAGGAAGGTTAAGTTTTTTATTTCCTTTAGATGTTAATTTTCTATTAAATCTTGGTTATAGGCGGGATGACTGTTGCTTTACAAATAAATACCATATTTGTAAATAAAGTTTAAATTATAGTTATAATCTTGGTAAAATAATTTGAAACTACACCGATTTGGTATTTAAAACAGCGCCATCTATCATCAAATGGATAAAGTAGTATACTTTGTCTTCAGTTACTAATAAGTGAAATAATATAAATAACTGGCATGTATATGTATATAGATTTTTAAAATTATTAAAAAACTCTAACGTTTAGTTTTATAGTATTTTGTTATTTTATTTTAAAAGTGTAATAATTTCAATAGATAATAATGACATCTATCAAAAATATGAAAATTGATAAGGTAATTATTGAAATTACTAATATATAACTAAAGTGATTAAAACTGGTCTGTCTACAATTGTTGCAAAATTTTCGTTATCATGATAGTTTTATTGAAGAGATTTTTATATATGTCGTGGCCAGATCGTAGAATTGATCATATATGATAAAGTAGTCTATCATTTCGTGAAATGGTGTCGTCATTTCATAATTTTTAAGACTATTTGTCTATTTGATGATATTGCATGACCAAATCAATGAATAGAAATCGTTTGAAGATATTAAGAGCCCTCTTACATTTCGGCGTTTCGCAAATTTAGGTATTTTACGCACCGAGCGGGCGGCAAGCTACGCGACCGATACTTTATTTCATATCTATTCACTCGCTCGCACTATAATACTGTGAGTATGGCGATTAAACGATCTTGATCTTCCATAATACAAAGTTTTCTTAGGATGGACTTCAGTGGATGGAATATTTTTTGGTGTCATTTTAATGTTATCTTATTAATTTATTATTATATAATTATATAATTTATTATTTATTATTATATACCATTTTGATATATTATTCATTATTTATGAAATTTAGTGTCAAAATAAGTACACATAAATATTTTAATTGTTACGCTGTAATCGAATGTTAATAATCGATTATGTCTACTACCGGTAGAATAGTGGTATAAATAAATAAACGGTTGCAACCTGTTTTAATAAATATAACAACCAAATGTAACTAATATATTTTTAATCGGTACTTACAGTCAATTACTATATTTTTATAAGAAAAATATTTGCTGTGACGGCATTGACCGAACTTTTCTCGATTCGATAATTTCAGGCAGTACACACTTTTCATAAAAAGCTTGTAACTTGGGTAACATATTGAAAATGTAAAATTGGTCGTATTTGTAAATTTTTAGTACTTTTACTGCATTAATCTGGGCCAATACATTTTATGGCAAGTATTCAGACATTTTAATTTGCTAAATGTAGCTGGCCTTGGATTTGGTAAAACCAGTCATTATTTTGATTTAATGTTACACTTGAATCACTGAATTTATAACTTTTAACTTTTTTTTTTGTCGAAAGGCCGTATCAAAATCTATTCCGAAAGCTGAAATGGGACATTTAACTTCAATAAGACCGTTACAAATGAAACAGGAGTGTAGAGCAAACATAGATCTGTAGTAACTATAGTAACAAGAGGTGTACCTCAAGGTTCTGTACTGGGACCGATATTTTTCATAATATTTTTAACGATTTAATAGATTACATCTGCAATCTGGTTCCTGATATACAAGTAATTACTTTCGCAGATGATACGAGTGCAGCACTATCATCAAAAACTGCAGAAGAGTTAAAGGACAGGATTATTGTAGCTATGACAACATTCCGAGAATGGTTCACAGCAAATGGCTTATTGCAAAATGCAACTAAAACTAATATCGTCATGTTCAAAGCCACCACTAGAAATAATGACATAACAGAAGTGAATTTAAATGGGGAAATAGTAAAAACTGTTAGTTCTGTGAAGTTTTTGGGAATTCATCTGGACGATCTCCTAAATTGGAAAGTTGAGCTGGCAGCCATAACAGACACAATAAGTTCAGCTAGCTATGCCTTACGCACCTTGCGGGAAGAATTGACAATTGATCAACTTTTAAACGTGTATTATGCGCTTGTTGAATCCAAGCTAAGATATAGCATCAAATTCTGGGGCAATAGCTATAAATATAATATGAAAAAAGCATTTACTGCCCAGAAAAGAGCTATAAGAGCAATGGTATGCATTCCGCCTTGGGAATCATGTAAAGAATACTTCAAAAAGCTAAAAGTTCTTACAGCACCCAGCCTGTATGTTTTGATACTTCTGACTGATGTTATAAAAAACGGAGATTTTTATGAAAATGATGAAGAAATGAAAGAGAGGGAAAGCACCAGAAGGATGGACTTGACTTTGCCAATTATACCTAAACTGGAAATTGTAAAACACTGTCCTCGTTATCAGGCAGTTTTACTTTTTAACAAGATGCCTAAAAAACTAAAAGAAATAAAAAAGTTAAGTGTTTTTAAAACAGAGTTGAAGGCACTACTTATAGAGAAATGTATTTATAATGTTGATGAATTTTAACTATAGAGTAGTCAGAATATTTATTTTAATGATAAGAAATTTAATAGTTTGTGTATTTCTCATTTCTTTTTATTTTTTGGAAATTTAGTTTATTTTTTTAAATTATGGAGTAGGTTGACATTTGCTAGCTATCTTTTAAATGGTTTTTCTTTATTATATAATGTAAACAATATATTATTCAACATTTGTGATGAATATTAATCGTTAAGTAGGTAGAATAATGATATAGATAGGAAAGGTACAATGACATTTATTAGTTAATTTAATTTTTTTTTATTTTATTGTTTGATTATCTAATTAATTTATTTTGTTTAACTAAGTTAAGTTTTAGCAATATAAATTGGATATTCCTGTAATATTCGTACACAATTTATTGTTAATGAATAAAGACCTTGCATTGCATTGTTGCTGTACAAACCATTAGGTGAAGCCCTCAAATAACAATGATCTAGGTCAATGAATAGACCACATTTTTCTATAATATTTTTTTTTGTTTGCTCAATTGTGCCAATGCTGCAGACTCGTTGTCCCTACCATGTTTAATGGACGAGACGTGATCTAAATTATAACTATATAAAATAGTTTTAAACCGATCGATCAAAAATTGCGGTCGTAGTTGACGATGCTTTAGTATGCAGGCAATCGACGCATACTACGGTAGTATCGAAACGATGCAGCGCCCGATATCAACCGACGCAGGTCTACCCTCGGCAAGCGCTCGCGCGTCAATGATCGCAGATGGCCGGCACAGTGAAATATATAGTAGTTTTATTTAATTAATTAAAATATAATAGTAACGATTTAAAAAGTAAAAATAACAGCATAGTTTAAGCAAATGTTGATGATTATATTGGTATAAATTTTACTTCTAAATGATGTGGAACTTCAGAAATATAGAGGCTTGTATCGAAGTGTTTTTGGTCGATTTTTGAATTATGTCGATTTTTTTTCCTAGCGTGAAAAGCATATAACGAAAATGTATTCAACTATTATTAAAGTGTAGGATATTTGGGAGATAAAAATATTTTTTTTGATGGTCGATATTCAATAGAATCTACAAATTAGAGCTCCCAAATCATGTCTTCGAGAGTTTTTGCCTAAACATGCATCGGGAGAATGATTATTACTGATTAAATGAATAAGTTATCTAAAATCCGTTCCGAGCTTATTTGAGGAGAGAAAACGAACCATTTTTACCAAGTAATTGTTTTTTCAAGTAATAAACGATAAACATAAAATTTCATCGAGGAAACCTTGTAATTTCGCGTTTTTTTTGTAATACGCCTCTTAATAACTAAACACAACGTTGCTATTTCATAATATGATCATATTATGACGATATCATTAAATCGTTTTTCACCGCTAGCGGTGCTGATAGCATATTTTTTAACAGAAACAGAACTTTTAAGAGAACATTGACATCACTTTATCCCTTGATATAATAAATAAATGTTCGCTTCAATTGCTGATATTACTAGATGGTATGGTTTTGGCTTTCATTATTTCATCTAATATTAGCGCCATCTACTTACTTCTAAATAAACTAAAATGGCAAGTCATTGATAAAATGAAATAATACAATGCTACTGAATATACGATGTAAATAATTGAATCATTAACATTACATTCATCCCGCGTTGGAATCAGCGCAGCGAACACTTTTTTGGCCAAAAATTCTGCGGCCTGTGCCGATTAGTAACATGTATGTAAGCTGCTATTTTTTTAGTTTTCATAGGGCAATATATGCAGTTTTTATTTCATTCGTGTTTTCGGGTATGTTACTTTTTGTTTTCACTCTACCGTAAATATTATGGCTTGCAAAGATGAGTTGAACTCATTATCGTCAGCCTATCAAAAGTCTACTGAAATGAACATAGGCCTCCCCCATA
This sequence comes from Parnassius glacialis, assembly GCA_033319125.1. Classification (NCBI taxonomy): domain Eukaryota; kingdom Metazoa; phylum Arthropoda; class Insecta; order Lepidoptera; family Papilionidae; genus Parnassius; species Parnassius glacialis. Next base: position 13,376,117 of record JAVANC010000023.1, on the reverse strand, counting down.
AATTGTCAAGTAGCTGGATGTTTGCTATAGTTGCCACGCTTGGTAGGCGGGTTGGCAACCGCAGCTATTATTATTTTGATCTGTTGTCAAGAAGATGATGCAGCCCATTCCATCTCCAGTTTGTTTTCCTATGTCACCTCTTACGACGGGACGATATGAGGTGTTTTGATTTTCTTTCACCGCCATAACAGGGCGAACATTTTTCTACTCCCGTTCATGAGTGTAGTACTCCTCACGTTCACTGTGAATAATATTTATAAGGAATAAAACTAATTTGAAGGATTCTATCGCCTTTAATTTTAACTTTTTAAATTCCCGATGTTTTGGGCACTTTACAGCATCCATGGTCACGGGTGGAGCGAGAGAACTGAGGTGTTTGACGACCTGATGTCGTAGTTAAAATAGAATAAAATAAATGCAGTAGTAGTTTGAATTTAATTTTATTAATTATGGGGTTCTTAGCAGATGGTAGCACTCAGCCATCTTCCCTATTAAAATTAGGATGTTTTTTTAATTTTATTAGCCTCGCGAATCATCATTGGTAGGATTCGGTGTTCTATTGCAAGGATTTGTTGTCTATCAGATCCGATTTAATGGTTGGGACGATACTAAACATGTTGACATACTTGACTTCCCGGAGCTTCGGTGCTTCACATCAACGATATGTTCTTTTACTCGGAACTTTCATCCAAGATACGTAAAAAAAATCCCGTAACATTAGTTTTAATCCATGTGTAGTATTCATTATTATAGAACTGTATTTATGAAATTTTCAAGTCTACTCGAAGTAAAAAAAAATCTACATCTATTTTATGGTGCCAATCAATATGAAATAGGACCAATGATATGAATAAAATGTCTCAAATAAAAATTATATTACTTTGTTAAAACTAAATTAACTTTAACTATAAATAAATGTAAATAATAATAATACATTTTGATTTCAAGACTATTGCCTTTTTTATGGATACATCGGAATCGGAAGACACGCCCGATATAAAAGTAATCTAAGAAAAAATAGTGGGTGTTATTAGACATATATAGACATATACGTGTTTCTGTAGCATGTTAGCAATCATCTTGGTCTAATAGCATTTTAGAATGAAAGAAATGTTTGACAGACAGAATGTGAGACAATACACCGAGGTGACTCTAAAAATGATCGAATTTTTCTAAATTTGACACGGAACAGCTTTTTAATGATGTTCCTAAATTAAAGCGCACGCGAGCGAAGCCGCGGGTAAAAAGCTAGTATGTAATAAAATGTTTATTTGTACTTTTTCATCCTTTTTTTTTTAGTTCACATGCCTCGTAATATATCAAGAATGCTTTTTTCCATTTTTTCCTTTTTTTCCATTCTTTGCATAAATTTCTCGAAGTCACATTTTCTAAATTATTTTCGAAAATAAAAGGTGGCGATGGTTGTAATATAGATTCCATTGTTCGGACGATTGATTCAATTGCAGTTACGTTAGAATCTTCAACTTCTTTCTAAAATTCACTCTAACTTTCACAGTTCATCCAATTCAATGGAAAGTACTTATATATTATATTATTTGTGAAATTTGTGTACCGACTGCGCCATGTTTATTTTGTATTGTTTGGATGCGGCAATCAAACACGGGAGTAGAGACAAGACTGTATTTATTATTTACCTGCATGCAAATATTATAATTTATTTTCAAGATACCTACAGTAACCACAAAAAATACACGCAGACCGCTAATACGCCCAAAGCATTTCATTCATTTGTTATCGATAAATACAATCCTTCGTGTGTTGTCTGCCATAACGACAAACACGCTTTATATTTATGTCAGAAATTTCAAGATTTAACGCCTAAGAGCAGATATCAAATTGTAATTAAAAACAATATTTGTAAAATTGTCTCGGTTTTCATTCGTTAAGAAAATGTCAATCAACAAGAAATTGTAACAAATGCAACAAACGCCATCAATCTATGATTCATTTAAATAACTTTTATTCTCAATTCGATAACAACTTACGTCCGAACCATGTTGTATATACGTTGTTACGGCCTGCAGCTGCCTATCCAAGAGTAGAATCTTCCGGGGCCCATGAGCGGAAGACCTTACAAGCAGATGCAGGTAGGGCCTCCTAAAGTGGCCACGTGGAATTATCCTATCACCCTAAACTATAGGGAAAACGTTCCATCCTACTACAATTCAATAGGGAGAATAGTTAAACGGAGCTTACTTACATATATCCAAGGCGACTGTTGTCTCAGGCTTCGGTCAGGCCACATGTGGTTGTAGGGTGCATGGGAAGTAAGGGTTAGTGATATATATATATATATATATATATATATATATATATATATATATATATATATATATATATATATATATTGTCGTGAAGCGACAATTAAAAGAGAAGGAAAACCTAACCTACGATCAGCAAAACAACCAAATAGACCAAGACAATAATATATTTAAGTTTTTAAAAGAGTATTTACAATTTTATATATCAAAAATGGAGTATGAACATGAGGATGGATGATGTGATTTACAAGTTATATTTAAAAAAAAAAGGTAATAAAAAAAAGATTTATGTCGTAGCTGAGTCCGAAGATCCCAAGCGTGCTCTCAGCGCCTGGAACGAGCACGCACGGCGTAGGTGGGTAGGCGTGGGCGTCTCTAGGGGACGACCTCAGGTGAATGCGGCGATTGCAGGATCGGCGACTTCAGCCCAGACAGGAGCTTGCAGGATCCTCAGCGACTTCAGACAGCGCAGTGGCCTGCAGGATCCGGTGACTGCAGGCGGGACAGAGGTTTGTAGGTTCCGGTGATTTCGGGCGGAACAGAGGTCTGTAGGTTCCGGCGACTCCAGGTAGAGTAGAGACTTGTGGGATCTCGGCGACTTCAGGCAGAGCAACGTTTTGTAGGATCCGGCGACTTCAGGCAGAGCAACGGATCGTAGAGTCCAGTGGCTTCAGGCAGGATAGAGGCTTGCAGGATCCCGGGGCTGAGCGGCCCCGGGATAAGGCCTTTAGAAGATGCTTCCGATACGAGAACTGAAGCAAGACTGAATTTCTTCACCGATTGTTCAGCTTTTATATCTTTCTAGAGAGAACGGAAAAATTATTTAAATTAAAAGGAAATTTATTGTAAATGACCTAGAGCAAAAGAGTATTTATGTGAAAATATCGAGATAAAACACCATATCGGTAACGAATTTGAATAAAAATTGCCATGACAACGGTATAAATAGTAGTTGTCATAAAAACCAATTTTTGGTTTTTGGACTTTTATTAAGAAATTATTACATTTAAGTATGAATTGAGATATGATTCACATAGGAAAAACTTATGCACGGCTGCGTGCATGAAGCCTGAAATTGTAGAGTTACAGAGAATTCAATAAAATACCATAAAAGGTAAGACTTCATTGACAGCTATTTTAAAAGTGATAAATAGTGTGAAAATACGAAGTAAAATGATATGTTATTGTGTAAAAACGTTACAGGATCCTATGAAAATAAAGGTGATGCAAAATATAAATGCAGAGAATCAAAAACAGAATGAAAAAAATAGTATAAAGTGATGCAAAACATGAATGCAGAATATCAAAGCAGAATGGAGAATTAGTGTACAATGAAATGTAAGTTGCATAACACTACAATATATATATATATATATATATATATATATATATATATATATATATATATATATATATGTGTGTGTGACTGGTTGTGATAGACCTGATTGGACCGTTGCCGTCGGCAGCAGCTCGGACCAGCCCCACTCCAAATTGTGGTAATCTTCAGCGGAGCCACCCACAGTCACCTTCTTCGTTCGCCACGAGGACAGTCCATTAACTTTATCGTACAATTAACTAACTTCCAGAAGCAACTAACTCTAGTTTGTTATAAAGCGTAACACACAACACGAATACAGAATGTCGGTCTATACTAAATCCCGTTACTATAAGCAAAAACGTAACACACCGCACGAATACGAATTTCCGGATCAAAGGTCACTACCGTTTCGCGTGGCAACAGTTATTTCTAGACTTAACACTAACTTCTCTAGTATCACAAAGCTCAGCGTCCTACCAACGACGGAAAATGTTTCCGAACTATATCAATGCCGCACTAGTAGTTAAGATTGTCGAATGCACTTATATACGGATTCTGACTTAAACACAATTAAGTTCCGGGAGAAGCTCTCAAACAAGGAATGCGCGATACGAATCCTAGACAGTATATTTACTCGACGCTCCTGCACTATTCCGCGTTCCCGAACAAGTTAACAGCGTACTGTCCCACGCACCACTTGCAAGCAACTCTCTTGCACTCACGTTCCGACCTCGCGTCCTCTACGCACGGAAGAAGGGCCAAGGTGACCTTCACAAGTCGGCGGGCGTACGCGCGTGTGAATGCAAATTTCAAAGTTAATTGTTTGGCTTAAACATACGTGGTAGAGCCATACTGCAGCTATATTTCTGGTATAGTTGTAACACGAATGGGTTGCTCGACTGGAGAAGGACCACGCTCTCACAGAATACCAGCGTAAAACAGCAACTTAATACTGATGTGTTTAGTATGGTGAGTGTAAAGAACCGGAGACCATTTTTACTGGAAACGAGGCAGTCCATCTTAGTCCTCACGGGTAACAACGCATCTGAATTTTGATTCGTAACCGAGGGTAAATGTAGATGTCTATGGGCCACAGCAACCACTTACCATAAGGTGGACTGTGTGCTCGTTTATCTAATCGTATAAAAAATCTCATTCTAACTTCCCAGCGCCAGCGAATTTGGCAGTTTCTGGAACATATTTCTCGGAACGCTGAACAATCCCACATTCGGTCGCGACAGCTGCTTGGCTCGGACATATCGATGCAAAAGCTGACGTCTCACCGCTTACCGATGCAAAGCGTTCTCACGCGCAATGTTTAGTTACGTCGAAGAATGAAACTTCGAATATTTTTAATAAAACTAACATAATTTTTTAATGATGTCGTTCCTACTGCTCGTATAAATGTGATAAACGTTTCTAATATGAAATGTTCAGTTCGCTTACTTTTAGATACCGATTCAAACGCTAACTTCATAACGGAAGCATGCAGTCGTTGATTAAATCTTCCTATTATCTACGAAAATTCTAAATTTTATAGCATAGGGTTAACTGAAAATACTGCTTTGGGTCATACAATACTCGCGTTTGAATCCCGATTCGATAATAAATATAGGTATTCGATAGAGGCCGCTGTTGTTTCGAATGTTACTGAAAATTCACCATCGCTGGAATTAAATGTTAAAATTATTGATTATTTTAAAGATATTCCTTTGGCAGGTGATTTATTCAACATTCCATCTAAAATTGAATGTTTAATCAGTTCTGGATTATTCCCACACTTATTGTTATCGCGTAAATTAGTACACCCGCAAACAGCTGTTATAGCGTTGGAATCGACGCTCAGTTATATTGTGACGGAATAAACCGAGTGCGATACGCTCGATACTGCGTTAAACGATACGCGCAAACATCCTTTTCATGCGCTTATCAACTTTAATGATGAATCGTTATTATGTGAAAACGTACAAAAGTTGTGGGCGCTCGAAAATGTCACAGCTCGTAAAATTTTAAGTCCAGAAGACAGTAAGTGTGTACGTATATTTTCATAAAATGTTTCTAGACAATCAGACGGACACTACGTCGTTTGTTTACGTTTTAAAAACGACCCGTATCAATTAGGAGAATCTTATTGCACCTCTAAGTGACGCTTATTATCGTTAGAGAAAAAAATAGATTCTGACGTGGCTTTACGCGACGGCTATAACGCTACTATACAGGAATATAGAGATAAAGGTTTTTAACTAAAATTAACAACACGCAACAGCACTTATATCGTTCTTACTATGTTCCGCACAGAGCTGTTTATCGAGCCGAAAAAGATACTTCTAAAATTAGAATAGTATTAGACGCTAGCTACGAACTACATTGCATTACATTACTTGCCGTGTAGTGGCGGTCAAGAATATCCACTACCCCATATCCTCCCGTGGGTGTCGTAAAAGGCGACAAAGGGAAACAGGCGGGAGATGGGCAGCAGCATCTTCCTGATAATAGCCAAAATTATATTTAAAAAAAAAACTGCGGTTGCCAACCCGCTCGCCAAGCGTGGCAACTATGGCAAATACCCCCCAAATGACGAGAGTAACAAAGAGACGGCCCCCAGTCCCCGGCGGCCCCGCTATTCCTGGCTACGGTGGCGACCATGGTAAGAGCGGGGCAGGGGGTGCTAAGAATCTCCGGTGGAGGTTCGGTTGCCACCTACGACGACTCGACCTGGCAACATACAACGCACGCACCCTGAGGACTGACGAGAAGATCGTGGAGCTGGAAGAAGAGATAGACAAGTTGCGCTGGCATATTAGAAGATTATCCGAAGTCCGAAGAGAGGGGGAGGATACGGTAATCCTCGAATCCGGCAACTTGCTCTATCACCGGGAGGGTGACCACCTATCCCAAGGAGGTGTCGGATTTATCGTCCACAAGTCTCTTGTTAACAACGTTTTAAAGATCGGGAGTGTGTCGACGAGGGTTGCGTACCTTATACTCAGAATCACCAAACGGTATTCCCTGAAGGTCATACAGGTTTACGCATCAACCTCGGCACACCCCGATGAGGAGGTGGAGGAAATGTATGAGGATATCTCTAGAGCCATGCATTCCTCCAAAACCCAATACACGGTGTTAATGGGAGACTTCAATGCAAAACTAGGCACAAGAGAGAACGGTGAGTTGAAAGTAGGGAAATTTGGAATAGGGCAACGGAACTCAAGGGGCCAGCAGCTGGCCGACTTCATGGAGAAAGAGGGACTCTTTATGTTGAACTCTTTCTTCAAGAAGCGGCCTCACAGGAAGTGGACGTGGTCGAGCCCCGACGGTTCGACAAAAAATGAGATTGACTTCATTATGACGACCAGACGACAACTGTTCAGTGATGTCTCAGTGATCGCGAGGGTGAAAACCGGCAGCGATCACCGAATGGTTAGAGGCACACTGAACCTAAATGTTAAGTTGGAGAGGTCTCGTCTGATGAAGTCAACGCTCCGTCCCCCTCGTGCTCTAATCCAAAGTCCCGAAACCTTTCAGCTCGAGTTACGAAACCGTTTTCAGTGCCTAGAAGACTGCAATAAAGTGGACGATATGAATGACAAGCTCGTGGAAACTGTCCATCCGGTCGGAGCTAAGTTCTGCAAGAACCACCGCAGAAGAACACAAAAACTCTCCGATCACACTCTTAATCTCATGGCTGTTAGACGGGAGATGAGGCTACATTCTTCAACAGATTTGACAGCATACAGGCAACTGAACAGACAGATCTCCAAATGCATGCGGCAGGACTTACGCAACTTCAATACAGCTCGTATTGAAGAAGCGATCGAGCGGAACCAAGGCTCCAAAGTCTTTGCCAGAGACCTGTCTGCCAGAAAGAGCCAAATGTCAAAGCTGAAGACCGAACGTGGCAGCATCGTTTCCGGGGCACCTGAGATTTTGAGTGAGATTGAGAGGTTCTATGGGCAGCTGTACACGTCATCGATGGAGCCACACGCAAGTGTGAGTAACGATCCAAGAGCCAGTCTTATCCGACACTATTCCGAAGATATCCCGGACGTCAGTCTGAGCGAGATTAGAATGGCTCTCCAGCACCTTAAAAACGGCAAGGCCCCAGGCGAGGATGGAATTACAGCGGAGCTTCTGAAAGCGGGTGGAAGACCGGTACTTGAAGTCCTTCAAAAGCTCTTTAATTCCGTCCTCCATGGTGGCATTACACCGGAGGCGTGGAGCAGAAGTGCGGTGGTCTTGTTCTTCAAGAAAAGTGACAACGCTCTCTTGAAGAACTACAGACCGATTTCCCTTCTGAGCCGCGTCTACGTGCTGTTTTCGAGAGTCATTACGAATCGTCTCGCGCGCAGACTGGACGACTTCCAGCCTCCCGAACAAGCCGGTTTCCGAAAGGGCTTTAGCACCATAGACCACATACATACCCTACGGCAAATTGTACAGAAGTCCGAAGAGTACAATTTGCCACTATGTCTGGCGTATGTGGACTATGAGAAAGCCTTTGATTCCGTCGAAATTTGGACGGTGCTGCAGTCCCTTGAGCGGTGCCAAGTTGACTGTCGGTATATCGAAGTGCTGAAGTGTTTGTACAGTAGGGCTACGATGGCTATCCGAGTACAGAACTAGAGTACGAAACCTATCCAATTGCAGAGAGGTGTAAGACAGGGTGATGTTATATCCCCGAAACTCTTCACCGTTGCATTGGAAGACGTTTTAAAGCTTCTGGACTGGAAAGGATGCGGTATTAACATCAATGGCGAGTACATCACTCACCTTCGATTTGCCGACGATATAATCCTTATGGCAGAATCGCTGGAGGACCTAAGCACTATGCTCAATGACCTCAATAGTGTCTCCTAACGGATAGGTCTTAAGATGAACATGGACAAAACAAAGATCATGTTTAACGTCCATGTCACACCTATGCCGGTAGTTGTTGGGAGTACTAAGCTCGAAGTTGTTGACGAGTATGTTTACCTGGGACAAATAGTCCGACTAGGTAAGTCCAACGTCGACCGAGAGGTCAATCGACGGATTCAACTCGGCTTGGCAGCGTTCGGGAAGCTACGACACATCTTCTCGTCAGACATACCTCAAAACCTTAAAACGAAATTGTACAACCAGTGCGTGTTGCCAGTGATGACTTACGGAACTGAGACGTGGTCCTTCACTGCTGGCCGTATGAGGAAGCTCAAGGTCGCTCAGCGAGCTATGGAGTGGGCTATGCTCGGAGTTACTCTGCGTGATAAACTTAGGAATAAGGATATCCGCAGTAGAACCAGAGTAACCGACATAGCCCAACGGATTAGTAAACTGAAGTGGCAGTGGGCCGGCCATATAGCTCGAAGAACCGATAACCGATGGGGAAGAAAGGTTCTCGAGTGGCAGCCTCGTACCGGTAGGCGAAGTGTAGGGCGTCCCCCCACGAGATGGAGTGACGACCTGGTAAGACATGCAGGAAGTCGATGGAGGCAGGTGGCTCAGGACCGTGCTTTGTGGCATTCTTTGGGGGAGGCCTATGTTCAGCAGTGGACTTGTGAAGGGCTGTAATGATGATGATGATGATGACGAACTACATCAGGAAAGAGTTTAAATTATATTTACACTAGATCATTCCGCCTGTGGCACCGCTCTCGAGCGGTCGTTCCAGGTATGCCGCGCGCCTAACGTCCCAACGTTAGTGCCCCCCGTTCCGCGAATCGCCCTCCTCAGTGTTAGCGCTAATTAGCGCTGAAGCTAGGTGAATGTTTAGTTGCTAACTCTCAGTTCTTACCCCCCCGCCTTCGGTCGGGGAGGTCTGACTGAACGCTTTTTATATTGTAGTACACTAGTACTGTATACGTTTATTAGTTTATTATAATTATTTGTGTATTGTATTATATATATCGTATAGTGTTTCTTAGCAAGACCTTGTTTTTTTCAGAACAGGGGATTGTTCGGAGTAACGAACGTCCCGTACTTTTAGCAGTTTAAATAGTTTTTATTTTTAGTTTAAAACCTTAAAAATGTCCGCTTAGGAATTAAAAACGTCCCCGTTAGACGCCATCAACAGGATGGACAACCCGCAGGCGCTTGCCGCCACACTAGCCTTTCTGGCTTCTCCCGCCTATCAGGCATACCAACCGCCGGCCGTTTTAGCTGCGCATTTTGAGTCCCGGAACTCATTCGCCACGTTAGAAGTAGATATGGAATGCGCTCACTCCGAATCCGACTCCGCGTCAACGTCTTCAGTATCCGCCTCTCGGAAGAGGTCCGCCGCCAAATCCGGCACCAGGACATCGGAGTCCTCTGACTCTGATCACACCGGTGACTCAAACACGTCGTACACCACAGTGTCGTCTAAGCGCGCGGCGAAGCGCGCCGCGAAAAACCCTTCGCCAACCACCGCAGCGGCCCGTGTCGCTCCCCCCACCCCCGCATCCATACCTGCTGCGTCTACCTCCGCAGCCCCCGTCGCTGCCCCGACCTCCCGTAAGTCGTTAGACATCCCAGCGCCGTCGAAACCGGCCACGCATTGCGCTCCGCAACTAGCTAAGAAACCAGGCCCGCCCTCTGTCTTTTTGAGAGACAAGGCAGAATTCACCAGGCTTAGCAAGATCTGCTACGACTCGGGAATAAAATATGATCTAGCTACTAACATGGGCGTAGCTATTAGGATAGTCCCACAGTCCATCGACGACTTTCGTCGTATAACTAGGCTGTTCACTAATGAACGTGTTTCTTACCACACTTACGCTCTTCCGGAAGAGCGTAAAGTCAGGGCTGTCATCCGCGGCGTCCCATTCGAACTCTCTAACGAGGAGATCCTTGATGACCTTAAGTCCCCGTTGGAGGATTCCCCGTTGAAGCTGTTCATAAAATGCACAGTAGGACCGGGTTGAGATACCCGTTAATTTTAGTTAGTTAGTTCCGGAGGCGATAACCATCTTCCGGCAAGTACGCACGGTGTGCGGCTTGTCTGGAGAAAAGGTTGAGTCACCGCGTAGGCACGGTTTCCCGGCGCAGTGCCACCGCTGCCAATTGTATGGTCACGCGGCGGCCAATTGCTCTGCCCCACCCAGGTGCGTTAAGTGCCTAGACCCATACATCATCAAAGAGTGTCCCCGGCCTAAAGATGCCGTATCCCCGCCCGCGTGCGTCCTGTGTCAACAGACAGGCCACCCGGCAAGCTACAGAGGATGCGCGTGCGCTCCTCGTCCTCGTATAATTAGACAGGTCCCACCGCCGGTAAATGACCGTTCATTCCCGGCTTTGTATGTCAGGAAGCCCCGTCAGGGCGTATCTCAGCCGTCTCAGGGCTTTTCACAACCCTCTCAGGGTACCCCGAGACCACCACAGGCACCTCTTAGGCCACCTCCGGGCTTCTCAAAGCCTACGCAGGCTCCAGTTTTTCCCTGGGTCCCCAAAAAGGTCGATCCACCGCAACACGTAACCTCTGCTCCGCAGCAGAAACAGCCGTCAATCGGCGATGACCTTAACACGGTTTACGCCGCGATAAGGAACATCGACGTCAACAAAATCTCGGTGTTAGTGAGCAAATTGCGCGCTGCACGGTCCCCTCAGGACCGTCTTTTGGCTCTCGTACAGCACAGTAATTTATTGCGTTCGTTGTAAGTTAAGTTAACTTAATTAACTTAGCTTACAATGACAGAGCCTTCTGCTCTACCTATAAGTCACGGTCGTGTTAAGCCTAAAGGGTTATCGCTTATTTCATTTAACATTCGCGGATTGCGAAATAACTTCCCAGAGCTTAAGTTCTTCCTTGAAGATCGCGAAGCTGATTTTCTCCTCTTACAGGAAACCAATCTTAAATACAAAGACAATAAAGGCTTATCCATTAAAAATTATTCTCTTCTTCGTAATGATAGGCATGACCGCCGAGGCGGTGGCACGGCCATTTATTACAAGAAGACACTACATTGCTCTCTTATTGATACTCCGCTGCTTACCAATATGGAAGCTACGTTATGCAGGTTAGCTATGACGGGACATCAGTCTTTAGTCACAGCCTCCTGTTACATTTCCCCTGGAATCCTCTCCCTTAATTTTTGAACTTGATTTTGAGGCCATCTTATCTCTAAGTAATTCAGTCATTATGTTTGGAGATTTTAACTCTAAGCATACTGAATGGACATGCCGTAATATCAACCGTAGTGGTAGGATACTACGTGATATAACGCAGTCTCTTGACATAACCGTTCACAGTCCTCTCGGTGCAACGCACTATCCCGATGCCACCGATCTCAACCCAGATGTACTAGATTTTGCGTTACTCAAAGGAGTTTCACTCAACCTCAGGTCTATTGAGACACTAGACGATATAGGATCCGATCACCGACCGGTCTCCCTTATTCTTGGCCATCAGCCACCCCCTATTATAACCATGAAAACCTTCACTAACTGGAAGGGTTTCAAGGAGTCCCTAGCAAAAGCTATGGACTCACAGGACTCCCCTAATTACCTATCGTCGGATTTAGACTTAGACAGTCCCGTAAAAATCGACACCGCGGTCGTATCACTTTCAGCCCTAATTAAATCCTCCCTTAAGGAGAATGAAAGGGTCGTCCCGGTTGCTAGTAATAATGGGCTTCCCTTATATATTAGCAACATATTAAAAGCTAAAAAAGCAGCTTTCCGGAGAGCAGCTAAATATCCCACCCCCAAATATAGGCATACGGCTAATCGTCTTCAACGAAAACTCCGTTTACACCTTTCCGAATTTCGAGACCTCCAAAGGAGTGAACTCATGGAGAATATATCTCCCTTTCATACAGCGTACTATCAGATGGCTAGAGCCCTCCGTATAAACGCTACAACTCACACTCCCCCTCTCTCCCGCCCCGACGGTACGGTTGCCTTCGAGGACGACGAAAAGGCTGAGTGCTTTGCAGACAGCATTGCCGCACAATGCTCTCCTAGCTCTCAACCTGTCGACCCCTCACATATTCAGGAAGTGGAGGATGAGGTCCGCCGCCGGAACTCACCCCCCACAACCTCTGAACCTCTCACTGTGTCCAATGATGAGATCTCATCTCTCATCAAAGGACTTAAGCCCAAAAAGGCTCCGGGTGCGGATGGCATATCCAACCAAGCCCTTAAATACTTTCCAGAGCAGGTGTTAACCCTCTTATCTATTATATTTAACGCCTGCTTCAATCTTAGTTATTTTCCTACTACGTGAAAAGAGGCAACTGTCATTGGTATTACCAAGCCAGGCAAGCCTCTTAACCTCCCCTCCAATCATCGTCCCATTAGCCTCCTCAAGGCCATGGGCAAGCTCTTTGAAAGAGTAATTCAAAATCGAATGAGGCGCCATCTGTTTCCCACAGACGGTGACCCCCTTGTCATCCCACACCAATTTGGTTTCCGTGCGAAACACTCATGTCCCCAACAAGTACACCGTATTGTGGAATATATCTTTAGCGGTTTTTATCCACGTCGACTAAAGACAATCGCGGTCTTTTTCGACATTGCCAAAGCCTTCGACCGAGTCTGGCATGAAGGCCTTTTTTTCAAATTATATAGAATAGGACTATCCGATCGTCTAGTACGTCTCGTGGCCTCTTATTTACAACATCGTACCTTTCGTTTTAGACACGAAGGCACGTTATCCTCACAGCGCCCCATTAAAGCTGGTGTTCCTCAGGGATCAGTACTAGCTCCCCTCCTGTACATCTTGTACACCAACGACATTCTTATCCCGTCGAATGGTGTACAGCTCTCACTCTTCGCAGATGACACTGCTCTATACTTCAAAAGTCCTAGGATATCTTCCGCAAGGAACAAGATCCAAAAGTCAGTCGATGACCTAGAAGATTGGTTCCAAAAATGGCGTATCGATGTGAACCTGGAGAAGAGCTCCGCAGTTCAATTCGATATTAAAAGACGCCGTAATGAAAACAAGAAAAATACTCCACCTATACGAATGCTAGGGACCCCTGTCCCATGGCATATGTCAGCTAAATATTTAGGTGTCACCCTTGACTATAGGCTCACTTTCGAGCCTCATGTCAAAAGAGTAACACGTCTAGCTCGTTTTTATCTAGGTAGGCTTAACAGTATGTTAGGCAGACATAGTAAAATGTCATTAAGAAATAAGCGAACTCTTTATAAAGTTTGTATACGACCGGTAATGTCTTACGCGGCTCCTATTTTTGCACACGCTAACGATAAAATTATTAACGAACTCCAAGTAGTGCAAAATCACTTCTGTCGTCGAGCTACGAACGCACCTTGGTACGTCCGTAATGCCGACCTTCATCGGGACTTAGAAATCCCAACAATCCATCAATTTCTTAAAAAACTCTCTGAAAACTTTTTTCGACTTTCAGAGTCGCATAATAACACATTAATTCGTGAGGCAGTTACTTATACAGACCCCCTCCCGTCCCGCTACAGCGTCCACAGGCCGAGAAACACTCTCCCGGACCCGCCTAATAAATTGTCAAACGACCTGAACTGCCTCCTGGCGGCTCAGGCCAATTCTAATTAAATTAAAAATTATTAAATTTAATATGCCTTCGTAGGCACTCCCTAAACGGAATTTAGCCGTCTGCGCCCTCTTTTTACCAAAAGAGGGTCGCTTTAGATACGGCATAAGAAGCTTTCAACAGCTGGTTGCCAGTCCCCATAGGCAGTTTTTAGGGGGTATCACTTAGGTTCCCCTTGTAGGCAGTGAGTCCCCCATAACCACGATAGACCGGCTATCGTGGTATGCGTAATGCATTTTCTGCCTCCCTCTGTGGTAGCCCATTTCCAATTGCTTCGGGCGCAAAAAAAAATATATTTAACATTGCGGACCCAATCTTTAATGGCAAATTTTTGAGTTACTAATTAATTTCCGACAATTCGCTGTAGCAATATCCGCCGATGTAGAAAAATGTATTTTTCATTAAAATTAATTCATGACCATTGTCTCTTTCAAAGAATATTATATCGATTTAACATTAATAGTAGTATGGACACTTATGAGTTTAAAAGATTATATTTTGGCTTAGAATGTTCATATATCTAGCACTCCGGGTAGTTTAACAACTCGCTTGGGAGGAAGAGAAAAATTATCCTCACGCCGCTTCCGTTGCATCCAAATATTCATATATGGATGACTTCGTTTATTCTGTTCTTTCTCCTGAAGAATCGCATTAACGACATGACCAATTAATAAATATGTATGTGCGCGGATGTTTTAAGTTCACAAAATGGGTGTCAAATTCTTCCTGCTTTTAAGAAAAAATTCCAAAAGATTTTCGCTTTAGAAAAAAAATTTGATTTTAATTCATCAGATTTGGAAACTAAGTTAATAGGTATGCGATGGGATCCAAGTAATGATAATTTTACTTTTAAAATTGCTATGCTTTCTAAAAACCCGTCTACCAAACGCTCAATTCTATCTCAAACCGCTTCTATGGATGACTCTCTTGGGCTACTCTCTCCCTTACCACTGGCATGAAACTACTTATACAAGGATGTTGGAAAAGCAGCCTGCAGCGGGATCATAAATTCCCGCTGATATTGCTCGAGCTTGGGGCCAAATAAAAAAGGAACTTAACGATATAACGCAAATAAAAACTCCTAGGTATTAAGGTATTTGTAAAATTCATACATAACGTTACTTGGATTTCCAGATTTTAGTGAAAAGTGTTATGGTGCTGTAATATTTATACGCATTGTTCCGTTGAGCTCACCCGCTGAAAAAGTATTATTACTCTGTTCTTGCTCTCGCATTGCTACGTTTAAGAAAATAACTCTTGCTCGTTTGGAACTCTGAGCCACTCATTTACTCTTGGAGCTTGTTCGCTCAGTTAATGCTAACTTTGAATTGAGATGTCATATAAATCGCACTTTTGCTTTCACTGACTCAACAATTGCTTTAGCGTGGATTCGCTCGTCTCCGCACCGCTGGCAAACGTTTGTAGCCAACCGAACATCCGCCATTCAAGATACTTTACCGCCTAGTTTATAGTATCATATCTGTGTTTATTTAAAAATAAACTGTTTTATACTGAACGTAGCACGAGCATATCAAAACAAGTTTTTAAGATACGGAAAACCTCAAAATTCTCATAATATTGCCTTAACGAAATGTTCAATGTCAATTTATTTAAAACCAACATATTATTTAAATACAATACTGACGGCTCCGTGGCGCAGTGGCTTAGCAATGAGTTGCTGAGCTGGGGGCCGCGGGTTCGAATCCCGCACGAAACAAGTATTTGTATGGCCTGCAAATAAATGTTCCGGGTCTGGATTTTTGTCCTTGTGCAATTTGTGTTTGTAAATCGCCTCCACGATACAGAAGAAAATCCTAGTGTGGGGATAATGTTTATAAAAACACTCGTTACAATACAAAAATACATTTGATAAGGAGTTATCACCCTATTACTAGTATCCTAAAAAGCGTTCAAAATACTCGTAAAAATTTTTTTATGCAAACTTTATTACAAAATATATGTCATAATCTGACCTGTAATTTACGTTAGTGCCAAATTACATCTAATTCATTCAGTAATTCTTGCGTGACTCAGCGTTAAACATGTGAATATCCAAAAGTCTAAACATCTAAACAAACTTTTACATTCAAAATATTTGTAGGATATAAAAAGGTTCAGCTTAATTAATTTGCCGCCACATGAATCAGTTTCAAGCCTTGTTTTTCACCCTCAAAGAAAGTGGCTCAATTTTCTTTTGTTCCACAATACAAAGAAAACTGTTTTATATTATGTACATGCTATTGCGCGTTTTAGTTATTAATTTTCTAACTATGGAATAATATTCTAACTCTTATCGAACACAAATTTATTTTCATATATCAATAGTATTCCATACTGATTTTGCAGATGCATTCAAACTTAAACATACGCAGTTTTAATCTGGAGGTAGCCGTGGTTAACTATGACATTGGGACGTCATACACCTCAGTCCCTCCTGTGACCATGGGTGCTGTAAAGTGATTGAAACGTCGGGAATGTAAAATAAGTTAATATACGCGATAAAATCCGTAAAATAGTTTTATTTAAATGTGTAGTGTTCGCGTAAATATAAGAAATCATCATACGCAGTATGTTTAGATTTATTTAAGTATTTTATAATTTTAGATATTTTATTTATTTATGTACCTTTTTAAAGACATTATATTATCATTCTTAAATAACTATTTGAAGTTAGTTTTCTTGATTCCTATTTATATGATTATATTTTTTTATATTATGTTTTATTTTTAACACTTTCGCTGTCCCGTGCACTACATATAGGTCATTGCTATTGTCTTACTATTGTGTCTGAAAACTGGACAGTGAAAGTGTTAAGTATTTCCATATTTTACCAACACACTTTATAAAGTTTACAAAAATTGTTGAATATAATACAAACATATCACACACGACACAAATCACGTTACAACATACCAAGGTTAAATTAATACCTGAATATTAAACTTTCAATAAATACAGTTAGGTTCTTTTACCCAATTTAAATATAAATTATCTTAATTTAGTTAATTAGTTACGATGGGAATAAAATAAAAGTGTTTTCGTTAGCAAAAGAGGACTAATGACTGCAAGTGTTGACTCAGACATTTAAATTAGTAGTTTCGAATTTGCTTTTAACCACTGCCTTTAATTAACTCTTAACCCACACATGTTTAGTTTTTTCAAAGCAATTAAAAAGTATTACAATTTAAGGAAATAAAGCATGTGTACAAAATATTCCGATATTTATTTCTTCTTATTTAGATCTTTTAATAGCTTGATTGTGGCATTTTTTTAAAAACTGAAATGATAAACGAACTTATCGTCCACCTGATGGTGAGTGGCTATTGCGTTCCATGGACACCTGTAGCTATTTTTATATATGGATGCTTTGTCAACCCCGAGGACTAAGATAGAATGTCTCACAGCTTGTAATTATATATTTAGCTCTCTTAACTTTAGACTGGAATAGAGCAATCCAAGTACTGCTACCTACCGAAATAGGTATAGGAGTGTGGTCTCTATTAGGATCGAGTCCCAGGCAGAAAAGGGGTCCTAAAACATAGAAAAGGTAACCCGAAAGTGTCTCTCTAATATAAAAACTTCAGATTTTTCGAGATGGAATCATTCAGCCTTCAACTCTTTTTCTTTTGAGCTGTACTGTAGATACTACTACAATACTGTTACTAGTGTTCAAAGATTAAAAAAGAGGGGTCAATTTGGTCATAGTCTACATAGGCTGCACTAAAAGTATCGGGAATGGAATATTTCCTCTGTTCCTGTCATATTAAAATCTTTTTAATTTAAAAACTCCTTGGTTTTAAAAATCGAATACCATTTATTTATTTAAAAAAAGATTCTCGGTCTTGTCACAAGGTTTTGTCAAACTTGTTTGGTCATTGAGAAAATGGAATTGACTCAAGAAAATGATTTATTATGACTTTCGAAGTGGTTTAACACAAAAACAGTGTGCTGACCGGATGATTTCTGCATTTGGTGATAAAGCCCTATTCAAAACCACAATTTATCGCTGGATTGCTGCATTTCAACGTAGACGTGTCAAGCTCAGTGATGATCAAGGTCGTCCAAAAACTGCAGTCACCCAAGAAAACGTTGATGCTGTGCGTAAGCTGATTGAGGAAGATCAACATGTGATACACCGCGAAATTCAGGCAACTTCAGACATTGGCATGAGTCAAATACAAATAATCTTGCATAAACAATTAGGTGTAAAAAAGTTGTTTTTCCGATGGATACCGCATTCGCTCTGTGAAGAGCAAAAAGCGGCTCGCGTTACTTGGTGCGTCAGAACTCTCGAAATATTCCACGCAGGATCCTCAAATGCTGTATACAATATCGTATCAGGTGACGAATCCTGGATATATGCGTACGAACCCGAAACAAAACACCAGGCACGAGTTTGGGTGTTCGAAAATGAGTTAAAGCCAACAAAAATTGTTCGTTCACGGAGTGTTGCAAAAAAAATGGTGGCCACGTTTGTCTCCAAAACCGGCCATGTTACGACTATTCCTCTTGAGGAACAAAGAACAGTTAATGCAGAATGGTATGTTAGTATTTGTTTGCCACAGGTCGTTTCTGAACTCCGTAAAGAGAACTGCAACCGCCGCATCATCCTCCATCACGACAATGCGAGTTCTCACACCGCACACAGAACAAAAGAGTTTTTAGAGCAAGAAAACATAGAATTATTAGACCATCCGCCGTACAGCTCCGACCTAAGCCCTAATGATTTCTATACTTTCCCTAAAATAAAGAATAAAATGCGTGGGCAGAGATTTTCATCACCTGAAGAAGCTGTGGACGCCTACAAAACGGCCATTTTGGAGACCCCAATTTCCGAATGGAATGGTTGCTTCAATGATTGGTTCCATCGTATGGAAAAATGTGTAAAATTTCGCGGAGAATACTTCGAAAAGCAATAAATACATTTTTAAATAGTAATGTTGTGTCACTTCCTTGATTCTCGAAATTTTTAGTGCTGCCCTCGTAAAAGCTATTCTGACTTAATACTCAAGAGATACAATGCATCTGATAAATCTGGTCCGGATATAACAAAAAAAAAAGCGGCCAAGTGCGAGTCGGACTCGCTCATGAAGGGTTCCGTAGCAACAAGTAACATAATTTACGATTTATGACGTTTAAAAAAACTACTTACTGGATCTCGTTCAAACCAATTTTCGGTGGAAGTTTACATGGTAATGTACATCATATATACTTTTTAGTTTTATCATTCTCTTATTTTAGAAGTTACACGGGGGGAACCATAAAAACTAGTGGGATAGTGAGTGGATTGTTAATTAGAGGAACTATTAAGTTAAATCCCTTTTTTTATAAAAGAGGCAAACGAGCATACGGCTCACCTGATGGTCAATGATCACCGTTGCCTATGAACATCTGGGGTTTCAATTTAACAATTTAAGTCAGATTATTTAGTAGAGGAATGTTGATAGACAGATTATATTGAACAAAAAATGAACTAATTACTACTAATTAACAAACACTATAACATGCACTATTAGGATCTACCCTGTTGACGAATAACCTACATCGCTCTGATGATCTTTGTTATAACCGATTCAATCAAAGAAATGAATAACACGTCAAAACACGAGAATAATTACAAAATCCGTCATGCTATAGCGTCCCGACGGTGTCGCAAGAGGCAACTTTGGGATATTCCAAAGAGATCTTATGCAGAGGAATTTCTCTGATAAAGAACATGTATACGTTTATTATATCTATATCTATATACTATAAACAAATATTTTTGTATAAATTCTGGCCTTGACTTGGATTTGTATCTGGGACCCGGAGCGTAGTAGCTAAGTATTTTAACCACCTGATTTCACATTAACATGACAAATATCGAGACATGAACACTACATTGTTTTCAGCTACAAACATAGTAGTCATTGTATAACTTGAACGATCAATTATGTTTGCGGGAATCTAATAAAACTTTATCCATTATGGTTTGAGGACTTTCAAACCGTTTTTCCTAATAATTTAAACTGTTACCACAACAATGTAATAAAAGTAGAAACGTTTCTAGGAACTAAAAAGATTTTATGGCATACTAGCTATTACACTCGTCTTCGTCCCCATAGAACTTAACTTTTTTCTATAATTCTATAATAATGGTTTTTAGGCAAGTAGTTCAATTATCTAAGAAAACTTTCACTAAGTTTTTGTTACTATTCTTGTAAACTTCTTAAATTATATATATTACCTCATCCTTTAACACTCATCGTTTTGTAAATGATTTTAAATTAAATAAATTATTGAAATCGATTTGACATCAAATTTAAACCTTAATTTTTAAGATAAAGTGGTAGGACCTTTTTGTGTAAAACTGCAAGCCAAAGCCTAGACCCCTCCTGGCATTGCTCTCTATCTGTTCGTGAAGTTGCTAAACAATCCGTTCAACCTTTCCAAAGAGTTGCTCGGACAGACATACAGACGGACACAGAGACAAAATATTTCTATAAATCTATTACAGCCTATCTAATTCTACGGCAGAATAGACTTCTGCCATAGATTTCCTCATTTTACCACAAAATAAATACAATATAATTAAAAACGATTATGGTAATAGATACCAGTTATTTTCACATTACAGCAGACACTGGTAGAGCCAGGCGGCAGCTTTTGCTGTCGCATGGATGGGCCAGCTCAAACCGGGGTGGTACCACGACCTCACAGAATACCAGCGTGAAGTAGAGGTTTACCTTTGCGTTTCGCTTGGTGAGTGCAGGTGGCCGGAGGCCCTTTTTACTGGAAATGAGGCATTCCATCCTAGTCCTCACGGGTGAAAACGCATCTGCATTTTGATCTGTAACAGAGGATAGATGTAGATGTCTATGGGCCGCAGCAACAACTTACCATCAGGTGGACTGTGTGCTCGTTTTTCACCCTTATCCTATAAAAAAAGACATTTCAATTTTATTTATATTTTTAAATGAATTTTATTACGAGGGCTATAATAATTATTATACAGGATATTATTTTCTTAAAGTATTCTTTTGTGTTGGTAGCATGGCATTCGAGTAGCGTTAGCAAGGCGAGAAGCGCGAGTACATAATAGGTGATCGCTTTTGGATTTTATCTGTAAAGAAATCTGTATAAAAATGTTCGATTTCCTTTTTTGGTGACGCGCTCTACACGAAAGCGCGCCATCAATAATGAACAAGAAAATGGCGGCCCATTCAGGTCGCTGCTAAGGCCCGCGCATTGAGTGTTCTAATAAAATCTTACAGAACGAGTCTGACGGGCGCTCTAATGCTCGGGCCACAGTAACGAGAAACGTCAATGCCCAAAAACGCAACAATTATTGCCTTAATTTTAACGCGATAAACTGAGTGGCCACACTTGGAACGGTCGACTTCATTTCAATTTCAACGCCGTTGAACGGCGTTAAAGTATACTGACCATTTATTTTTTAACTCAAAACGGGACATGGTTTTATTTATACTTCCCAGTTAGCAGGTTAACAGTAAAAAAAATTATGTTTTTTAATTAAAAACTGTAACTTTATACAATTAGTGTTCACTATAATTATAATCACATTATTTATAATTATTTATATTTTAACAAATTGTGAAAAATAAAAATTAATCACCAGTTCACCAACTTCATTAAAGCAAAGCTCCTCAGACAGTAATTATTAAATGCAACAATTTTTTTTAATTTTATTTTATATTTGTCAGTGGAACAAATTTGCTTTAATCAAGTCGGTGATGATTTTAAATAAGGGCAAGTTTTTTTTACATTGATTTTTGTTATCAACATCGCCTTTAGAACTGAAACCTGTAAGTGATTTTTTTTCAGACGTCCACAATTTCTTCATAATAGAAAAATACTTTTTCTACTGGAGCATTTGTAACCAGGTAAACATAAAATATATTCGATTAAAATGGAAGAGAATTTATGTTGAGAATGTTGGTGAGAAATGTTTGAATCACCCAACGAATTTCTGCGGAAAACTTTGAAATTATCCCATTCGCTTATTTTTGGGGTCGGTCCCGCTCTCGCACCGTTCGTGTCTGACGAACTTAATAGTTTTAAATTTTCTCGCGGTTTAGGATAACGAGACTATTTTGCGTCCCGGAGCTTTGTTTGGGGACAACGGGGACAGGTGACCGAGAAAAGGGACAGTCCTGTTCAAAACGGGACGTATGGTCACTTTACGTTAATATTCCTTGAATTTCAAGCAAGATGAACGTTGACGCTGCTACTTTATATTTGATGAGTGTAAATTTTTATTATATGAGTATATTTTAGCATTGCCTAAGCATGGCTCTGTTTGCAGAATCTCAAGAAACGTAATAACTTTTTCATTATTCCACTCTATCGTAGCCATACGTGCGACTCCGTTGCGCTCACCGTGCACAATGAGACACGTAGTGTGGCCGCTTCAACGCGTTAATTCCTGCATTAATCTCTTTGATGTACCGCCACTTCGAGTTATCGCCCAACGGGAAACGGCGTTGTTCTTGCCGTTGTAGAATTATCGCGTTAAGTGGTGGCCACACCCCCATCAACGCGATAATTAACGGCATTTCTCGTTAGTGTAGCCCGGGCATAATAGAAGCGCGTGTTGAGATATGTACGGATCAGGGATGTTGCGGATATTCGAATCCGCATCCGCAAATGCGGAACACCAACTTTGTTTTAGACATCTGCATCCGCATCCGCATAAAGCAAATGCGGATCTTTGATGCGGGTGCAGATGTGCATCAAGTCACAACACGATCATGAAAGAATAATGCACACGCTGGTGACAAGATCCAACATTTATACATAATGCAACATTTGTTTTATTTGATCGAGGCACTTGGAGTTTTTTATAGTAGTTTTTGAAGTTAAGTTTGTTTGAAGTCCGTTATTTTTCATGTTTTTACTTTCGTTAATAATTAATACACAAATTACTTCAATAAGTTGCAGCGCTTAAGGTCGTTGGTTTGAATCCCGCACAGAACCAGTTTTTATATGGTCCACAAAATAATTGTTCCGGGTCTGGATATTGTCGATCTTGCCTTGATGTTAGACATTCATAATTACTCATCGAGTGAAGATATAGGTGAAGAAGAAACACCTGACAAACCATATGTTCTTTTAAAAATAGTTGGTAATGTATCAACAGAAAAAAATACTGGATGTGGAACAACATCCACAAACTTGATGGAAAGTAAATAGAGGAAAGTTGAAAGTTCTCTCTGGGTTGTGCACGCAAGTACTTATCACTTTGACCGGCCAGCGTTCCCAGTCTATGATTATTTAGTTGCGCTGGACTAATCTACGATCCACTAAGAAACCGGCCGGAGGCTGATAAAGCTACGATATTACTTTTACATTAAATAAGATGCGCCAATTTCTAATTTTGATAATTAAACAAATTGTTTTTTAATGTAACATAAATGAAAGTATTGTGATTAATATTTTGTACTCAAAAATTTTGAAGAAAAATAAAAATAATACAAAAATTATTGTTTTTCATTTAATTGTTCCCCTAAAAAATAGAAAAAAAAACAAAAAAAAAACTAGAACTCCGCATTCGCGGATGTGAGCCTATAAAAATCAGCATCCGCATCAGCATCCGCAAATGTCAAAAATTCTGCATTCGCAACAACTCTTGTATGGATGTATCGGATAGCGAACTAAAGAATAATCAAAAGAGAGAGATAGAGAAGAGAGAATAATCAAAATAATCGGCTTTAGTGTTTTATTCTTAACCGCCATACGAGTTACGAAATCAACATCACTATCTATGTAAATCGTAAAATTACATATTTGCGCTAGGGACTTCACTAGACTTAAAAGATTTTCACCCTTTTTCTAAGGGACCCCGTTTATTTGTATGTTTGAACGGCGAACCCATTGTTCACTGCGATCATTGCAGTCAGAAATACCCCCTTACTTTTGAGTGGAGATGGTTGAGATCTTGATACATCAATTTATCATTTTCCTCTTTAAGATCGGAAATATGTTCATTTATCGAAGCAATTAATGATCCAAAACCATTCATTTTAGTCTCCCAAAAATTAACAGTGGCTGATAGACCTGTTAACTTGTCGATAACGTCGTATTTCAGAGAGTCTATAGCAGAATGCAACGCACTAAACCTATTGTCAAAATGTTCCATAATAGCATTTGCATCAATGTTTATCATAGATTGCCATTGCGATGAGCTGCATTCCGGACGAAGTGTATTTGAGCTGATTTTATTGTCCTTTTTTTTTCGGATTTAAACGGTGGACACTTCAATTTAATTTTGTTCATAGGTAACATTTTCCTAAAATACAGTTCTTTTAATCCTATGCATGTGTAATGGTTTTCCTTTCCAACAACGGAACATGTTTTGCAATCCATAGTGTAATAGTTTTATGAATTTATTTAAACGAGAGGTAGATTATTTAAAGTTGTTGGCACGCAAAACAATGTAAACAACATCAACAGCTAACGTTAACTACGCCAAGAAAACTTCCCGTTCGAAAGAGGTTAAGCGTCGTGCGAAGCTTGTCGCGTTTATAGTAACCAATACCGGCAAGTCACTGATATCTCACTGCACAAAAGATGTTTATGGTTATGGTATTTTCTCTTTAAATCCATAATTAACTACAAAGTTTATTATATAACAATGACTATAAACAGTTAATGTCACTTTTGCAATAGTCTTCGCATATCAAAAAACACTTAGTTACCGGTTATTGGATTAAAAATTTGCGCATAGATGTAACCCGCGCAAGTACCCAACCCGATCTAATATGATATGGTGTAGTAGACATTCTTTCACCGCCGTTAAACGTATTGGCGTCAATTTGATATAAAATGAATAAAATGCTATAAATTTTATTAGCACAAATATAAGAACTAAAATTAACATCAAAGAGCTATTTAATGACAAACTGTGAGATATTTCATCTTAGAACTTAGCGGTGATAATACATATGCTGTCTGCATTTGATAATGCTGTGGACCATTGACTCCATTATTTTCCTCAATTAAGAACCTAAATGCAGAATTTACCTTGAGATCTAATGTGGAATGTCTCGTAACTACTACTACGCGCCTCATTCTGATACTTCGTAGGCGCGTAAAATTCTTATTTTCTAGCGTAAAATATGAATTTTTCGCTAGAATTTTAGACATGCACGATCTTAAGTGATTATGCTTCTGCAGCGTGGCGTTACTAAGTAAATATTTTTAACTATTAATACAACTTAGTAAAACTGAGCATAGTTATGTTCATACTTTCATTTGTATAATAAATAACTTTTGTCTCTACATAGTATAAAGCAAAGTCGCTTCCCGCCATCTATACGCTTAGATCTTAAACTACGTAATGGATTTTGATGCGGTTTCCGTCAATAGACAGAATTATTTAAGAAAAAGTTTTATATCTGTAATACATGCATATTATACATGATATAATTATTCTGTACGTGTGTATGTAACTGAACTCTTCCTAACACCGATTCCTAAAAAGGATGATTCGCGAGGTTATTGCATTTAAAAAAACATCCTAATTTCAATAGAGAAGATGGATAAGTGCTGCCATCTGCTTTGGGTTCCTATAGTTAATAAAATTAAATCCAAACCCAAGCATACCACGCTCATTCTGCGTAGATCGGACCAAAAATTAATATTTAATCACTGTAGGTAGCTAGGCTAACTATGACATTTTTAACAGTGGTAAAGCCACGCGGCAGCTTTTTCTGTCGCACGGATGGGCCGGCTCGAACCGGGCTGGTCCACGACCTCACAGAAAACCAGCGTGAAGTAGAGGTTTACCTCTACGTTTCGCTTGGTGAGTGCAGGTGGCCAGAGGCCCTTTTTTCTGGAAATGAGGCATTCCATCTTAGTCCTCATGGGTAACAACACATCTACATTTTTATTTGGAATAGAGGATAGATGTAGATATTTATGGGCCGCAGCAACCACTTACCATCAGGTGAACTGTGTGCTCGTTTGTCACCCTTATCCTATAAAAAAAAGACATCGGGACGTCAAACACCTCAGTTTACCTCGCGACCACGGGTGCTGGAAAGCACCCGAAACGTCGGGAATTAAAAAAGTTAAATTAAACGCGATAAAATCCGTAAAAATTAGTTTCATTTAATATGTAGCCTTCGCGTAAATATAAGAAATCATAATTATAAATATGATTTATAAAAAAAAACTTATCAAAAAAAAATAGTTTGATATTCTTAAATAAAATATAGGTACTTACATACTTCTGTTACGGTTAATAGAAACCATTCGCCATGGCTTATTAATATTCTTTTTATTGTAAACGTGTAAAAAATTATAATAAAAATTAGCATAGGCAAAACGCAGCAACAGTTTCTTCTAGGCGCATCGCAGTGGGCATCCGGAGTTCAATCGATACAAGGAGTGTGTACATGGTGTGCTTTCGTGTCGAACCTCTACGCGACGAGAGGCACGCGAGGCGATGAGACGAGCGTATACAGCCGTCATAAATAGAAACATGTTTTAATCGCCGATCTTAATGGCATCTCACAGTTATCAATTTGGGGAAATAATATTCATCAGTTTTTTTTAATAGCATAAGGGTGACAAGCGAGCACAATTCACCTGATGGTAAGTGGATGCTTTTGTCCATAGACATCGATGGAATGCCTTATATCTAGTAAAAGGGTATTCAGTTCTCTACACTCATCATAGCGTGTTCCTTCCCCGGTGGAGTTCCCCTCCGTGCCACTACCATAATATAGCTGCAGCGTGGCTCTAGCATATATTCCGACACTATAATTCTGTCCTGCGTCCTGCGTGTCTAGTGCGTAGCTAGTGTCTATATTGAGACTGGCCGCAGTGACCGAAATTCGTTCTGTATGACATTATTATTATAATTGGGATATTTATATAGTTTTCTAATCCTTTTTTGGTTATGTTTATCTGGTTGAGCTGTATAAATATATTAATTAAAATAATAAATATACATTAATATCAATAAAATAAATAAATAAAAAATACATAAATAAATAAAAACCCAACAAGATAGAAGCTTTTGGCAGGAGAGAACAAACGGCCGAGGGTCAGGGGTAAAGGGGGAGAAACCAGTGGACGATGCGTGTGGTATCGAGGGGTATCTGAGCCTTCTGAATTTTAGCCACTGTTCCGGGCTCATCACGGAGTCTCAGTCGCTTCAAATAACCTGAGAGGCTGAACGGGATTAACCCGTCACAGAAACGACTATAGGTATAATTTCGGTCAGCAGACCACCCCACATGTCAGTCACCTCGTGGCCAGGTTCAGATATTTTGTTCGCTTATCTGTTTCGGCTTTCACGATATGGAATGGTGATGTGGATCAAAAATATTCTTGACTATGCCCGGTCTATCAACTCAATATCAGGCTTAGCCGCAAGAATATTCCTGTCTGTGATGTTGGTCCGGTCCCAGTAGAGCCTGGTGCGGTCATTTTTGAACATGGCTTCTGGCAAGTACTTGTAATAAGGAAGTTTCGATCCACGAGACCATATTTCAGAGCAAACTCCTGGTGTAGAATCCTGGCTACAGGGTAGTGTCTATGCAAGTACTGAGAGGTAGAAAACGCCGAACAACCGGACATAACATGACTAAGTAACTCACCGGCATGGTGACAAGCTCGACAAATGTCGACGGTGCCATTCATTAGAATATATCTCCGATAGTTGTTGGTCTTAATAACCCGATCCTGTATTGCACAGACAAAATCCTCAGTTTCCCCAAAAAGGTCACCGAAACGTAGTCAGTGAAGGGAGCCAACTGTGTCTACCAAATGCTCGTGAAAAGTCTTGTGGGACCTTCCATGGAACTCCTTTTTTCCCATACGGCCTTCCGCTCGAATATGCTCTATACTGCCCTGTCCTGTCTTCATAGCACGTTGGCTAAGGATAGAGGGGTAAGACTTTTATCACAAGAAATGACGTCCACGCGATTACGCACGGTGAGCGCGCTTAAAAAGTCACACCCACCATGCTTTCGCGACAAGTACAGCCTTATTACCTACGATCTCGGATGACGCACTTTATTGTACGTCATAGTAGTACGGACTTTTCTATCCAAATTGATAAGTTCAGTTTGATCTGCCTGAGTATGCCAAAGGTGTACATGAGGACAGACATGACCTAACCGATATATGCGTGGGCTTATTTACGCGCGACAAAAGACACTTTGGTCATACGTAACGTTGGTCGCTCCAATGACTTATATTGCTTCTTCTGAAAGAATAGAATAGAATAGAATGACTTTTATTTAATATTGATTATTACATATTACTTATTGAAATTCATTGTTTTATTAACCACTGGTTTGGAAAATAACTCTGTCCTGGGAAGAACCAGCAAGAAACCCAGCAATGATCACTCTGAACAAGACAATTCTGGTGAATAAACCATGTTGACCTCTCGTTATACCGCCGAACCAACTTCTCCCTAGCAGCGATTCTCTGCTTCAGGTCGTTTATGCGCTCTGTCAGTTATTGCGTAGTATCCAGCTGGGACAAACTTATTTGTCACTGATATTGCTAAAATCACTGGTGATGTTTAGCAATTCCACAAGATATGACCGAACGTAGGCAAATAAATTCAAATCATCCATACTTCGGAAAGGAGGTACAAAAGTGGGTCACTTTTGTACCTCCTTTCCGAAGCTGAAATTCTCTCCCGGAACCCTCCAGTAAGGTACTGAGAGGGTTTATGGAGAGGCAGAACGAGATTGGACTAATACAATCATCCTGGAAGATACCTCTTCTTATCCATAAGTGGTTCTCCGTAGCCGTCATCCGCTCGCCTAGATGACAAAAGATCGTACTCCAACTCCCCCATACACTGCTGGAGGAAGTCTCTAACTGTACTGTCAACCTTGTACAGCTCGAGGAACCTCTTGAGCTATATATGAGACACCGAGTCGAATGCCTTACAAAAAGGTCTATCCTTTTTATCCTTAATATTATTTGGGGATATTTATAGAGTATTCTCATCTGGTTGGGCTGAATAAATATCTTATTATTAATTTTTATCCGCTATCGGTTACTACGTCCTCTGTCGATCTACCCCGTACAGCTGCAGCATGGCTCTACCACGTGTAAAGTTGTTTTTATTGTGGTGATTATTTAACGTTCATTAGTAAACAAGTGTAAATTGATTAAAAAATTTTGACTTCGACTTTAACTTACCTGTTAATTCTAATATTACATAAAATTTCAGATTAACTACTTCAATATAGAATACATAGCCCTTATTTTTAAGGTCTTTTACTTTAATTATAGGTCTTAATTAATTCTTTCCACAAAAGTTTTGTTTTAAAAGTCGTTACTCGAAGTCACATTGATACCGTCTTCATTTTCACGAGTTTATGGGCCGATTTAAATTCTTCAACTTACATCAAACTCGATAATGAACGTCTTCGTGACGTTATGTTTAAATGCGGGCAAATATCTTTAAACATTTCTCGACATAAAATTGACATTAAAATATTTTCTAAGCACTTCATTTATGGAAGATTTATCAACACGAGAATTTAATATAACTTTTATATTTTATTTTATTTACATATTTACTTTATATTAAAAAAACGTTACCTCCACACTAGGATTTTCTCCGGTTTCGTTTTACATACATAAATTTTACAAGGACAAACATCCAGACCCGGAACAATTATTTGTAGATCATACAAATACTTGTTCCGTGCGGGATATTATTAATTAAGAAAAAAATAATCTTTCAAAGTTTTATTTCGGCAAAGCAGGAGAACGATAAATTTTTTAATATTATGAATTAGAGATTTATGAAATAAAAAAAAAATTATTACTCAGTATCGCTTTGTGAAAGATAAAATCATATTCGTACCAAATTTATAGTGTTTAAGGGTATTACTACACCAATCCATCAATCGATGGTGGAGTAAATAAATCGACGTCGATCGATAGTTTCTACCTCACCGATCGATTGAAGGGGATCGATCGATGGTAGGATGGTTTTGTTTGAATTTTCTGATTTTGTTATTAATCCAACTTACTGTTGTATTGACCTTACTGTGAATCGAAAAAGAATATTGAGTTACGATAAAGTCATTTTTTAAGCGAAAAAATTTAACGGCGGTTATCTGAAGACACCATTTCTGATATTATTTAGCATTATTTTAGCAAATACAAAAAAAAATATAATAGATAAAATATAATAGCCAAGCCTTCAATAAACAAGCCTTCATCATCCCATTTTCAGTTCGTGATTATCGTAAAATTTGAATAAGGGATGTTCCAAATAATCTTATGCTTTCCGTTAGATGTCGTTATAACCATATTGTTATAGAGACATTTATCGGAAGACAGACTGGCGACGGAGAGTAGCGTCAAAGGTGCGAAATATCAATCGCAACCAAATCATCTCTACAACGGGAGAGGAACTTATCCAGCTATAGATATTTACGCGTGATAATGAATATGAAGAGAAAGCAATGGTTGGTTTTTATTTGAACTGAAATTATAAAATGCTTTTTGCGCTTGACATTAAAATGTATTGTATGTATATTTCTATTGGTATACATACCCAGTTTTGTTAGCAAATACGAAATTTTGAATTGGAATAAAATTTTGGTTATATTTTAAGTGTTCACGCCCTTAGTTGTCCCGACAAATTCGACTGTATTAGGCCCCATGAGTAATACCTTCGACGGGCAACAGAGGGTTCGGGTCCAATGACTTATGGATACTTATTATATATAAGAGCTGGATAAGCAACACAAACTTACTGAATTCCGGAGTTAGGGTTGACCACAGGGTATCAGTCAGGTGGTAAGTAAAATGTATGTAAGTATTGTGCGAAAGTGTGTAGATGTAACCTGACTCCCCGATGTAATTTGACAGCAAACCCACAGGCGCTGCTTTTCTTCAAAATGTGCGATCCCTCCAGTGGGCGTTCACCAATTGAAACCTTCTGCTTTTATTTCACTATATTAGTTTATCAACTTCATTGTACATTTAATTAACTTCAAATTCAACCAAATCAACGTTAATCGAAATTAAAACAAGTGACACGCTGCACAACTTAAGAACGGTCGGTCAAAGTTCAATGTCCCAGGTTCACTTAGCACAAAATTATAACCACGAGCACAAACGCGATCTCTTCTCGAGTCACAAAGTTACGACAAAGCAAAACTCCTTCGTACTATATCAAAATGCCACAAAGCAACTCGTCGACGCAAATTAATGGCAATCGAAGTTAAGTTAATCACTCAAAAATATTGCAACAAGAATTATACAATACAGGCCCCGCTGTCACGCAAAACGAACGAGATTAGACAACACAAAGGAAGCGGTCTTAAATGCGACCTAACAATTCTCACGTAACTTCAGAGAGACCCGGCGATCGCGCACCATTAATTTTTTCTATATGTATATCAGACCGGCCGTCGCGCGACAATGATCGTTCTAGACTAATCTCGGCAGCCGCGCCCTCAAATAGAATGTGAGTGGGAGAGGGGGCCGGCGGTGAACTTGGTAACATCGGATGCACGCGTTGAGCGAGCGTCATAAATTCAAGTTTCAAAGGTTAATATTTGGCCTAAACATTAAGGTTTATACAAATTGTATTACTTTGATGAGCGTATAAGTTTCTGATAATTGCCTGGGAGTAAATTAATAAAACATAATCCAGAAAAGTCTAAAAATAGTCCATAGTGCTTAAAACTTAAGAATTTGGTGCAATACTTACATCACATTTAAAAGAAATCTAAAGAACATTTACGTTCTGCGCAAGCTCTCAAATAAATTAAGCATAGTTGGGAAGACATCCCAACTATGCTTAATTTTAATTTCTTCGATGGCGGAACGAAATTATGGAATCACCCACAGCATATATTTTCTTACACGAATGTCCATAGTATATGCGGTATACTCCCTCATAAACGTGCAAGACAAGGTTGGCGGCATTGCGAGAAATTTCAGAGACACTATTGAATTGATCTCATAAGATACAAACGGAATATCTTTCTGCCATCGTGAATTTTGTCTTTTGGTTTCGATCAAGCGATTTGATCGAGTGATGGAAATGAATTTTGGATTCTAACGAAATTCTCATAACAGTTACGATGTCAAGAGTACAAATTACTTTGCAATCAAATCAAATTGATTCAAAATTCGAATCTGTCGCGACGGTAAGAAGAGCGATCGGCAATGGGTGCAATTTGTCGGTACATGTGACAATCTACTAGTACAATTCCACTCAGTCACAACACATGTATTTGGCATGCCCACCGAGTGCCAGCCCTGTGCTCAAACACAGAATTAAAAAAAAATCTTTATATTAAACTATATTATCTCTCCTTTCTCTTTATCAGCTTGTTGTATTCTATTGCTTCTGTTGTTAGTGTGTTTCCTTTTGTAGAAAGATTTTAGTGTAATCATATCGCCGTAATTCAAAGCCACGTAAATAGCTAAGCATAATAGAGTTTTATTGTGTTAATTCTCCTTTTTCCTGTAACTACAACTATAAATTTATTCAATATTGTAGTATATAGTAATACTTAGTATCATTACTTTCTATCCACCGTATTAAAACTTGCTTTTCTTTTATGTAACCTTAAGCTTGATTCTTTCTTATTTATTTACATTTTTTTTTATATTACTTAATTTATAATTTTAATAGTTATTCGTTTAACTTCATTTATTAAAACTTGTACATATTATTCACTTTAAATTACATTTTAGGCTTAGTTCTATTTTGTTTTTGTACATATTATGAAATTGTTTTGCTTTAGGTTATATTTTGTCCATAGATTAATAGATCTGTAGCAAGTGCATAGTGTAAGTTAATTTTGTCGCTGGGAAGGTTTTTTTTTCTTATTAATACATGACCATGGATACAAAGTCTTTTGGCCACAGTTAATATGTCGTCTATGAGACACTTCTCTATGATACTTTTTAATTGTTCTAAGTTACTGTTATTTATTAACAGTATTCTTAATGTAGTTTACTAGTTTAGTTGTAGCTGTCTTGCAAATCATTTTAATTTTTATTGTTTTGTGTATTATATTAGTCTCTTAATTTTTGAGTGTGTTAGCTGGCGGGTGGTGCAGGGATAGCAATTTGGTAATCGAAATTATTACTATTTATTTTACGTTTTATAATTTTAATTATACTATATTATTTATTCTTACCATTTAGGTCTATATTATTTATTTATTTATATATTATATTACATATAGATGAGTTCCGATGATGATTCTTTTCTTTCTGCCAACGAGTTTTGTTCATCAAATGACAGTTATTGCTCGCTTACTGAAACGCTAGGGGATTTTGTGCGACGTGAATTCGAACAATCCCGCTCCTTGTTTAATGTTTGCCACATTAATGCACAAAGCGTACCTAGTCACTACAGTGATCTGACTGAGGCTTTCTCTGACGCTGATGTTCATGCCGTCTTGATTTCGGAGACTTGGTTAAAGCCCCATCTTCCTTCTACCACTTACCCTCTCTCTGGCTTCAGTTTGATACGCAACGATCGAGTTGATAGGAGAGGGGGTGGGGTCGCTATATATCTTCGTTGCGACTTCTCTTATAAAATTCTAGCTTCTTCTTCACCTTATTATACTGCATCTGCAGAATTTCTATTCCTTGAAGTTTGTGTAAAAGGAGCTCAATTGGTTCTTGGTGTTGTCTACTGTCCTCCTTCTGTCGATTACTTCTCCAGTCTTGAAACAATTCTGGAATCCTTGGGGTCCGAATACTCACATCACATTATCATGGGCGATTTTAATACAGACCTACTGACTCCGCACTCATCCCGTTCCTCTAAGCTCCTTCACATTGTCGAGTCGGTTGGCCTCCACATTTTACCTTTACAAGCCACTCACCACAATATTGATGTGGAGGATACCTGGTTTGACTTAATCCTTACCTCTGCTCCTTCTCTTGTCTTCTCCCATGGTCAACACTTTGCACCTGCTTTCTCCTATCATGACCTCATTTTCCTTTCTTACGTCCTAAAACCTCCTAAAGCTCCAGCTAAAACTCTTCACATGCGTTGTTTTGGTCGCTTAGATGTTGAAAAGCTTTTTATGGATGCATCCAAAATAAACTGGAACAGCGTGGTTTCTGCGCCCACTGTGGACGAAAAGGTTGAGGCTTTGAATGAAGCTATCCTTAGGTTTTATGATGTACATGCTCCCATTAAAAAAGCGAAGCTCAAGCGTCCACCTGCGCCATGGATGACGATTGGGGTTCGAATTGCGATGAGACGTAGGGATCGGGCTTTTGGCAAATTTAGGAAAGATCGATGTGATGAGAACTGGACTCTTTATAAAGTTGCAAGGTGCAATCAGATGATACGCAACGCCAAACGCCGATTTATCCTTAGTAACATCTCATCTTCTTCCCCTGCTAATATCTGGAAGTTCCTTAGAACCATAGGTATCGGTAAAAGACACCATTGTGAGTTTCAGAGGACGATTGGTCTGGATGATATTAATTTTCATTTTGTCTCCAACAGTCCTCTTGATCACCAGACCAAGCGTCTTACTATTGAACACATAATGGGTTTACCTCGTCCCGATATTGATCTCTTTCAATTTTCTCCAGTAGCTATGGATGAGATCAAGAAGACAATCCTATCCATTAAATCTAATGCTGTAGGTTGCGACAACATTAGCTGATGGATGATTATCTTTATACTTGACCATATCCTCCCAGTTATCTCGCACATCATTAACTTCTCCTTGGATTCTGGTGATTTTCCTTCTTTGTGGCGTAAGGCTTACGTTATTCCCTTACAAAAGATCACAAATCCCACTTTACCCAATCATTTCCGACCTATATCCATCCTTCCCTTCTTATCCAAGGTCCTTGAAGCCTGTATCCACAAGCAACTTTCGCAGTTTATCTCCTGTCATAACTTATTAAGTCCCTTGCAGTCTGGCTTTAGGCCTGGTCATAGCACCATTTCCGCACTCCTGAAAGTAATTGGTGATATTAGGGCAGGTACAGAGGATACTAAAGTCACTGTGTTGGTTTTAGTTGACTTCTCAAACGCCTTTAATACCATCAGTCATGACATTCTAATTTCCATACTTTCCCTTTATATGGTCTCACCCGAAGCACTGGATTGGTTTTCATCATATCTTCGAGGTCGCCAGCAGTCGGTTCGCATCGATGAGCTATCATCTAGCTGGTTTGACTTACATGCTGGTGTTCCTCAAGGCGGCATATTATCTCCTTTGTTGTTTTCTATATTTATTAATCTCATTACCCAAGACCTTCAGTCTGCGTATCATCTGTATGCCGATGACTTGCAATTGTACACACAAGCGAGTATTGACAATATTTCTACAGCGGTGGGCATAATTAACAGGGACCTTGAGTATATTAAGAACTGGTCTGACAGGTTTGGCCTAATGGTCAACCCTTCGAAGTGTCAGGCCATAATAATTGGTAGCCATCGGATGAATCATAGATTGAAAACAGTAGCTCTACCTCCTATCTTTTTTAATAGTACTGAGATTGAATTGCGTTCCACTGTGAAGGATCTAGGTTTATTAATTGATTCTACCTTGAGTTGGAAAGACCAAGTAACGACCGTTAGCCAGAAAGTTACCGGTACCCTGCGTTCTCTCTATCGCCTAAAAAATTTTCTACCATCTGCAATCAGAACAATGCTTGTGCAAAGTTTAATTTTTCCCCTAATCGACTATGGTGATGTGTGTTATTTCGACCTGAATGCAGATCTTCTCAATAAATATGACCGTCTTCTGAATAACTGCATTCGATTCATTTTCAATCTTCGAAAGTATGACCATATATCCACGTATCGATCTCAATTAAAATGGTTACCTATTCGTCAACGCCGTAGTTTGCGTGCACTCACTACCCTTTATTCTATCCTGATGTCTCCAACTTCCCCTTCTTACTTATCTCCTTACTTTCAGTTACTTAGCGCTAGTCATGAGAGAAACCTCCGCTCTATGAACAACCTTCTTCTGCTATGTCCCTCCCATAGCTCTGGACTTGTTCATTCTTCTTTCCACATTCAATCTATTCTCCTTTGGAACGCACTACCTCTCGAAATCAGGACGGCTAGCAATCGTTACGCGTTCAAGATGAAGGTTCGGGAATACTTAATTAATAAATTGGCAGAATCATCATAGTAACAGTTTATATATATTTTATGTATATATATATATATACACACACATATATATATATATACACATATATATATATATATATATATATATATATATATATATATATATATGTGTGTGTGTGTGTGTGTATGTTTGTATATATATATATGGTATGTATGTGTGTGTATATATATATTGTTATTATGTATATTAAATATTTTATTTCCATGTGCTAAAATTGTTTTTTTTGTTATTTTAGTTTAGTATTAGCATATCTACTTTTTATAACACCTACTTCATTCTATCTCTGCATCATCCCAAGGTAGACTGGTAGAGAATGCCTTAGGCATTAAGTCCGCCTATATACCACATGTGTATATGAAGTTTTAAATAAATAATAATAATAATAATATATCGAACACTCTATAGGTTCGGACATTCTATGTCCGACCCCCGACAGCTTGCTTTTGTAATCCTTTTGTAATGGGGGTAAGGGTTCATTAACGCTGCCACCACATGGCTAATCCCCGAAAAAACAAACAAATCGTTACATGAAAATAGAAATAATATAAATATAAAATAGTTGATAGACTAACGAAGGTCCAACAAAGTAATTTATGATAAAATTTCAAAGTACAATAAAAAAAATGTGAACACATAAATATTGTAACGTTAATATTATTGTAAATAGGTACTAAACTATAACTAAAGACACAATAACCTAAGTAAAGCCGAAAAAAGTAATTAAATATTTAAAGTTCAACGCGATAAAATTAATAAAGTTAGTTTCATTTAATGAGTAGTGTAAGCATAAACATAAGAAATCATTATGTCAAGCCATAAATTGTATGCATCATTTTGTTTTCTTTTAATTTAGTTTTGAACTGCCCTGTAATCGTTATACTCTACACACATGCAATCAATTACAGATAAAAACATATTACTTCGTAACATAACTATTTAAGAATAGCAAATTTGATTGCAGTACTAATGATATTGTCAATTGCACGTTAATTGCTGGTACTATTTACCAAAAAGTTGTGTTAAAGCAGTTATCACATGGACCTCGTGTGGAGTTGCCAGAGCTCCCATCGGGCGCGTCCCCAGGTGGCGGATAGGGGAACACCATCCAGATATGGGTGGTAGCATGAAAACGGCGCGGACAAAAACTGGCCGGGGATTGGCGTATCCGTGGTTTCATAAAGAATATAAACGCCCGGGGCTTATTGTCCTAGTAGATACTCCACAGCACCGATGCTAGGTGACCCCGCGCGGTAATGTGCCAAGCTCACCGATATTGGGCGATCTCTGTGCGGTGATTTTCGAAGCGCCCCAATACCGGACAACCCGTAAGCCCGGTACCCGTGCCCGGGGGCCCCCGCAGGGCCGCGAGGAAGAAAACCTCTTCAAAAATAACCCCAATCCTAAGGTCTAAGGTGCCGAGGGGATGAATGCCTGGGGGGAGCCCAGTCCCAACCCTTGGGGGGTAAGGGGTTCAGGAAACTCACTCTGTATAAAAAAAGGATACCAAGTATGCAGTGCGACAAAAAATCTATTCCCCAGGGTGGTCCCTCCAAAAGCGGGGAGTCCACCCCCAGCAGCTTTGGTAAGCTCTGTGGCAGCCCCATTGCCGTGTAGTGGCGGTTAAGAATATCCACTACCACAAATCTTCCCGTGCGTTTAGTAAAAGGCGACAGTGAGATATAGGCAGGAGATGGGCAGCAGCATCTTCCTGATAACAACAATATCCCAATTAATAAATAAAAAAACTACGGTTGTCAACCCGCTCGCCAAAAGCGTGGCAACTATGGCAATATACCCCCAGGAAAAAATGTTACGACAAGACGGCCCCAGTCCCCGGCGGCCCCACTATTCCTGGCTACGGTGGCGACCATGGTAACGGCGGTGCAGGGGGTGCTAAGAATCTACGATGGAGGTTCGGTGGCCACCTACGACGACTCGACCTGGCAACTTATAACGCACGTACCCTGAGGACTGACGAGAAGGTCTTGGAACTGGAAGAAGAGATAGACCAGTTGCGCTGGAATATTATAGGATTATCCGAAGTCCAAAGAGAGGGGGAGGACACGGTAATCCTCGAATCCGGCAACTTGTTCTATCACCGGGAGGCGACCATCTGTCCCAAGAAGTTTTTTTTTATAAGATAAGGGTGACAAACGAGCACACAGTCCATCTGATGGTAAGTGGTTGCTGCGGCCCATAGACATCTACATCTATCCTCGTTTGCGAATCAAAATGCAGATGCGTTGTCATCCGTGAGGACTAAGATGGAATGCCTCATTTCCAGTAAAAAGTGCCTTCGGCCACCTGCACTCACCAAGCGAAACTCAGAGGTAAACCTCTACTTCCACGCTGGTATTCTGTTAGATCGTGGTACCACCCCGGTTCGAGACGGCCCATCTGTGCGACAGCAAAAGCTGCAGCGTGGCTCTACCACTGTAAAGTTATTGGTTTTATCGTCCGCAAGCCTCTCGTTAACAACGTTGTAAAGATTGGGAGTGTGTTGACTAGGGTTGCGTACCTAATACTCAGAATCACCAAACGGTATTCCCTGGAGGTCATACAGTTTTACTCACCAACCTCGGCACACCCCGATGAGGAGGTGGAGGAAATGTATGAGGATATCTCTAGAGCCATGCATTCCTCCAAAACCCACTATGCAGTGTTAATGGGAGACTTCAATGCAAAATTAGGCACAAGAGGGAACGGTGAGCAGAAAGCAGGGACATTTGGAATAGGGCAACGTTACCCAAGGGGCCAGCAGCTGGCCGACTTCAAGGAGAAAGAGAGACTCTTTATGATGAACTCTTTTTTCAAGAAGCGGCCCCACAGGAAGTGGACCTTGTCGAGCCCCGAATGTTCGACGAACAATGAGATTGAATTCATTATGACGACCAGACCACAACTGTGCAGTGATGTCTCAGTGATCGCGAGAGTGAAAACGGGTAGCGATCACCGAGTGGTGAGAGGCACAATGAACCTAAACGTTGAGTTGGAGAGGTCTCCGTCCCCGTCGTGCTCTAGTCCAAAGTCCCGAAACCTTTCAGCTCGAGTTACAAAACCGTTTTCAGTGCCTGGAAGACTGCAATGAAGTGGACGATATAAATAATAAGCTCGTGGAAACTGTCCATGCGGTCGGAGCTAAGTTCTGTAAGACCCGCCGCAGAAGAACACAAAAACTCTCCGATCACACTCGTAATCTCATGGCTGTCACACGGGAGATGAAGCTACATTCTTCAACAGATTTGACAGCGGCGGGACATACGCAACTTCAATGAAGTTGTTGGCGAGTATGTTTACCTGAGACAAATACTCCGACTAGGTATGTCCAACGTCGACCGAGAGGTCAATCGACGGATTCAACTCGGTTGGGCAGCGTTCGGGAAATCACGACACATCTTCTCGTCAGGTATACTTCAATACTTGAAAACGAGACTGTAAAGCCAGTGCGTGTTGCCAGTGATTACATATGGAACTGAGTCGTGTTACTTCACTGCTGGCTGGATGAGGAAGCTAAAGGTCGCTCAGCAAACTATGGAGAGGGCTATGCTCGGAGTTTTTCTGCATGATAAACTTAGAAATGAGGATATCCGCCGTAGAACCAGAGTGACCGACATAGCCCAACAGATTAGTAAGCTGAAGTGGCAATGGTCTGGCCATATAGCTCGAAGAACCGACAATCGATGCGGAAAAAAAGGTACACGAGTGGCGGCCTCGTACTGGCGGACAAAGTATAGGGCGTCCCTCCACTAGATGGAGTGACGACCTGGTTAGACATTCAGGAAGTCTTCAGAAGTCAGGAAGGCTCAGGACCGTGCTTTGTGGCATTCTTTGGGGGAGGCCTATGTTCAGCAGTGGACTTGTGAAGGGCTGTAATGATGATGATGTGGCAGCCCCATTGTATCTGGGGGGGGGGGGGGGGCAATCCACTGCATCGCGTGGATGCACAAGCGTCAACCGCGGGCCCTACAACATCCACGGGGCAAAGTAAGAAAACTGGAGCCGTGTCGGGGGGTAAAACTGTGACGACATAAGACAAACGTTGGCGTTCTAAACGCCCTTATATGCCAGTAAATCAGGCTATTGAAAGCGATGGAGACGGGTCCGATGGCTCGATCATTTCACATACATCGGCCCCACCGGAAGGGGGAAGAAAGAGAAGGGCCAAGCCCCCAAGCGCTATGGTTGTGGCGGCCGAATTCGCAGCAGTGTCGGCCACAGCCTTTGAAGAAGAGGCTGCTGCAGGGTTAGAAACGGGGAGGACCTTTTCGACCCTTCGTAGTGCCCACAAACACCAGGGCTAAGAAAAATCTGCCCAGCCTAGAGGAGTTAGCCCGTGAAATAACGACTTATAGTGACCTCAACTTTCAGGTCATCGAAAAGGTAGTGAATCGCTCCCACAACCTTAAGGGTAATTTTGTGAGGGGCATAAGCTAGCCGTACTTGATATAAAGGCGGCAACTGAAGAACTTGCATGAAGGACCGCTACCAGCGAGAACATGAAAAGACTAGAGAGGGAAACACCGAAAACTTAACGAGGGAGATTAATCTCCTCCGTAAGTAAAAGGCTGATCCATCCCAAACAGCAAGTACGATGTCAAATCGACCGACAACAAACCAAATCTGTCCAAACAAGTCCAACAAAATTCTGGCATGAAGAGGGGGACCTCATGAAGCACATTGAATCCCTAATTGAGAGAAAGCTGGATATCTTTGAGACCAAGATATTTCCAGATAAGGTTATCCGGCCTCCACTGGCAGGGGCAGATAAGCCGCAGACAACGTTGCCGCAATTGTCAGCATATCCACCCCAACCGTTGAAATCACAGGCACCACTGCAGCCTCAGAAGGCTAAGAGACAAAGGGTGAAGAGGAAAAAAAAGAAGTCCGCCTTTCCACCGCCGGCCGCTCCCCCCCTAGTAGCTGCACCTGTGTTTAATAATTCAGCAGCGAATGTCAGTTCGTGGGTGGAAGTTGCTAAGAAGCTGAAAAAAGCAAGGGTCATCCAAAAGCGGTCCATCACGACGGCGTCGCCTCTGAGTACAACACAAAAAAGGAGCAACTAGAAAATAATTTAATGTGCCCTGACTTCTGCGACAGTAACGGTCACGGTGTTGGAAAGCTCCTCCGTTACTTATGCTAAAGTATTAGAGGAAGCCAAAGCAAAAATCCATTTGGCAGACTTTGGCATAGAAACTGTCCGTCTTAAGCGCGCAGTAACTGGAGGACTCCTGCTGGAGATAACAGGTCCGGATTGTGGAGAGACGGCGGACAAGCTGGCGACAAAGATGCGAGAGGTTCTCTCGGACCTGAACGTACGAATTAGTCGCCCAATCAAAACAAGCGACGTTCGGCTGAGGGACCTCGACTATGCCGTCAGCGCTGAAGAAATTGCAGCGGCGATGGCTGAAGCATGGGGTTGTTCAGTAGACAACATAAAAGTCGGGGAAGTCCGACGAGCACCCACTAGCATGGGGACGTGCTGGGTACGATGTCCTGTTGTGGCGATCCATAAGATTGCAGCCGTTGGGACAGTATGGATAGGTTGGGGGTCTGCCCAAGTGGAGGTTCTTGAGCCCAGGCCCATAAATTGTTTACGATGCCTTGAAAGAGGGCACGTTGCTAGCAGGTGCCCTAACGAAGTAACTAGAGCCGAACGCTGTTACGCTTGTGGTGAGTCTGGGCACGGAGCCAAAGAGTGCACTGCGTCGGAACCTAGGTGTCCTCTGTGCTCAGATCTCGCGCGGCCTGCCAACCACAGACTGAGTAAAAAGTGCGTCCCACCTCCTAAAAAAACAAGGGAAAGAAGAACGAGCAGACTCTGTCTGCATCCATAAATACGCCGGACACACCGACTGCACCGAGTCCTAACTCGGAAATGGAGGTGGTCGAAAAATAAAATAAATTTTACACCTCTTAAAGTTTTCCAGGGCATTATGAACCACTGCCGAAATGCACAACATCTGATTATGCAGACCATTGCGGAGTGGCGGGTTGCCTTGCAGTAGAAGCGGAGCTCTATTCTGTTCCCGACCATCCTCGCTGGTTCGGTGATGAATTGGGCTCTGTAGCCATCTACTGGGGGAGTGCAGAAGAAGCTCCACCCTGCGCCCTATTGAGAAGGGGGCAGGGCTTCGTTGCAGTGCAATGGGGCCCCCTGGCCATAGTGGGCTGCTATGTCTCCCCAAGGTCCAATGCCGACTACGAGGTGTAACTAGACGAGGTGACGAATTGTGTTCGCGAATGTCAATCTCGTCCGATGACCGTTCTAGGAGAGTTTAACGCCCACACCAGGGCTTGGGGCAACTCGAGAGACGATCCGAAGGGAGAGACAGTGATGGAATGGGCGGCTGGGCTAGACCTCCGATTAATGAAGCAGGGGTCCGGAAATACATGTTTGCGGTGGCAGGGGGAGTCCATCTTAGATCTTACGTGGGCAACTCCTCCTGCAATGCAAATGCTGTCGGGCTGGTGAGTGGCGGAGGAGGTGGTCACACTGTCCGACCACCGCCACATCGTGTTCGATGTCGCACTTCGCCAGCCCGACAGTAATTCCAGTCGCCGAGGGCGCAGCCCACCGCGGCGTTGGTGTTTTAAGCTCGACCGGGATATCCTGGAAGCCGCCGCCATCGTCGCGTTCAGGCCGGATAACGTCGAAGAGGTTAAGTCTGATCCTGAAGTGGAAGCATACTGGTTTCGGTGTACGATGGCGCAAATTCGCGACCTGTCCATGCTCAGAACCAGTCGCCTCAAGCGTAGAGCAGTGCACTGGTGGTCGGCAGATACTGGTGAACGGCTCCGTGCGCTCTGCTTGCGGAGCCGGCGTCAGTACAACAGATCTCGAAGGAGAAGAAGGCGAGCTCCGCCTGAGGAGGTAGCCAGACTCTACGGGGCATACCGAGCGGCTACAAAGGCGCTTCAAATTGTTAATGCCTACGCCATGTCTCGGTCCTGGAAAGAGCTTCTGGAGGGACTCAACGAGTATCCCTGGGGGCGTCCATACAGGATGGTATTGGGTAAGCTTCAGCCTTGGTCGCCCCCCTTGACGGAGATTTTCGATCCGGATCTGCTGGGAAGGGTGATCAGCACGCTCTTTCTAGAGGACCGGTCAAGTCCTTCAGGTCACTTACCACCTTCATGGGAGTGGCAGAATGAGATGGGGTGACTGACAAAGAGCTGGACCGAGCAGTTAGCCGCTTAAAAGTCCGGAACACAGCACCGGGGCCCGATGGAATCCCGGGCCGGGCCCTAGTGCTGAGTCTGGCTGCCCTGGAGGACAGGCTCAGGCAGGTGTTTACCAGGTTTCTACGCTGTTCCACGTTTCCCACAGCCTGAAATGAAGCAAGGCTGGTCCTCTTGAAGAAGGAGGGCAGAGCCGCTGATTCTCCCTCTGCGTACTGCCCCATATGCTTGTTGGACGAGATTGGCAAATTATTCAATAGGATAGTTGCCGGTCGACTCAATAGGCATCTGTCGCGCGTCGGTCCCGATTTGGCCGATAGCCATTTTGGGTTCCGACGGGAGCGTTCCACTTTAGATGCGATTGTGCACGTCCGCTCCCTGTCAGAACAAGCAATATCCCAGGGTGGCGTGGCGTTGGCGATAAGTCTTGATATCGTCAACGCCTTTAACTTCCTTCCCTGGGATGCAATCAGGAGGGCACTGGCACATCATCAGGTGCCCCCTTACCTGCAAGGTATTATCGGGGACTACTTGCATGACAGGTTCTTTCTGTACATTGGGCAAGATGGCAGGAAGATCCGAAAGGAAGTTCAAACGTGGGGTTCCACAGGGCTGGGTGATATGGCCGCTACTGTAGAACCTCGCCTATGATGCGGTTCTGCGAATCGATCTTCCCGCTGTTGTAGATATCGTCTACATGCTATGCTGACGACACATTGGCGATCGCCAGCGGAATTACTTTTGAAAGGGCAAAGGAGCTCGCTGAACTCGGGGCGGAAGTCGTCGTTGCCAAAATCCACGAGTTGGAATTACAAAAAGCGCCTCACAAGACTAAGGCCCTATGTTTAAATAAATTATCAAGGAGCATGGAACCACCTGACTCGTGTATCCGCGTGGGTGGGTCTGAAGTCAGAGTGGGGAGGTACATGAAGTACCTGGACAGTCGCTGGGGCTTCGAAGAACATTTCGAGCGCCTAATCCCCCGGATCGAAAGGGTAGC
This sequence comes from Parnassius glacialis, assembly GCA_033319125.1. Taxonomy (NCBI): domain Eukaryota; kingdom Metazoa; phylum Arthropoda; class Insecta; order Lepidoptera; family Papilionidae; genus Parnassius; species Parnassius glacialis. The sequence continues at coordinate 13,331,712 of JAVANC010000023.1, read as the reverse complement.
GGGTGCTATGCATAGACTGCTGCCCAATCTAAGGGGACCGACGGAGGATGTACTTTACTCTATGCGGGAGCTATACGATCCGTAGTTCTACATGGAGCGCCTGTATGGACAAAAACGCTGGCCATCCGACGCTGTGGAACTAAAATCTACAGTGTTCAGCGGAGGATGGCCATACGAATCGTACGAAGATACCACACAATATTCTTTGAGGCGGCGACAATCCTGGCTCGCTTTCTACCACTAGATATACTGTCGGAAATGGACGCGTTCGCTGCCCTTCGCCAGAGTGTTGGTAGTGAGCCAGAAAAGACGCTCGAATCAATTAAACGGCAGGAACGACAAAACACTCTGACATCATGGCGCTCTCGACTCGAGGAGCGCTATGAACGCAGACGCGTCATTGAAGCAATCCTTCCGGTCTTCCAAGCCTGGATACAGCGAAGAGCAGGAAGACTCACCTAAAGACTTACTCAGATAATTACCGGGCATGGGTGCTTCGGTGATTATCTGTGTAAGATTAGACGTGAGGTAACGGCAAACTGCTTCCACTGTGATGGACGGGACCAGGACTCCGCTTCCCACACACTCGTATGCCCAGCGTGGGAACGGAAACAGACGATCCTGGTGAACCGCATCGGACGGGACCTCTACTTGACAGCAGTTGTGTCAGCGATGCTGAGCGGGAATTCGGCGTGGAGGGCCGTAGCCACCTTCTGTGAATCTGTTATGATCTAGAAAGAGGCTTCTGAGCGAAATCGGGAGAGGGCGGATCCCGCGCGGAGACGACGTCTCAAAGGCGTTCGTCATGGCCCTCCTCTTGAAAACGGTGTTCCCCGACCATAAACGGGGCATCCGATGTTGCAGATGCTCAGGGCGGGGGCCTCGAGCGCCTAATTATGTAACCCTCGAGGAAGACGATGGCTCGAAAGTGGTCTCGAGCCATCGTGGTAGCACTGCGAGGGTGCTGGGGCAGAAAGTGCTGCCCCTGGGACGTACTACCAGTGTAGCGAAGCGAAGGAGGGGCCCCGGTTGCGTTCCGAACTGAGATCCCGGGACCCCTCCTATACGCTGATGGTGACCACCGTTGGGTTTTAGCCTGTAGGAGTCCGGCATAACTTTTTGTTGCCCCCGCAGCGGAAGAAATCCATGAGGATTTCCCCACGAAAAAAAAAGTTATCACATGGACGGTGGTCAAGTTAGGATAGCTACATGTCTATGAAATTACAAAATATTTCAAGCACTTGAGAAATGCGTTAATATACACGGAGCGAGCGACGGATTTTTCCCTGCTCAAAAAACCGCCCAGAGAGGAGGCTTGTGCCTTTTTTACAACATGATAAATTCATTTGAATGTTGCATAAAATGTATTTTTTATAGAATAAGGCTGACAAACAAACACACAGTTCATATAATAGTAAGTGGCTGCTGTAACCCATTATCCTCGATCAAGAATTAAAATACAGATGTAAAGTTATGTCTGAGTACTAATATTCTTTACGCTCACCTACGAAAGATAGCACTATTGAGCTGCTATTTGAAGCTCTATACGTATAGATATTTTAAGAATTGCTATGATATTAGTATCTTCTTTTGTCATCTCTCTTTTGTCTCAAAAACTAATTTAATAAACCTTCCCGTTATTGTAATCAGTTATTAAATTCCTATTGTTAAATTCAAATATTAAATTTACTCAAGAAATTTATGTAACCTATTAGTAATTTTTCAGCTATAATTTTCCTATCCATACAAAGTATATACGACGGATAGAAGCCTTGATATCGTCAAACTACATAGATAAAACGCGTATTAAAGTACAAGGCCGGCAGAATAATTTCATTATAGATAAGAAAAGGCTAGTTGGCAGTGTAAGCGTATTAATTTATTTTCCTTTACTATTGCACTATATCTGAGAAAATGAAAATATCTAGATTAAGTTAGTATTAAAACAGTTAGGTTTTCTGTTTTAATACTAACCGAATTATTTTAATATAATTTTAAACCAAAAGAAATTTTCACATTCGTATCATCATCATCATCATCATCATTACAGCCCTTCACAAGTCCACTGCTGAACATAGGCCTCCCCCAAAGAATGCCACAAAGCACGGTCCTGATCCACCTGCATCCATCGACTTCCTGCATGTCTTACCAGGTCGTCACTCCATCTCGTGGGGGGACGCCCTACACTTCGCCTACCGGTACGAGGCTGCCACTCGAGAACTTTTCTTCCCCATCGGTTGTCGGTTCTACGAGCTATATGGCCAGCCCACTGCCACTTCAGCTTACTAATCCGTTGGGCTATGTCGGTTACTCTGGTTCTACTGCGGATATACTCATTCCTAAGTTTATCACGCAGAGAAACTCCGAGCATAGCCCTCTCCATAGCTCGCTGAGCGACCTTGAGCTTCCTTATACGGCCAGCAGTGAAGGACCACGTCTCAGTTCCGTAAGTCATCACTGGCAACACGCACTGGTTGTACAATCTCGTTTTAAGGTTTTGAGGTATGTCTGACGAGAAGATGTGTCGTAGCTTCCCGAACGCTGCCCAGCCGAGTTGAATCCGTCGATTGACCTCTCGGTCGAAGTTGGACTTACCTAGTTGGACTATTTGTCAAGAATATCCACTACCCCATATCCTCCCGTGGGTGTCGTAAAAGGCGACAAAGGGAAACAGGCAGGAGATGGGCAGCAGCATCTTCCTGATAATAGCCAAAATTACAATAAAAAAAACTGCGGTTGCCAACCCGCTCGCCAAGCGTGGCAACTATGGCAAATACCCCCCAATGAATAGAGCAACAAACAGTCGGCCCCCAGTCCCCGGCGGCCCCGCTATTCCTGGCTACGGTGGCGACCATGGTAGCGGCGGGGCAGGGGGTGCTAAGAATCTCCGGTGGAGGTTCGGTTGCCACCTACGACTAATCGACCTGGCAACGTACAACGCACGCACCCTGAGGACTGACGAGAAGATCGTGGAGCTGAAAGGAGCTCGTGCTCTAATCCAAAGTCCCGAAACCTTTCAGCTCGAGTTACAAAACCGTTTTCAGTGCCTAGAAGACTCCAATGAAGTGGACGATATGAATGACAAGCTCGTGGAAACTGTCCATGCGGTCGGAGCTAAGTTTTGCAAGACCCGCCGCAGAAGAACACAAAAACTCTCCGATCACACTCTTAATCTTATGGCTGTTAGACGGGAGATGAGGCTACATTCTTCAACAGATTTGACAGCATAGAGGCAACTGAACAGACAGATCTCCAAATGCATGCGGCGGGACTTACGCAACTTCAATACAGCTCGTATTGAAGAAGCAATCGAGCGGAACCAAGGCTCCAAAGTCTTTGCCAGAGATCTGTCTGCCAGAAAGAGCCAACTGTCAAAGCTGAAGACCGAATGTGGCAGCATCGTTTCCGGGGCACCTGAGATTTTGAGTGAGATTGAGAGGTTCTATGGGCAGCTGTACACGTCATCGTTGGAGCCACACGCAAGTGTGAGTAACGATCCAAGAGCGAGTCTTATCCGACACTATTCCGAAGATATCCCGGACGTCAGTCTGAGCAAGATTAGAATGGCTCTCCAGCACCTTAAAAACGGCAAGGCCCCAGGCGAGGATGGAATTACAGCGGAGCTTCTGAAAGCGGGTGGAAGAACGGTACTTGAAGTCCTTCAGAAGCTCTTTAATTCCGTCCTCCATGGTGGCATTACACCGGAGGCGTGGAGCAGAAGTGCGGTGGTCTTGTACTTCAAGAAAGGTGACAACGCTCTCTTGAAGAACTACAGACCGATTTCCCTTCTGAGCCGCGTCTACGTGCTGTTTTCGAGAGTCATTACGAATCGTCTCGCGCGCAGACTTGACGACTTCCAGCCTTCCGAACAAGCCGGTTTCCGAAAGGGCTTTAGCACCATATACCACATACATACCCTTCGGCAAATTGTACAGAAGTCCGAAGAGTACAATTTGCCACTATGTCTGGCGTATGTGGACTATGAGAAAGCCTTTGATTCTGTCGAAATTTGGGCGGTGCTGCAGTCCCTTCAGCGGTGCCAAGTTGACTGTCGGTATATCGAAGTGCTGAAGTGTTTGTACAGTAGAGCTACGATGGCTATCCGAGTACAGAACCAGAGTACGAAACCTATCCAATTGTAGAGAGGTGTAAGACAGGGTGATGTTATATCCCCGAAACTCTTCACCGCTGCATTGGAAGACGTTTTCAAGCTTCTGGACTGGAAAGGATACGGTATCAACATCAATGGCGAGTACATCACTCACCTTCGATTTGCCGACGATATAGTCCTTATGGCAGAATCGCTGGAGGATCTAAGCACTATGCTCAATGACCTCAATAGTGTCTCCCAACGGATAGGTCTTAAGATGAACATGGACAAAACAAAGATTATGTTTAATGTCCATGTCACACCTATGCCGGTAGTTGTTGGGAGCACTAAGCTCGAAGTTGTTGACGAGGAAATTCGTATACGTAACACAAATTTTAACCTGTTTGTTACTAATGCCACGCCGTTCACGTGGGTCAGACTGGTCGCAACATCGAAACACGTTATAAAGAGCATTTAGCCGCATACAGGAATTGTAATCCCGATAAATCCCATTTTCCTAAACGTATTTGGACACTGGACACAACCTAGTCTTACATACATGTAATAAAGGATTGCATCTGTGTGTGCTGGAACAGTTAGAGATATTAAAAAACAATCATAGTAACGTTGCACTGCGAATGAACGAACAAATGTTTCTACCTCACTTCTCTTAAATATCTTTAAGCCTGCTCTTTAATAACAGACAGCCTCGCAATATGGTCGTTTGTCAACCTCACGGTGATCGGCAATTGGCTGCGTGGTTGGCGGGTAGGCGGGCGATATGCGGCTGTTTGTTTTTAATTTTACAAACGGCTGTGTGCGTCAGGCGGTGATTGGTCGCATGTTTTATCGCATGACGCAGATGCTCGCTACTTAAGTAGGGAGCGGTTGCGTTACGCGGTATAAATAGCGGTTGTTTTGGATATTCGCTCATCACATTCCGCCTGTGGCACCGCTCTCGTGCGGTCATCTCAGGTAGTCCGCGCGCCTAACGTCCCAACGTTAGTGCCCTCAGTTCCGCGAATCGCGCTCGACAGTGTTGGCGCTAATTAAGCGCTGAAGCTAGGTGAGTGTTTAGTCGCTAACTCTCAGTTCTTACCCCCCCGCCCTCGGTCGGGGAGGTCTGACTGAACGCTTTTTTATTGTAGTACACTAGTACTATATATGTTTATTAGTTTATTATAATTATTTGTGTAGTATGTAAAACGTGTATAGTATATTGTTTCTTGACTTAGCCCCCGTCCTTTTGAGGACGAGGGAGAGTTTCAGAGTAACTGAACGTCTCGTACTTTTCAGTGCGGTGATCCCCACGCCCTACAAGTAGTTTAAATAGTTTTTTTAGTTTTTATTTATATTTTATTTTATATTAAATAGTCAACATGTCCACTCAGGGCTTTAAATCGTCCCTTATGGATGCCATCACTAGGATGGACGACCCGCAGGCACTTGGCGCCGCCCTAGCCCTTCTGGCTTGTCCCGCCCATATGCCAACCATACCGCCGCCCGTGTTAGCGGCCCACTTTGAGTCCCAGAACTCGTTCGCCGCGTTAGAAACCGATATGGAGTGCTCTCACTCCGAGTCCGACGCCGCGTCGTCAGTTTTCGCCTCTCGGAAGAGGCCCGCCAAAAAATCCGGCACCAGGACATCAGAGTTCGACTCGGATGACACCGGTGAATTGTGCGTATCATACACCACGGTGTCGTCAAAGCGCGCGGCGAAGCGCGCCGCTAAGAACCGTTCGCCAACCGCCGCAGCGGCCCGTGCCGCTCCCCCCTCCCCCGCAGCCTCCGCCGCTGCCTCAGCTCCCGCAGCCCTAGCTGCCGCATTAGATACCTCGGCGCCAACTAAACCGGCCACGCGTTGCGCTCTGCAATTAGCCAAAAAGCAAGTCCCGCCCCCTGTCTTCTTAAGAGATAAGGCTGAATTCACCAGGCTTAGGAAGATCTGCTACGACTCGGGAATAAAATATGATCTAGCCACTAACGTGGGCGTAGCTATTAAGATAGTCCCTCAGTCCATCGACGACTTTCGTCGTATAACTAAACTTTTTACGTACGAACGTGTATCATATCACACATACGCTCTACCGGAAGAGTGAAAAGTTAGGGTCGTTATCCGAGGCGTCCCGTTTGAACTCTCCAACGAGGAGATACTTGAGGACCTTAAGTCACAAGGTTTCCCCGTTGAAGCGGTTCATAAGATGCATAGCAGGACCGGGTTGATATACCCGGTAATATTAGTCATTTTAAGTAACGTCCCGGAGGCAAAAACCATCTTCCGGCAAGTACGCACGGTATGCGGCTTGTCTGGAGTCAAGGTTGAGTCACCGCGTAGGCGCGGTTCCTCGGCGCAGTGCCACCGCTGCCAATTGTATGGTCACGCGGCGGCCAATTGCTCCACCCCACCCAGGTGCGTTAAGTGCCTAGACCCACACATCACGAAAGAGTGTCCCCGGCCTAAAGATGCCGTATACCCGCCCGCGTGCGTCCTGTGTCAATAGACAGGCCACCCGGCGAGCTACAGAGGATGCCCGTGCGCACCTCGCCCTCGCAATCCCGTATTTAGACAGGTCCCGCCGCCGTTAAATGACCGTTCATTTCCGGCTTTGTATGTTAGGAAGCCCCGTCAGGGCTTAGCACAGCCGTCTCAGGGAGTTGCACGACCCCCTCAGGGCTTAGCACAGCCGTCTCTGGGAGTTGCACGACCCCCTCAGGGTCCCCCGAGACCTCCACAGGCGCCGCTTAAGCCACCTCCGGGCTTCTCAAAGCCTATGCAGGCTCCAGTTTTTCCCTGGGGCCCCAAAAAGGTAGATCCACCGCCACAGGTAGCTTCTGCTCCGCAGCAGAAACAGTCACCAATCAGAGATGACCTTAACACGGTTTACGCCGCGATAAGGAACATCGACATAAATGAAATCTCGGTGTTAGGGAGTAAACTGCGCGCCGCCCGGTCCCCTCAGGACCGTCTATCGGCTCTAGCAGAGCACAGTAATTTATTGCGTTCGTTGTAAGTTAAGTTAACTTAATTAACTTAGCTTACAATGACAGAGCCTTCTGCTCTGCCTAAAAGTTACGGTCGTATCAAGCCCAAAGGGCTATCGCTTATTTCATTTAACATTCGCGGAATCCGAAATAACTTCCCAGAGCTTAAGCTCTTCCTTAAAGATCGCGAAGTTGATTTTCTCCTCTTACAGGAAACCAATCTTAAATACAAAGACATTAAAGGCTTATCCATTAAAAATTATTCTCTTCTTCGTAATGATAGGCACGACCGCCGAGGCGGTGGCACGGCCATTTATTACAAGAAGACACTACATTGCTCTCTTATAGAAACTCCGCAGCTTACCAATATGGAAGCTACGTTATGCAGGTTATCTATGACGGGACATCAGTCTTTAGTCATAGCCTCCTGTTACATTCCCCCTGGAATCCTCCCCCTCAAAGATGATTTTGAGGCAATCTTATCTCTAAGTAATTCAGTCATTATGTTTGGAGATTTTAACTCTAAACATACTGAATGGACATGCCGTACTATTAACCGTAGTGGTAGGATACTGCGTGATATAACGCAGTCTCTTGACATAACCGTTTACAGTCCACTCGGTGCAACGCACTATCCCGATGCTACCGATATTAACCCAGATGTACTAGATTTTGCGTTACTCAAAGGAGTTTCACTCAACCATAGGTCTATTGAGACACTAGACGATATAGGATCCGATCACCGACCGGTCTCTCTTATTCTTGGCCATCAGCCACCCCGTATTATAACTACGAAAACCTTCACTAACTGGAAGGGTTTCAAGGACTCCCTAGCAAAAGCTATGTACTCGCAGGACTCCCCTAATTACCTATCGCCGGATTTAGAATTAGACAGTCCCTTAAAAATCGACACCGCGGTCGAATCACTTTCAACCCTAATTAAATCCTCCCTTAAGGAGAATGAAAGGGTCGTCCCGGTTGCTAATACTAATGGGCTTCCCCTATATATTAGCAACATATTAAAAGCTAAAAAAGCTGCTTTCCGGAGAGCAGCTAAATATCCCACCCCCGAATATAGGCATACGGCTAATCGTCTTCAACGAAAACTCCGTTTACACCTTTCTGAATTTCGAGACTTCCAAAGGAGTGAACTCATGGAGAATACATCTCCCTCCCATACAGCGTACTATCAGATGGCTAGAGCCCTCCGTATAGACGCTACAACTCACACACCCCCTCTCTCCCGCCCCGACGGTACGGTTGCCTTCGAGGACGATGAGAAGGCTGAGTGCTTTGCAGACAGCATTGCCTCACAATGCTCTCCCAGCTCTCAACCTGTCGACCCCTCACATATTCAGGAAGTGGAGGATGAGGTCCGCCGCCGGAACTCACCCCCCACAACCTCTGACCCTATCAATGTGTCCAATGATGAGATCTCATCCCTCATCAAAGGACTTAAGCCCAAAAAGTCTCCGGGCGCGGATGGCATATCAAACCAAGCCCTTAAACACTTTCCAGAGCAGGTGTTAACCCTCTTATCTATTATCTTTAACGCCTGCTTCAATCTAAATTATTTTCCCACTACTTGGAAAGAGGCAACTGTCATTGGTATTCCCAAACCAGGCAAGCCTCTTAACCTCCCCTCCAATCATCGTCCCATTAGCCTCCTAAAGGCCATGGGCAAACTCTTTGAAAGAGTCATTCTCAATCGAATGAGGCGCCATCTGTTTCCCACAGACGGTGACCCCCTTGTCATCCCACACCAATTTGGTTTCCGCGCGAAACATTCATGTCCACAGCAAGTACACCGCATTGTGGAATATATCCTCAGCGGTTTTTATCCATGTCGACTAAAGACAATCGCGGTTTTTTCGACATTGCCAAAGCCTTCGACCGAGTCTGGCATGTAGGCCTTATTTACAAATTATATAGGATAGGACTCTCCGATCGTCTAGTACGTCTCGTAGCCTCTTACTTACAACATCGTACCTTTCGTTTTAGACACGAAGGCACGTTATCCTCTCAGCGCCCCATTAAAGCTGGTGTTCCTCAGGGATCAGTACTAGCTGCCCTCCTGTACATCTTGTACACCAACGACATTCCAATCCCGTCGAATGGTGTACAGCTCTCACTCTTCGCAGATGACACTGCTCTATACTTCAAAAGTCCTAGGATATCTTCCGCAAGGAACAAAATCCAAATGTCAGTCGATAACCTAGGAGATTGGTTCCAAAAATGGCGTATCGATGTGAACCCGGAGAAGAGCTCCGCAGTTCAATTCGATATTAAAAGACGCCGTAATAAAAACAAGAAAAATACTCCACCTATACGAATGCTAGGGACTCCTGTCCCATGGCAAATATCAGCAAAATATTTAGGTGTCACCCTTGACTATAGGCTTACGTTTGAGCCTCATGTCAAAAGAGTGACACGTTTAGCTCGTTTCTATCTAGGTAGGCTTAACAGTATGTTAGGCAGACATAGTAAAATGTCATTAAAAATTAGCGAACCCTTTATAAGGTTTGTATACGACCGGTAATGTCTTACGCGGCGCCTATTTTTGCACACGCTAACGATAAAATTATTAACGAACTCCAAGTAGTTCAAAACCTTTTCTGTCGTCGAGCTACGAACGCACCTTGGTACGTCCGTAATGCCGACCTTCACCGGAATTTAGAAATCCCAACAATCCAGCAATTTCTAAAAAACTCTCTGAAAACTTCTTCAAAGTATCAGAGTCGCATAACAACACATTAATTCGTGAGGCAGTTACTTATACAGCCCCACTCCTCTCCCGCTACAGCGTCCGCAGACCGAGAAACTCTCGGACCCGCCAAATAAGTTGTCAAACGACCTGAACTGCCTCTTGGCGGCTCAGGCCAATTCTAGTTAAATTAAAAATTATTTAAAATTAATAATATGCCTTCGTAGGCACTCCCTAAACGGCATTTAGCCGTCTGCGCCCTCTTTTCCCAAAAGAGTGTCGCTTTAGATACGACATAAGAAGCTTTCAACAGCTGGTTGCCAGTTCCTAAAGGCGGTTTTTAGCGGGTATCACTTAGGTCCCCCTTGTAGGCAGTGAGTCCCCCATAACCACGATGGACCGGCCATCGTGGTATGCGTAATGCATTTTCTGCCTCCCTCTGTGGTAGCCCATTTCCAAATTGCTTCGGGCGCAAAAAAAAAAAGATATTCGCTCACTTAGCGGTCAGCTATCGAAGAGTCTACATCACCTGAAGATGCCTGGTGTAGAGGCGAAACACGTGTCGAATTATCGTCAGTGATGTGTCTTTCCTAGTGTAGTGGTGTAGGGAGTAGTGGTGCTGAGATAAGTGGTGACGGGGTTAGTGCACGAAATTGGGGGAGGGTCGGAGGTGCTCTTCAAACAAGGTGAGACAAACAACGCGAGGTAATTATTACCAACTTTAATACAAGGGATTTCCGCAAAAGTAACGCCTGATTCTATCAATTATCTTTCTAGTAATGATAATCCAAATTTCATTGCATTCTCATATGGAGCAAGATTATGTGCCTTAAAAAAAAAAGGATAACTGTATCCGTCCTATTGCCGGTGGTCCCACATTTCGACGCTTATTTTCAAAATTAGATTGCAGATACATAATCTCTAATCTTAAGACAAAAATTCAGCCTACTCAACTAGGCTTTGGCACTAGAGGTGGCTGTGAGGCGGCGGTACATTCAGTGCGTACATTTTTAACAAACTCTAATGGAAATGTTCTTGCGAAGGTTGACCTAAGGAATACTTTTAACTCAATAGATAGGGTAACCCTGCTCAAAGAAGTGGCTAACAATATCCCCGAAATTTATCATTACGTTTGGCAATGTTACAGTCAAAATAATAACTTGTTTTACAAAACCATGTTATCAATTCTGCTGTCGGTGTTCAGCAGGATGACCCACTAGGTCCCACACATTTCAGTTTGGGAATTCATCCCATTATTTCAAATTTGAAATCCAAGCTGAATGTCTGGTACTTAAACGACGATACACTGGGAGCTAGAGCAGATGAAGTCGATAGTGATCTTACTCAAATTTTTCGAAATTTTCAAAATAATAGTCTTGAACCAAATAGCAATAAATGTGTAATAATTTTTTTTCATTAATTTATCTACTTCTCACAGAGACACTTTAATAAAAAAAATTCAATCACATTTCCACAGGAATAAAAACTGTCAGTACGGAATCACTATACTAGGTGCCCCGTTGTAATTCGATAGTATTAAACCTGTTTTAAAAACAAATTTGATCAGTTTTAAACAACGTTGATAAATTGTATAAATTTAACCCCCCCCCCCCACATTGCTCTTACTATTTTAAAATATTGTCTCCTTGTACCTAAAAAAGCGTAAAGTTGCAGCCTATTTACGTCCCACTGCTGGGCACAGGCCTCTTCTCATTTCTGAGAGGGTATTAGGGCAAGGAAATGTCCGCCGCACTGCCCTAATGCGTGTTGGCGAACTTCACATATCTTCGAAATATTTGTACCTAGTTTTACATATTTACTCCGCTCGAGTCCAGTCTGGAAATGTTCGGATGTTTTAAATGATATTGATAATAATCTTAAAATAGCTTTTTTTATAGGATCGGATGACAAAAGAGCACACAGTCCACCTGATGGTAAGTGGTTGCTGTGGCCCATAGACATCTACATTTATCCTCGTTTGCGAATCAAAATGCAGATGCATTGTAACCCGTGAGGACTAAGATGAAATGCCTCTTTTCCAGTACAAAGGGTCTCCGATTCTCTACACTCACCATGCGGAATACAGCAGTGGCTGCTATTTTACACTGATATTCTGTGAGAGCGTGGTCCTTCTCCGGTCGAGCCGACCCATTCGTGCTACAACTATACTACATAATATAGCTGCAGCTATACCACGGCTCTACCACGTATACAGGGTATTTTTGGAATGCTCCCGAAAACTAAGACAGGCGACAGCACCAAGTATACCTTTGATCATGGGTCACAAATAAATTCGATCCTGATGAAAAAAAATCATCTATTTACAACGTTTTATTAGCTTTATTCACGCGCCATCATGTTTTTTTTCTCTTTATTTGGGGTAACAAACAATCGTACAATATAATCACATTGTTAAACACAATACTATATTTAAGCTTAATAATCATACAATCAACACCGTTATCCACATATTACTATTGGGTCAGTGTACTAAACAATTAAAATTAAATTTTAAATGTTCTATAAAAACGACCCGTTCACTAGTAGATACAGAGAAAAACAAACTGATATATATATATATATATATATATATATATATATATATATATATATATATATATATATATATATATATATGAATGTACATGCGCAAGCATATACACATACATAGTTAATACATAAATGTAAATAATTAAATTAAACATAAATAAACAATTACATTAAATTGCATCTGATACAGATAGAACCTCATACACAGCTTTTTTAAATTTGGAAGAAGTTAATCCAAAAACATCTATTTCATTAAATTTCTTGTTGTATTGTTCCATTATACGATTTAAAGGTGCACGCGCACCGGCATTTGTTTGACTTGGTTTAGGAAAGAAAATTTGATCTGAATGGAGCTCACGTATACGCTTCGAGCGACTGGGTATACGAATGTATATTTGATTGGTGAGTTCATTACAGTCAAATTTGTTATGACAGATATTGTAAAGTAAAGTTTGATCCAAGAGTATTCTTCTTGATTCTAAAGAAATAATACTGAATTTTCTTAATAAAAGTTCATAACATTCAATAGAATTACTTTTGAAGCATTTGAACATTGTAGATTTTAAGAACTTTCGTTGAACACGCTCCAACTGTAAACTATACTTATTATACATTGGACTCCATATAACTGATGCATATTCGACCTGAGATCTTATTAGAGTTTTATATAAAGTTAAAAATGTGGTGGGATGTTGGAAGGAAGAACACGTCCGCATGACAAAACCATAAAGCTGAAAGGCTTTATTGGTTATGTGCGTTACGTGTTCATCAAAGTGTAGTTTAGAGTCTAAGTACAATCCTAGATCCCTAATTAAAGATACCGATTCCAACGAAGCACAGTTTAGTTTATAAGTATATTTAATAATGTTAATACTTTTTGTGAACGTGATATGTTTGCATTTTGATGTGCTTAAGTGAAGTTTATTTTTTTCACAGTAGTTTGCCAAGCGATTTAAGTATTGTTGTATTTTGTCACAGTCGTCGATAGTATTGACACTGCGGTAAATTTTAAGGTCATCTGCGTAAAGGAGAAAGTTCGTAAAACGGAAACAATCACCGAAGTCGTTCACAAATAATAAAAAAGCAAAGGCCCAAAAATAGATCCTTGCGGTACGCCTGAGCTGACATTTATGATATTAGATGAAAAACCATTAATAATAACCCGTTGAGATCTGTTTAAAACGTATGATGAAAACCATCTTAACACGTTTCCTCGTATTCCATTGAACGCCAATTTCTTCAAAGGTATGTTGTGATCAACCCTATCAAAAGCCTTAGCGTAATCAGTGTAAATTGCTTCTACTTGCAAACGGTTATCCATGCAGTGAAAAAAAATGTAAATGTAAATGTTAGTACAGCTAAATGAAACGATAATTTCATAAAAAATACTGAAACATAAAACCAGCAGTGGAATGACTGAATTGATATCACCTGACTAAAGGTCAATGTACGCGCGAACGCAAATTCGCGCGGCCCGCAACTAGCGGGCCATACTACAATACCTATTAATTTAGAACACTTGTCTAAATACCTAACTTATCTACTTAACCTACTATTTTGCCACTGTGCTTGTCTCCATGTAGCCACTTTAATCCGAATTTACAGGTTAAATAACTGGTTCGATTCTCCGCTAATGAAACAATACTTAAATGAAATGTAACCAAGGTTGGAGTCATGCGTTTTTATTCATCGTGTAGGTATGTTTATTATTCTCATGTATTCAGTTATGTACCTATTCAGATTAGTCCAGTACTAAGTTATTTAAAAAAAAATGTTATGAAACAGCTTACCGCTCTAAATCCTCCGTGGTCTTATGAGATGAGGCTCAAATTGTGCTCCATTCATTTCAAGGTAGATTTAAGTGCAGGCGGGACATCATCGTGTGGTCTTCGACATAGTCCGCACGTAGTTTCTCGAAAGCATTCACGATCCTTTGGCGTATCACACTCACGATTGAAAACCCTTTCTTTCATATACCCCACAAAAAGAAGTATAACGGGGTCAGATCTGGTGAGCGAGGTGGCCAAGCGTGTGGTCCTAGTCTGCCGATCTAGCGATCATCAAATAGCTCATTGAGGCACTCACGGACGAACCTCACGACATGTGGAGGGGCACCATCATGCTGGAACCATGTGCGGCGATATTCAGCCAACGATAGGTCGTCTAAAATGTCAACCAACTGTTCATTTATAAAGTTTAGGTATCGCTGTCCGTTCTGTCGCTGTGGCAGAAACACTGGTCCCAGTATGCGATCCTTAAATAAACCTGCCCATACGTTAACCGACCATCGGGTTTGGTGCCCGGTTTGTCGAACAGCGTGCGGGTTAAACTCTGAATACACGTGTGTATTTCTTCGGTTCTACAGGCTGTTTCTGGTAAATGTCGACTCATCCGTCCAGATTATGTGCTCAATGGAACCAGGCACACGTTGTTGCTGGTATAATAACCAACGGCAGAAAACTCATCGGCGGTCGTAATCGCCGGGAACTAAAGCTTGCACTTTGTGCAATTTGTATGGGCGCATTCGGTTACGTTTCAACACTTTGTGCACTGCACAGTATGACACACTTGTTCCATCCCGACGTCTTAACAATTTATTTAGCGATACTTCGTGTACCTAGGTTCGGATACCTAACATGTTGGCGTATTCACAATCACTATAAACGTACGCGTTAAGCATTATTAAAACAAAAAACGTAACAACAAGAATAATACCAACACGTTATCACAAGTAATAACAATTTAATAAAAAAAAAGATTGATCTGTCGCTCGCACACGCGTGTACAAAATCAACACGGAACTGTTTCAAAAACAACAACCCCAGACAAAACTGAAACCTACTGCGTCACAGCGTGAGGCGACACGAGGCGGCCGGGTTACATTCTGCCGTCATAATTAAGAAGGACGCAACTAACAAAAACGTAAAATGGAAATAAAAATAAAGAATTTTTCTTTCAGACCCTGTGTCAAAAGTATATTAAAAGGTATATGAAAATTGAAATATATACGTAGAGACATGAAGATTTTAAGGACGAACTTATTTTTGTTATAATTAGTTTATTTATTTAAATAAAACGAATTTTCCTTTCCATCTTAGCTTAAAAAATACACCTAGCAACACAAAAACATCGAAGGAAAGACGCATATAATTATTTGCGTCTTTTCAACCTAATAAATAAAAAAACTGCCATTCATTTAACATTTTTACATATTTTGGAAAGTTCATTTGAAGTTGAAACGACGCTAATAGTAATTTACTACTTATTTCTTAGTAAATATTTAGAAAAGCATTGGTAGTGAGACACAAAAAATAACAACCCGCAACTCTTGAGTAATGATTTTAAAGGGGATATCATAGAAGACTTACTACGATAATAATTAAAAATTAAAAATTTTGTACCACCGACTTTAATATAAATAATTAAGGATAACTCAAAAACTTGGTCTGACCTCGATCAAATTTATATGAGACCACATGTGAAACACCAGCTCTTAAAAATAAGATATAAGCTCTTAATAATAAGATATAGAATAATAAGACAAGAATAATTGAAATTTAAGTAATCGATGCAAATATTGTTAAAGATGACGTAGCAACTGGTTAAATAAGTCTTTTCTTTTATGTTGAATTTGTATAAGACTTTTCTACTAAAAAAAATGTCATCTGTAGTGTAGTATAGCCCCCACGACTATATATATTAGTGTTAAGATAGAATAAGAACATTATAATTAAAGTTATTGAAGCAGCAACACGTCTTCTCTTTCATTAACACCTGCCGACATCACATGGCGACCCTGCCAGGCGGTGCGCTGCTACATTGCACGCGCACCGCCGGGCCTACATAAAGAGAAAAAAAATTTACAAAAAAAAATGGAAATAATCATGGATTGACCATTTAAAAAGTAAATTATATTATAACAGAATGGACGCAATACCGGATGTGACGAAAAATAATATGAATACAAGAAGAGGCCACAACAATAATTTTACAGAAGCTGACTGAAATATAAAAAGTATAATGAACATGAAGTAATATAATTTAAATGTATAATAGTACCTACTATGAAAGCAACTAAGAAATAATGAGAAAAATAAAAAGTGTTTCTTTTTTAAATATAATTACCAAAGAATAAAATTCAAGAAACGGCAGGTTATTTAAAAAGGAAAGAAACAGTTATTCTTTTGCAAGTTTTATCCAGAAGAATGTGAAAATTGAGCCGAAAAGAACAAAGAAGAACTTAAGAGGTAACTTCGCACCTGTGTGATTTTAATTCCATTTAAAACTTTATTTATCAATTTGAGATTGTTTTCATATTTTTTTGCTATAATATTTGTTGAACTTAAGTATTAAATATTCTATATTTAATACACGTATGTTTAAATTGAAATTATTTATCAGATAATTCATGATACAATGGATTTTTCAATATTTTATCACTATAAAAAATATATATATAAAAAAAATGCAATCATAATAGAATGTCATAAATGAAGCACATTACATTTTAGGCACTTATGGCATTTGCATTAAGGCACAAGACAATTTATATTAAATTTTATTTAGTTATTGTTTATTCTTTTATATTATTTTTATTACTGTGCAGGACACAATACAAAAACGAATGAAATAATATAGTACATTTTTACGTACTTAAATTTACCATAAATTAATTTTTCGTATAATTAAAATAATTCTGATATATTGTTAAATATGATATATTTCGTAGTTTTTTTTTCTGTAGTAAATTTTATTTAAAAACAATTCAGTATTGTTAATAAGTATTCGTTTTTTCTTTTCTTTCATAAAGGCAGTGAACCTTAAAGTTATACTTATACACATAAACCTACTTAAAAATTAAAATTGGTCTTTTGAATGCTTAAATAAATTAATGTTTTGTTGTGTAAAGTTGATATGTGTTACAGTGATTATTAAATTATTTTCTGTAAACGATATAGTAAATACCATACTTCTAGAAATCTTTTTCGATCTAAACAAAAGTAATGTGTCTAAAGTTCTGTGTAAATAAGGAATTTAAAACTATCATTTTACTTGTATCCACATATTATGTATGTAATAATAACATTGTATAAGTTAAGTTTAAATTAGGTGATCATAATACGATGTAATCGCAAACGTTGCCATATACGTACTTTGTTAATTTAAAACAAAGGTGTCTCAAATCGCTTGCGCTGCTAAGAGTGGAATTACAATTTGTATTTTGATCTGTCTGTCGTTATGCGATCATGTTATTGTTATTGAAAACTATTACGTTGCTTTGCTTCTTTGTTCTGTATCTTAATATGAAATGCAATTATTTATTTTTGATTTAATATTGATTAAACTTTCATATCATAAGGTTTTAACTATGATAATTCATTATTTTTTGGGATAACTGTTGGAATATCTAGCTTATTTGTGTGGATTACAAAAATAATAACTTCGTTTAATTCAATTTTGAAACTCTTTATATTATGTATATAATTAATTAATTTAAATTTTATTGTACCCATATTGTGAGCCTCAATCCCTAACTGACAATGATGTAACTAAATATTATACGAGACTATTTTATGATATAAATTTGTAAAAGATGTGAGTAAATGTTTGGCTAAGTTACGGAATACGTAATAATAAATAAAAAATATTAATAGTGTGTACCTAAGTGTGAGAGGAAGGTAAAGAAAAATTATCGGAGGTTAGCATATCCACATACAATCAGCTTGATCAGCTGAGAGTTTGGAAAACCTAATAAGCGATTAATTTTTAAGGTGGTTCTAACACTATTAAATACGGAATAAGTTTTAATGTATTGTTAATGAGGTAAATGAAAATTTATTATGAATTGTATAAGAATATTATCCATAATATTAATCATGTATGTACGCGAGCCGTGTACGTGAAAATTATGGTTCAATTAAAAACTGGTTAATAAATACTATAAATGTAAAGAAATAAATAAAAATAAAACAAAAGTTGACCTTGACAAATAAATAATGGAGAGATACGGGAATGTCCATCACTGGTAAAGCATATAGTCCTCGAGCAGGGTATGTTTCCATGATTGGATGATAAAATCGGGAGTAACGGGTACTAGGGAACAATACCTTCAGTACAAGTGAGATGTGAACGAATTTACTCATGTTAGTACTGTTGGGGACCAGAGAAGTCTTAAATTTGTTACTCTTAATAATGGTACATAGAGGTCATATCCTTTATTGGATCATAGTGTGAACTTAGTTTCCTCCGTGACAATTGTTGGAGTCCTTTTAAAATGACTTAAAAGTTGACCTCAAGGTTGTGCGCACAGCCCAAGGTACAATTATACCTTGATATAGTATGATAACAAAAAGTTTATGTACCAATAAAATGAAATGAATGTTATGAAAAAGTAATATAATACCCAAGTAAATGGGGGGCCCATATTTATAAAGTACCCGCGTGATAAATATCACGAAATAAAATATAAACGAAATGAATTAATACTCCGACTCCCGGTATCTGAATAATAAATAAATAAATATATAAGTGAATGGAGAGAAATAAAGCTAGCTAAAGATCAAAAATATCAAGAGAAAAAAAAGTACGTGTACAAGAATTATGAAAAAAAAAGATATTAAAAAGGCCTAACTCGAAAATAAGGAAGGAGATGAAAAAGTATGAATAAATAAATAAGACAAGAGTATTTTAAAATATAAATGAATGTACAACTATTCTAGAACTTCGCGAATTACCTAATTATGTCAAATAAGTATGTTGTATGTATGCATGATACATCATACCAATTCTATTATGACCTTGAAATTACTATGGGGTAGAGGGATCTGGCCACCTGAATTACCCATAGAATATACCTATATTTTATTTTTGTAATTTATATTTAGGGCAAATAATATATAATTACATTTGAATTTTTGTAATTTTTATTAATAATAAACATATTTTATATTTACTTTTATAAGTTTAAAAAAAAACAAATGTATTCATTTATTTTTATTTTTTTTGTCGGTGGGAGGTGTAGTGTAGTATAGCCCCCACGACTATATATATTAGTGTTAAGATAGAATAAGAACATTATAATTAAAGTTATAGAAGCAGCAACACGTCTTCTCTCTCATTGACACACATCCTATATTACACATCTGTAATCAACAGTTAAGTCTAAAATTCTTACGATAATTTCTAAAATATTGATATTTGTGAATATTAAAAAAAAATTAGTAGATGCGCCTTCTTATCATGAGTCGAATGGTATATTTAACTCATTTATTAAAAAATTGTTAGATGCGACATTTTTTCTTATGACTGCAGCATTGTTTCGTACCGAGCTAGATACGGGTCGACAGCGGAGGGAGGTTGGGTACAGTCGCGTTCTAAAGTACTACATAGTATTGGGCTATTGTTTTATAATATTAAAGTGATTAATTGTTTTATTGTAGAATCATAATAGGTGTTTTACTAGCTACTTAAAACTTTGGAAGAGGTGGGAATTAAAAATGGATAATGTTTACTTGAGCATTATTTGTTATTTCTATCGTAAAATATAAAGTAGTTTGCAACAAGAAAACTTAAGCTAAGGGTGACACGCCGTCCATTATGATGTCTTAGGTCACATGGAAGCCAGATGTTGATGGTGTGTTGGTGTTACTGGATGCTACTTATTCATCACTTTCATCGCTTGAGCTTCCGTCATCAGGTCGATCACATGGTAATTTTTTCGGTATTCTTCCTCAACACTTTTAACTTTACTACACAATTTTCCCCATTCACCTTTTTGTATCATATTTATCTTTTCGTTCACTAATTTAGTCATAAAACAATAGATATAAATAATTTTTCTTTCCTTCCTTTTTAAAACATCGTCGCGAGTCGGGTACAAATAGCATGCAGGCACAGAAATAATGGCGGATTGTTCCCCCGTCGCACCCCCTTCGTACCAATATGTGATAAATCGCTCAGTGCCCAAGTTCAAAGCCAGCGTTCTTTTTTCACCGTTCGCGCGTACATTAACCTCCATTAGTCAGGTGATATCAATTCAGTTTCCACTGCTGGTTTTATGTTTCAGTATTTTCATGATTTTTTTATGAAATTATCATTTCATTTAGCTGTACTAACATGATGGCGCGTGAATAAAGCTAATAAAACGTTGTAAAAATAGGATTTTTTTTCATCAGGATCGAATTTATTTGTGACCCATGATCAAAGGTATACTTGGTGCTGTCGCCTGTCTTAGTTTTCGGTAGCATTCCAAAAATACCCTGTATAGCTATAGAAAAAAATCTAAATTTAACTTTACCTGGACTTAAACTAAAGAAGCATATAAACATATAAAATTGGGCAGTATTGGTATGAGAAATCTTTCTAGCGTTGTATTGCCCGATTTCCTTGCTTCCGTGCATAAAGTCAGTGATTTATGTAACATAATTTTTAATAATGAAGAAGACCTGTGTATTGCTACGTAGGAAGAACAGACATGGCAAACGCTCTGTGCCGGCGAAAATGTTTCACTGAAAATTAACTAACAATAATTTAAAATTAAAAATTTTGTACCGACTTCAATATAGGTTATTAAGAATAACTCAAAAACTTTTAGTCTGACCTTGATCAAATTCTTAAGAGACCACACGAGTAGTATCAGCTTTCATATAAAAAGGAATCATCAAAATCGGTCTATCCAGTAAAAAGTTATGAGGTAACACACATAAAAAAAATATACACGTCGAATTGAGTACCGTCGCCTTTTTGGAAGTCGGCAGAAAACCAGTGGGATATTCTATTAATACAAAAGATGCAGAAAGATTTGTTTCATAATTTTCATAGTGACAAGAATAAGGCACGAATTTGAGCTGTTTCGACTAAGGAATCTCTATGAAATTATTTAAGTATATCTCTAAAGGAGTTGCTAGTTACACGCTTTACCACCAAGTAATCTCGGCACATTACTTGATGGGGAAAGCTTGCGCTTCAACTTAGAAATCGCGAGCACGAGTACGAGGCACGGTTCTTCGAACGATTTTATCCGAAGGGCTTTTGTCTCTATAAATGTTCCCTCGGTTTTAGAACCTTGTGGAATATTTAGAGACGATGGCAGGAGACTAGACGGCATGACATTGGTCCCTTGGGAGAAAGGTAAAGCCCTCGTGTGGGATGCTACTTGCGTAGACACTTGGGCGGCATCTCATCTCAGGGGTACCTCTCTTAGAGCCGGTGCGGCATCGGAGGCAGCTGAATTGAGTACGTAGCGCAAATATGGGTCTCTGAGAGATGACTTCATATTTGTACCATTTGCTGTAGTGACTATCGGTCCGTGGGGTCCACGTGCGATGAAGGTCCTTAAGGAACTCCATCCTGCGGCTGGTAGTTGCTGCTGGTGATTCCGGTGGCCATTCAGCGGGGAAACGCAACCAGCGTTCTTGGCACGATACCACGGGGAGTAGGATAGTTTGATAATTAAGTTACTAGTTTTAGTTTTTTATTGTAGTTTTTAATATTGTATGCAATAAAATATTGTAAAATATTATGTTATATAAATATAATATTGCGATATATGTTGCTGGTCAACAAATAAATAAATTAATAAGTTTGCTTTGCGTATTTTATTTTAATGCACTTATATATTAGGGTATTTTTGGAACGCTCCCGAAAACTAAGACAGGCGACAGCACCAAGTATACCTTTGATCATGGGTCACAAATAAATTTGATCCTGATGAAAAAAAAAAATCATATTTTTACAACGTTTTATTAGCGTTATTCACGCGCCATCATGTTAGTACAGCTAAATGAAACGATAATTTCATAAAAAAAATCATGAAAATACTGAAACATAAAACCAGCAGTGAAAACTGAATTGATATCACCTGACTAATGGAGGTTAATGTACGCGCGAACGGTGAAAAAATAACGCTGGCCTTGAACTTGGGCACAGCGATTTATCACATATTGGTACGAAGGGGGCGCGACGGGGGAACAATCCGCCAGTATTACTGTGCCTGCATGCTATTGGTTCCCGCGCTTTGTTCGCTCCAAAAATACAGTCGCATACACAGCTTACTTTGCGACTCGCGACGATGTTTTAAAAAGGAAGGAAAGAAAAATTATTTATATCTATTGTTTTATGACTAAACTAGTGAACGAAAAGGTAAATATGATAGGAGAAGGTGAATGGGGAAAATTGTGCAGTAAATTTAAAAGTGTTGAGGAAAAATACTGAAAAAATTACCATGTGATCGACCTGATGACGGAAGCTCAAGCGAAGATGAAAGTGATGATGAAGTAACATCCAGCAACACCAACACACCTTCAACATCTGGCTTCCATGTGACCCAAGACGACATAATGGACAGCGTGCCACCCTTACCTTAAGTTTTCTTGTTACAAACTACTTTATATTTTACGATAGAAATAACAAATAATGCTCAAGTAAACATTATCCATTTTTAATTCCAAGTAAGGCACCTATTATGATTCTACTATAAAACAATTAATTACTTACTATAATATTATAAAACAATATCCCAATACCATGTAGTACTTTAGAACGCGACTGTAACCTCCCCCCACTCGACCGCATCGCATCACGCTATGACGCAGTAGGTTTCAGTTTAATTGTAGTTTTTGAAACAGTTCCGTGTTGATTTTGTTACTTGTTGTTACGTTTTTTGTTTTAATAATGCTTAACGCGTACGTTTATAGTGATTGTGAATACGACAACATGTTATGTATCCGAACCTAGGTACACGAAGTATCGCTAAATAAATTGTTAAGACGTCGGGATGGAACAAGTGTGTCATACTGTGCAGTGCACAAAGTGTTGAAGCGTAACCGAATGCGCCCATACAAATTGCACAAAGTGCAAGCTTTAGTTCCCGGCGATCACGACCGCCGACGAGTTTTCTGCCGTTGGTTATTATACCAGCAACAACGTGTGGCTGGTTCCATTGAGCACATTATCTGAACGGATGAGTCGACATTTACCAGAAACGGCCTGTGGAACCGAAGAAATACACACGTGTATTCAGAGGTTAACCCGCACGCTGTTCGACAAACCGGGCACCAAACCCGATGGTCGGTTAACGTATGGGCAGGTTTATTTAAGGATCGCATACTGGGACCAGTGTTTCTGCCACAGCGACTGAACGGACAGCGATACCTAAACTTTATAAAAGAACAGTTGACAGACATTTTAGACGACCTATCGTTGGCTGAATATCGCCGCACATGGTTCCAGTATAATGGTGAGCACCTCAATGAGCTATTTGATGATCGCTGGATTTGGCGGACTAGGACCACACGCTTGGCCACCTCGCACACCAGATCTGACCCCGTTAGACTTCTTTCTGTGGGTTATGTGAAAGAATGGGTTTTTAATCGTGAGTGTGATAGTGCTGACGAAACTACAAAAGGATCGTGGATGTTTTAGACAAACTACGTACGGACTGTGTCGAAGATCACACGATGATGCCCCGCCTCCATGAGGAGACGCAACAACGAGCCCAAATCTGCCTTGAAATGAATGGAGCACAATTTGAGCCGCATCTCATAAGACCACGGAAGATTTAGAGCGGTAAGCTGTTTCATAACTAATTCTTTTAAATAACTTAGTACTGAACTAATCTGAATACATACATAACTGAATACATGAGAATAATAAACATACCTACACGATGAATAAAAACGCATGACTTTAACCTTGGTTACATTTCATTTATGTATTTTGTTATTAGCGGGAAATCGAACCAGTTATTTGGGTTATTTAACCTGTAAATTCGGATTAAAATGGCTACGTGGAGACAAGTACAGTGGCAAAATAGTATGTTAAGTAGATAAGTTAGGTATTTAGACAAGTGTTGTAAATTATTAGGTATTGTGGTATAGCCCGCTAGTTGCAAACCGCGCGAATTTGCGTTCGCGCGTACATTGACCTTTAATCAGCTGATATGAATTCAGTTATTCCACTGCTGGTTTTAGGTTTCAGTATTTTCATGATTTTTTTTATGAAATTATCGTTTCATTTAGCTGTACTAACATGATGGCGCGTGAATAAATCTAATAAAACGTTGTAAAATATGATTTTTTTTTCATCAGGATCAAATTTATTTGTGACCCATGATCAAAGGTATACTTGGTGCTGTCGCCTGTCTTAGTTTTCGGGAGCGTTCCAAAAATACCCTGTATATATATATATATATATATATATATATATATATATATATATATATATATATATATAAATATATATATACATATATATATATATATATATATATATATATATATTTATAAGTCGTCTGGATAATTGTAAACCCACTAGAAGGTAACCAAAGCTGCACAAGATTTGGCTTTATGTTTTATTCATACACCGTATACAGGTGTAGAGACACGGCTTTAGTTTTCGTAACATATTATGCGTGCTACAATTCAAACTTGCTTGTCTTTGAAAAACAAGTAGGCCGCTTTTAGAGAACGTTATACATATAAAAATAAATAAAATAAGCCTTTATTGCTGTTGGTTTAAACTCATTGACAAAAAAAAATTAAAAGTTGAAAGGTAAGGAAACAAATTAACTTAACTAACTAAATCATGTTCTCGGCATTCGGTTGATCTCCCCTCATAACAGCTTTTCTTTCGACAAAGGCCTCCTCCTAGGCTTTCCACTTATTTCTGTCCCTTGCTGTACGTAACCATTCTGGTCCTTCTACTTTCTTATAATCGTCTTCCCATCGCTTTGGCTGTCTTCCTCTACTTCTACTGTTTTCTCTAGGGTACCATTTAGTTATTATTCTGCTCCTTTTCTCTTTCTTTTCTCTCAACATGTTTCCCGTCTAGCGCCATTTCAATTTTCTGCATACTAATTGGACTTTTACGAATTTTGTCTTTTCTTTTATCCTTTTTAGCTCTATTTTATCTTTTCTCCGTACTCTCAATACGCTTCCCTCTATTCCGTTCTGACATATGTTGATTTTATTTTGTTGTTGTTCAGTTAAGGCCCAAGTTTCACATGCGTATGTGTATGGCAGGATACAAGAATTGAAAACTTTTCTTTTTTCCGACATTGGCATCTTATTATTCTTCATTATTTCGCTTAACGACCAGAATTTTTTCTTTCAATTTCTTTCTGCATGTTCTCTGTTGGTAATATTGATTATCCTCAATAAATATACTCATTTACGTATTCTAATTGCTGATTATTAATTCTGATAATATCTTTTTGTTGAGAATTGGTCATTATTTTCGTTTTTGTTAAATTTATTGTAAGACCTGCATTTGCACTTTCGTCTGATAATTATTGTAACATTACTTTCAAGGTATTCGGGCATTCGGAGAAGAGTCGTCAGCGAATCTAAAATGACTCAGTTTCTCGCCGTTTACGTTAAGTCCGAAATGACCCCAACCTAGTCTCATAAAAATCATCTCCAGCACAGCTGAAAATATCTTTGGCGAAATAGGGTCACCTTGACAGACGCCTCTTCCAATTGGGAACTCGTCGCCTGTTATTTCCAATTTTATTTGTGCTGTACATTTCCCATAAATGTTCTGTAGTATTCGTTATACATATACCTTATTTCAAATAGTAAAAAAGAGTAAGTAGGCAGCTATGGCCTATGTCACCACTATAAGGTAATCTATGACGTATGCCTATTGAGGAGTATTTCAGCAGTGAACTTTGATAGTCTGTAATAAATATATGAATAATTATAAGATAATTAAAATGGATGTTTAATAATTAAAATAATTTTAAATTAAAAATTTTGTACAACTGACCTTAATATAAATTATAATAATAACTCAAAAACGATTGGTCAGACCCCGATCAATCTATATGGGGCCACATGTGAAGCACCAGCTTTTAAATAAAAAAAGAATCATTTAAATCGGTCCACTAAGTAAAAAGTTATGAGGTTGACACAAATAAAAAAGAAAAAACAGTCGAATTGAGTACCGTCTCCTTTTTGGAAGTCGGCAGAAAAAGCATTCTTAACGCTAGGCGCTACAAAGTGCTATACGAAATATACGCTCTAGATCTTGAGCTGCAAGCGCTAAGTTGTCACCAGTGGGTTCTGATTTCGAGTATTATTTGTATCTATGTGTATTGCATGCAGCAGGACTTACGCAACTTTAATACTGCTCGTATTGAAGAAGCGATCAAACTTTTTTTTTGGATCTCTAGCAAAGACTTTGGAACCAGGGCTCCAAAGTATTTGCTAGAGATCTGTCTGCCAGAAAGAGCGAACTGTGTAAAGCTGAAGACCGAGTGTGTCAGCGTTGTTTCCGGGATACCTGCGATTTTGAGTGAGATTGAGAATTTCAATGGGCAGCTGTACACATCATCGCTGGAGCGACACGCAAGTGTGATAACGATCCAAGAGCAAGTATTTTCCGACACTATGCCGTTGATATACCGTTCGTCAGTCTGAGCGAGACTGGAATGGCTCTCCAGCACCTTAAAAAGGGCAAGTCCCTAGGTGAGGATGGAATTACAGCGGAGTTTCTAAAGGGGGTCGTAAACCGGTACTTAAAATCCTTCAGAAGCTCTTTTATTCCGTTCTCCATGGTTGGTACTACTCCGGAGACGTGGAGCAGAGGTGCGGCGATCTTGTTCTACAAGAAAGGCGACAACGCTCTCTTGAAAATTTCAGACCGATTTCCCTTCTGAGCCGCGTCTACGTGCTGTTTTTGAGAGTCATTACGAATCGTCTCGCGCGCAGACTTGACGACTTCCAGCCTCCCGAACAAGCCGGTTTCCGAAAGGTCTTTAGTACCATAGACTACATACACAGCCTTCTGCAAATTGTAAAGACGACAATATAATAATAATATAATCTGCCACTTTGACTTGCGTATGTGGACTATGAGAAAGTCTTTGATTCCGTCGAAATTTGGGCAGTGCTGCAGTCCCTTCAGCGGTGCCAAGTTGACTGTCGGTATATCGAAGTGCTGTAGTGTTTGTACAGTAAGGCTATGATGGCTATCCGAGTACAGAATCAGAGTAAGAAACGTATCCAACTGCAGAGAGGTTTAAGACAGGGTGACGTTATATCCCCGAAACTTTTCACCGCTGCATTGGAAGACGTTTTCAATCTTCTGAATTGGAAATAATACAGTTTTAATATCAACGACGAGTACATCACTCAACTTCAATTTGAAACAATATAGTTTTTATGGCAGAATCGCTGGAGGACCTAAGCACTATGCTCGATGACCTCAATAGTGCCTCCTAACGGATAGGTCTTGAGATGAACATGGACAAAACAAAGATCATGTATAACATCCATGTCAAACCTATGCCGGTAGTAGTCGGGAGCACTTAGCTCGAAGTTATTGACGATTATGTTTACCTGGGACAAATAGTCTGACTAGGTAAGTCCAACTTCAACCAAGAGGTCAATCGATTGGGAAAAATAGTCTTGAGTGGCGGCCTCGTACCTGCTTATGATGCTCAGGACCGTGCTTTTTGGCATTCATTAGGGGAGGTCTATGTTCAGCAGTGGACTGGTGGTGAAGGGCTGTAATGTTGATGATGATGTGTGTTGATTATATAACTATATAACTTTAACGTTAACTGAAAGAATACGAAATCGTTTTGGCTCACTTTACTAAACATCAAAATTTAAATAAACAAATATTAGTGGTTTATTTTAACATATTGTTCCATTATTTTCAAATATAAATTTGTTAGCGGACCTGAGTTTATCAATATAACTTAGATCCGCTAACAAATTGCGAAAACTTACAACATTTTGAACGAGGGTCACGTATTGTTAATTTTAATTAAAAAGTTTACTCATGGTTGGTCGAAAACTAATTTTTAGGTTTTGTGATATAATACATGTTAATGCAAGATTAATTTACAATAAGTTACTTCCGTCTTTTCACTTGTTTTATAGCTCAATTCTAAAAAATCTAATGTATGTTACTAGTGTTGAAAGATGCAGGAGTGTACAAGCCGATTCCTACCAAGGATGATTCGCGAGGCTATCGAAATTAAAAAAAACATCCTGATTCCAATACAGAATATGGATGGGATTCCATATGCTTGGGACCCTATAATTAATAAAATTAAATCCAAACCCAGTGGTATCTGCAATATTTCAAGATAGTATAAGCTCATTTTGCGTAGATCGGACCAAAAATTAATATTCAAAGACTGAAGGTAGCCGGGCTAACCATGACATCGGGATGCAAAACACGACAAGCACCCGAAATATCGGGAATTATAGAAAAACGCGATAAAATCCTCAAAAATAAGTTTCATTTAATGGGCGAATAATTTCTTATATTTACACGAAGACTACTAATATGTAGTCTTCGTGTATATATAGGTATAAGAAATCTTTATCATCGTTATTACAATATTTCATTGGTCTATGCTTGAACCTAGGCCATCATCAAATAATGTCACAAAATGCGCTTTTGCATACAACGACCTCATGTCATTAGTCACGCTATCTGGTGGGGTGCCACCTTATACTTCGCTTACCCGTACGAGGTTGTCACGGAACCAACTTTTTCCGTTGTTCATCGGTTCTTAAAGTTGTGGCGTGATGAAAGAGCTTTTTTTATTACTACTATCTGGCCTGTGGGCAGAGATGAGGGCTACGATGTAGCAAGTTTGCTCGGGAGAAGCCTGTTAACACACGCCTTGTAGATGTTCAGATTATATGTACTCGGAAAAACAGACGCTGGCAGGGCATTCCACTCCTTGGCTGTGCGCATTATGAAAGATGACTTATATTGCTTAGTGCGAATATACGGAATATCGACCAAGTGTAGATGATAACCTGCAGTACGTCTGCTATTCCGGTAGAAGAATGGAGATAGCAGTATGAGCTTATGAAGCTCAAGGGTATGCTCTCTGAAGTACAATCTGTAGAAGACCAACAAACAAGCAACGTGGCGGCAGCGAACTAGCCTGTGGAGCTTAGTTTCCCCCAGCTTTTTGTCGCCAATAAGCCTCTTGGCTCTGTGTTGCACAGAGTCGTGTGCGGCAAGTTGATAATTTGTTGAGCCATCTCATAGGTGAATACAATACTCGAAGCATGTTCAGACTTTGTATAAAGTTAGAAGTTGTCCAGGCGTGAAGTATCGTTTCACCTTGCTTACAATACCCAGTTTTAGGCCGCATTTTATTTTTTCAACTCAATGTTGGTGCCAAAGTTGAAGTTGGCACTCAAGTGTATGCCGAGAAGGTCGAGATGATCAGTAACCTCAACAGATGTACATCGAAAAGTAGGAGTCAGATTAAAAGGAATCCGTTTTGCTGCCATATCATTTCTTCCTGTTTCTTCAGGATACTCTTTACGCTACAGTGTTCACTAATGCTTTGAGCCTTGCTGCTCTCGTCTGCTTCACAACATTCTTGTGTTAATATCGACGAACTTTTGCACAGGAATGGTGGCATATAAAATTAAATGCCTGTTTTTAAACAACTGTATATTTCATGTGGCGTTAGTCTTTACAACACATGTGTCCACTTATTATCACACCAAAATTCTTTATCACAATCGTAGTGAACACTTCACTTTAATCTAATATAATTTACATAGATTCCACAATACACGTCTATGCACTACGACTGTTGATCTACGAATGACCTCTTCACTGTCTAGCCTTACAGCATTTATAGCAAGAATGAAATAGGGTTTAGATTTGACTTTCGCAAAAGTCAAATCCATAGTCAATAACAAAACAAAGTATTTACCAAACGGATGTTATACAAAATGTCAACAACTTGGCCATCCGTTTATCAACGAGTCCCTCGTTGCGATTTTATGTATACATTAACAATTAAGTAATTGTTAATGTATACATAAAATCGCAACCAGGTTAATCTGCCACAGTTAATCTGCTTATTACTGTTATAAGTTGATCGTATTAATATAATTATTATTATCATATCACATTGATTTTTAAGAAACTAAAATATACGGTAGTGAAGACAAGAAATCATCAAATCACATTAATATTCAACCATATTTTGGATCCTAATAATTAGTTTAATTAATAGCTAGTTACATTTTGTATTAAGTCTTAAAATATAATTTATTGTAACATAAAACTAGAAGTATTAGTTCCCAAGGCTCTTAAAAGCTAAATAAATTTCTTATAGTTAAGGATAGGTTCATTATAATTTAAATCAATTATGCAACTGGTTTTTTTTTGGTTTACATTTCATTTTTTAACTTATACGTATAAATTATCTTATGTACTTTTAATAACGAGTGGGAGTGCATACCGACACATTACCTTAGTCAGGGGATAACGACCCCTCACGCTTGAGCAGACAACCCATGACATCGATTGCAGACACAAGAGTGGGTATTGCTACTCCAGCCGAAGACCTTGGCTAGGGATTACGACCCTCACTCAAAACCTAAGGCTTATATTCAATATTTTTACAGATTCAAACGAGTGGAAGTGCATACCGACACATTACCTTAGTCAGGGGATAACCACCCCTCACGCTTGAGCAGATAATCCATAACATTGATCGCAGACACAAGAGTGGGCATTGCAACTCCAGCCGAAGACCATTGCTAAGGATTTCGATCCTCACTCAGAAACTGAAAATTATCTCATACAACAATCAGTCTTTTATTTTTATTCATCATCGCTATCGCTATTGTTACCACTTGAATTCTCATCACAATCAGTAGACGCATTATGATTAAACATGATCCAAGGAAACATTTTATCCAATAGTAACAACAACCTCGTAACGCCTCCCCTTTTTTGATAGAGGAGTGTCCTCGATTACAAAACGATCATTTGGTAGAACTTTTTTTATCCTTAAGGCCCTTGACATTTCGGCTCAAGTTTTTTTTGATTGCCCTTCTACACCAGTAACTGCTTTAATTACTCTTACTAAATCTCCTTTATTAAATCTAACCCCGGTATTTCTATGTTTATCATTTCTTTCTTTGTCTTTATTTTGTTTATTTTTAATAAGTTCATTAGCTTCGGCGTTAATTTCTTTTAAATTATATGCTGTGGTATCGGGTGTAACTCCTAAAATAACTTGATTTAATATGCCTTGACTTGGATTAGTTACTTTATACCAAAATAGAAGTTCTTTTGGAGTCTTTTTTGTTGTTGTATGTATGATTGTGCTGATCTCAAGCTGAATATCGGGCAGATGTTCGTCCCAAATACCGTTTGGTTTATCGTGAGTTATTGTTGCAAGAGCTGCTAGAATAAAATGGTTATAGCGCTCAACTTGGCCGCTGGCCCGTGGAGTTGCCACAGCGTTATTGTTTTATTCCACAAGATTTGATATAAGATTTAAATTTAATGCTAGTAAATCTAGTCCCTTGATCTGTAATAAGCCTAAACGGTGCTCCAAAATAGCTGACATGCTCGCGAAATACTCTAATTGAAGTGGTAGATTTAGTGTTTCGAACTGGTGTGAGGTTTATATATTTTGTAAATGCATCTACAATTACAAGAATGTATGTATTTCCGCGTTTTGTTTTAAGTATCTCAAAAGCTTAAATTTCGCTGTCACTCCATTTCCAATGTGCATCCTTTTTCAGTAACCCCGTCATGAGTCTTGCTTTTTGGGCACTCAGAGTTTATATGTCCCAAAAAATAACAATTATTACATCTTATCTTAGGTTTATTACAACGAAAGGATGGATGTCCTATCTTTTTACAATTAAAGCATGTCATTTGACTGTAATTATGCATTTGCGATGCATTAGGTTTCGAAATAGTTTGCATATTGTTAATTATCGTAGTATTTCATCGGCGTTCACTATCTTTTAATAAAAAATTATCATTGCAGCTTTTGTTTTGATCAGCTTTAATAGATTTGAAAAATTTTAACACTGTGCCCCTAATCTAACACCCCTATCGTCAATGCCAGCAATTAAACAGTCGACGGCCCTTTTCCCAAATATCTCACAACGATTGAGTAAGTTCATTTTTGAATAATAATAAAGTTCTAGCGAATCACCAAAACGAACTCTCTTATTTAGCATCTCTGTTAATAATTCTGCGTAGTTACCACGTGAAAGAAAAGACTCCTTTAGTTTGAACTTCCATTCAGATCAGGAAAAAAGTTAAGTATAAGTTAAGCCCTGATACCACGTTTTTGCTACCCCACTTAATTTAGGCAAGGAGTAATGTATAATTTGTCTTTCATCCCAATTATAAATTTTCGCACACTCCCCAATCTTATGGATCCATGCGTCTATTGATTGTTCTTTGCAAAGCGGGTCGATTTATGGAATAACGTTATTAAAGACAGGACATTTATCACGATCACCTACGTTCTTGAAATCTTTGATAACATCTATAAATTTTTCAAATAATCAAGGTGACCAACATAGTCTTCCGTATTTGCACGCTAAAGTGGCAAAGGGCTAGTCATGTATCTGTCGCAGAAGTGACAACCATTAGATTCGCCATCATAAAGCGGCGACCGCGCTTATGTAAATGTATTTTAAGACGTCTGACTAGATGAAGCGACAATCGATCTCTGATGCGCTGCAGCGACCGGACAGCTCCATCAGCACCCATAACGCGTTGTTGTATTGGATCCGAAGGGCTCCATAGTCCCGTTGCGTGTAGTCCCTCCACAGACTGCACGTGTAAACTTTTTTTTTTCTGTGGCAACCCCGGTGACAAGTTGTAAAATAATTGCTCCCAATTATTTAAAAAATTAAAAATTGTAAATTAATAATATCCACCTCAATTTTGAGTTACAGTTGTTAAATACGACTTATTTGTATTTGTAAAATATGTAAACGTCAGAAGTACCTATTTTAATTACATACATTGTGTTTAGTGTTCCAACCAAAAGTAACAGCTGTAACGAACATCGTTTAAACTTATTATAAGTGTTATTCTTGTTATCCCTTTAACATTTTAAGATTTACCCATTAAGTAACTGTTGTTGTGGATTTCATTTTGAATTATTTACATGATAATTTAATTTGAGATCTGTAAATAAGCCCATACATCTAGACATTTGCTTACTCTGCTTCTTTGGTTTTCTTTCTTTGTTTTCTTTTGCTATTTACATTTAATAGTAAAATGAATACACGCAACGCCAAAACGCGCCAATTGGAGAACCAACTTCAAATGGCGCTTCAAGAACTTAAGGCGTCAAAGGAGCAGTGTCAGCTGTTAATTAAAGAAAGGAATGACAATAGAAAGGAAATAATAAATATAATTGCTAAAAATACTGAGCTAAAAAGTGACAAAGTGAAAAAGTGTTTCAAAAGACAGGGATCAACTTCAGAGAACAGTCGATGAGTTTGAACAATGCAGCAAGGAATATGAGGAATCCTCCAAATTAATTGCTGCATTGCAGTGTTAAAACATTTCATACTCGTAGATAACATGAAAGCGTCCCAAACTCAAAGTCTGTTCAATGTGCTCATAAAATGTGAATCTTCTATCTTTCTCTCTATCTTTATATCTATTCTTTTATCTCTAAATCTAGAGCATTGAAACCCTCCACAACAATCGATTTGACTGGTGATGATTATGTCATATCAAGAACAGCAGCAAGGAATATCTGCAGTGGAAGAAAATAAAGAAATATATAAAAAATAATAAATATATTAGGAAACTGCAAAAATTTATTAAAACTAAAATTAATGTAAAATTATATTATATTATATAAATTAATATTATAATAATTATTAATATAAATTATATAAATGTATGCAAAGAAAAGCAAGAACTAATTAATAAACTTAAAATATATTCAATTGAGGTGGAAAATATGAATAACTGTTATGAGACTGATATAGAGTGTCTAAACAATTTTATCACTAAAAAGCTCTCTACGAATTGTATCAAATAAATATGCATCGGCTTAAGATGAAATAAAAGAACACATATTGGCCATGAATGATATGGTAAAATCATGTAAATATAATGAGGAGTGCTTTGACTCCTTAATAAAAAATCAGAGTGAGTATCAGCGTTCCATACCAGGTTCATCGGGGACAATATATGTAAATAACAAAGTAAATAGTGTGGTCTCATTATTTTCACCTACACTCTATGACAGTGCTATGACTAAGGATATAAACTTTAAAAACAATGTAAATATAAAAAAAAAGTTCTTATGTATTGTGATGACATAGGCAAAAATTTGGGCATGATGTTAAATAACTGTTTAAAAGGACATCTGATCAGTAATTATTGCATGCCTGGAGCATCCTTTAGTCATATAATGAATAAACTTTTAGCTAGTAAATTTTGTCCTCATCATTACAGCCCTTCACAAGTCCACTGCTGAACATAGGCCTCCCCCAAGGAATGCCACAAAGCACGGTCCCGAGCCACCTGCATCCATCGACTTCCTGCATATCTTACCAGGTCGTCACTCCATCTTGTGGGGGGACGCCCTACACTTCGCCTACCGGTACGAGGCTGCCACTCGAGAACCTTTCTTCCCCATCGGTTGTCGGTTCTTCGAGCTATATGGCCGGCCCACTGCCACTTCAGCTTACTAATCCGTTGGGCTATGTCGGTTACTCTGGTTCTACTGCGGATATCCTTATTCCTAAGTTTATCACGCAGAGAAACTCCGAGCATAGCCCTCTCCATAGCTCGCTGAGCGACCTTGAGCTTCCTCATACGGCCAGCAGTGAAGGACCACGTCTCAGTTCCGTAAGTCATCACTGGCAACACGCACTGGTTGTACAATTTTGTTTTAAGGTTTTGAGGTATTTCTGACGAGAAGATGTGTCGTAGCTTCCCAAACGCTGCCCAGCCGAGTTGAATCCGTCGATTGACTTCTCGGTCGAAGTTGGACTTACCTAGTCGGACTATTTGTCCCAGGTAAACATACTCGTCAACAACTTCGAGCTTAGTGCTCCCAACAACTACCGGCATAGGTGTGACATGGACATTAAACATAATCTTTGTTTTGTCCATGTTCATCTTAAGACCTATCCGTTGGGAGACACTATTGAGGTCATTGAGCATAGTGCTTAGCTCCTCCAGCGATTCTGCCATAAGAACTATATCGTCGGCAAATCGATGGTGAGTAATGTATTCGCCATTGATGTTAATACTGTATCCTTTCCAGTCCAGAAGCTTGAAAACGTCTTCCAATGCAGCGGTGAAGAGTTTCGGGGATATAACTTCACCCTGTCTTACACCTCTCTGCAATTGGATAGGTTTCGTACTCTGGTTCTGTACTCGAATAGCCATCGTAGCCCTGCTGTACAAACACTTCAGCACTACGATTTACCGACAGTCAACTTGGCACCGCTGAAGGGACTGCAGCACCGCCCAAATTTCGACGGAATCAAAGGCTTTCTCATAGTCCACACACGCCAGACATAGTGGCAAATTGTACTCTTCGGACTTCTGTACAATTTGCCTTAGGGTATGTATGTGGTCTATGGTGCTAAAGCCCTTTCGGAAACCGGCTTGTTCGGGAGGCTGGAAATCGTCAAGTCTGCGCGCGAGACGATTCGTAATGACTCTCGAAAACAGCACGTAGACGCGGCTCAGAAGGGAAATCGGTCTGTAGTTCTTCAAGAGAGCGTTGTCACCTTTCTTAAAGAACAAGACCACCGCACTTCTGTTTCACGCCTCCGGTGTAATGCCACCATGGAGGACGGAATTAAAGAGCTTCTGAAGGACTTCAAGTACCGGTCTTCCACCCGCTTTCAGAAGCTCCGCTGTAATTCCATCCTCGCCTGGGGCCTTGCCGTTTTTAAGGTGCTGGAGAGCCATTCTAATCTCGCTCAGACTGACGTCCGCGATATCTTCGGAATAGTGTCGAATAAGACTCGCTCTTGGATCGTTACTCACACTTGCGTGTGGCTCCAACGATGACGTGTACAGCTGCCCATAGAACCTCTCAATCTCACTCAAAATCTCAGGTGCCCCGGAAACGATGCTGCCACACTCGGTCTTCAGCTTTGACAGTTGGCTCTTTCTGGCAGACAGATCTCTGGCAAAGACTTTGGAGCCTTGGTTCCGCTCGATCGCTTCTTCAACACGAGCTGTATTGAAGTTGCGTAAGTCTCGCCGCATGCATTTGGAGATCTGTCTGTTCAGTTGCCTGTATGCTGTCAAATCTGTTGAAGAATGTAGCCTCATCTCCCGTCTAACAGCCATAAGATTAAGAGTGTGATCGGAGAGTTTTTGTGTTCTTCTGCGGTGGGTCTTGCAGAACTTAGCTCCGACCGCATGGACAGTTTCCACGAGCTTGTCATTCATATCGTCCACTTCATTGCAGTCTTCTAGGCACTGAAAACGGTTTTGTAACTCGAGCTGAAAGGTTTTGGGACTTTTGATTAGAGCACGAGGGGGACGGAGCGTTGACTTCATCAGACGAGACCTCTCCAACTTAACATTTAGGTTCAGTGTGCCTCTAACCATTCGGTGATCGCTACCAGTTTTCAATTTTGTCCTAATAACACATAAATAATTATTGTTGGGAGAAGAGGCAATGTAAACAAAAATCAATTATTAAAATATATTGATAATCTAAATACTTTAAATGTACATAAAATTATCTTATTTACATTGCCTGTATGTAACAGGGTAATAAAATATGTTTTAAATTTATTAATGAATAACTTTTCATGTAATAATAATTTCAACTCGACATTTAATTGTTACAATTATAATAATATAATTAATTTAATAGATATAAACAATTTAATTAAGAAACTTTTGACTACAGATAGGTATTAACTATCTAAATATAATTTAAGACAGATAGCAAATGTGCTATCTTATTGTTTATATATTAACTCAGCCAAGGACTTGGCTACACAGACATCTGCTTCTTTTGAGCAGTTTAATGACTTAATATGCAATTTGGAATCAGATCCAAGTAATTTAAATTAGAAAAAGAGATAATAGAGGTAATCTGTAGCAGTTATAATAATTTAAATAATTTAGAATGTGGCTTACAAATATTTAATTGTATGAGTCCACAGAAAGATAATGAAAATTGTTTACACCTGGTGCGTCAAAATATACAAGGCCTGATAGGCAAAGAGCTAGAAATTGAGTTGTTCTTAAATAGCAACAATATTCAAATTTATGTATTACTGAACAATGGTTAAAAGCTCATAACTTAATTTTTAACTTTAGTAATCACCAGGTGGTCAGTTCTTTCAAGAGAGATACGGTTTTAAGAGGTGGTTCCTTAATATTAGCTAGTAAATTATTATCATGTAAAGAACGTAAAGATATTATGAGCCTCTCTGTTGAGCGAACTGTAGAAATGGCATGTGTTGAGTTGAGTTGAGCACCTCATTGTAGTAAGCGTCTACAGACCCCCATGTTCTACATATGATACTTTTGAAAACATTATGGCGGAAGTTTTTGCTAAGCTTAATGATAATAGATAAATCTGTTGTAATATGTGGAGACTTAAATATCAATATCCTAGAAGCTTCCGCCGTTAATATTAAATTTAGATCATTATTAAAATCACATGGTCTTTTTAATTTATTTATAGAGCCAACTCGTATTGCTCAATCTAGTGCAACAATGTATAGATAACATTTTTACAAATGTGAAGCCGTTGCATAAATGTATAATAATTAATTTAATTAATAATTAAGTATTTATTATATTATTAATTTAATTAATAATTAAGTTTAATTAATAATTGTATAATTAATAATTAAGTCTTCTTGCTAGTTTTGATATATGGGGGCTCCATTGAAGCTTCGCGTCTAGTGTGATTCCAAGAAAAATGGTGCTATCTACAAGACTCAGTTTCTCCCCATTTAAAATTACATTAGTATTTAATTTTTTGACATTTGGAGTCATAAATTTCATACATTTCGTTTTAGTGCCATTTAAATGTAAATTATTAACATTGAGCCAATTTACTAATTTAGATATAGCATTATTTACTTCGTCATATTTTAGCAATTGTCGACTTAATTTGAAAATTAAAGAATTGTCATCTGCAAATAATACTATATTATGGTTATCCCCTACCATGTAAGGTAAGTCATTATTGTACACAAGAAAGAGAAAGGGGCCGAGAATTGAGCCTTGAGGCACGCCCATTTGTACCATCGACCCGGAAGAGCTCATACTGTTAATGATAACTTTTTGCGTTATCTTACTTAAATATGAAACAATTAATTTAAGAGCATCACTTCTTACACCGTAGTTTTGAAGTTTCCTCGTTGATGTTTCATGGTAAACACAATCGAAGACCTTGTATAGGTCACATAATATACCCAAAGCATCCTGTGAATTCTCCCATGCATTAAAATATATTTAATCAGCTCAACACCGGCATCAGTTGTCGAGCGACGCTTTGTGAAACGAAATTGATTTTTATGAAGTAAATTATTTATATTAAAGAAATTTAACATTAGATCAAGAATAGTTTTTAAATTTTTCTAAAATCTTACTAAGTGTTGGTAGTACAGAAATAGGTCTAAAATTGGCAGGGTCTAATGTACTACCAGATTTAAATAAAGGTATTAGTTTACTATGCTATATTAAATCAGGAAACACACCAGATTCGATACTAGTATTAAA
The DNA here is from genome assembly GCA_033319125.1 of Parnassius glacialis. Lineage (NCBI taxonomy): Eukaryota > Metazoa > Arthropoda > Insecta > Lepidoptera > Papilionidae > Parnassius > Parnassius glacialis. Next base: position 13,292,890 of record JAVANC010000023.1, on the reverse strand, counting down.
AATAATAGCTAAATGAGGCGCGATTGTATCTATTATAGATGCAATAACTTTAACGTAAATCCCCTACATATCCGTAGTTTTCTTAACATCAATAGTTTTAAAATATTTAGCAATATCTTTTGATGATATTCCATGAAATGTAAAATTCTTGTACACGCATTTACATTTTGTTTAAGTAATGATTCGGCGATGGCAGGAGAAGAATTCAGTGACTTAGTGGTCAATATCAGGATACCAGTAAAATATTTCTCAAAAACCATGGCTACGTCCTAATCTGATACAGTTAATCTGTTCCTAACACTTAACTGGTTATATGAATGGCGAGAGTTGATCTTACGAGTTTCGCTATTAATTATACGCCATGTCATTTTCATTTTATTAGAAGCCGTTCTAATTTTGTTGCTCAAATACAAAGACTTGTCTATGGACCACACTCTTTTAAATATTTTTGAAGTTTTTTCACTATGTTTCTTTTAAATTTCTTTAAGCGACGTGCATTTACTGGAACAAACACAACTTTAACATCTACTTGCTTTTTGTGAACATAAGGTAGTTTTGCAGCATATGCTGTAAAAAAGATAAGAAGTCTAACCAGTCTTGAAACAGCTAGACATTACTACTTACTTTACTTACTTACTTTACTTTAGCTATTTTCATAGCATAATGTCGTATGGTATTTTGCTATGGGGACACGCAGCTGACACTGAAATTATATTTGTTTTATAGAAGAGCGCCATAAGAGCAATTTATGATTTAAAGCCTTATGAGTCGCTGCGACAAAAATTTAAGGAAATTAATATATTTTCTTTGGCCTCTCAATACATTTATGAAAATGTAATGTACGTACACAAAAATAAAAAGAGTTTTATAAAAATAAGTGAAATTCATTCTGTAAATACTAGGAACAGACACAAGCTAGTAGTACCAGTTACTCTACTCCATCGAGTCAGTAATTCATTCTTTGGGTGATGATACGCTTTTACAACAAAATTCCAGAAAATATACAAAATTTGACCTGCTCAAAGTTCAAAAACTTTATTAAACTTAGTTTGTATAAAAAGGGTTAATATAATATTAAAGGATTTATAGATGATAGTAACCCCTGGAAATGAGGTGATCGCTACCAAGCTATTTCTAATTTGTTGTGTTGTTAATTTGTGTAACATACATGATTGGAAGCTGTTATTTAAAAAAAAAGTCCCGCTGGGTTTCTTGCTGGTTCTTCCCAGGACAGAGGTTTTTTCCGAACCAGTGGTAATCAAACAAAAGAGTGACTTTCAATAAGTATTATTTATAATCTATATTAAATAAAAAAGTAAAAAAAACTGTTTTGCACATCTCTTTACGCTCTAAATAGAGTGAGATTCACCTCCCTTGAGCATCGCGCCAACCTGCGAGCAATCATATTTGCTCGAACCAACAGAGCCCTACGTTCCTTTTCCATATCAATACTATCCTTAAAGTTGGACGTAACCATATGACCTAAATGCCTTGCCGTGTAGTGGCGATTAAGAATATCCACTAACCCATATCTTCCCGTGGGTGTCGTAAAAGGCGACAAAGGGAAACAGGCAGGAGATGGGCAGCAGCATCTTTTTGGTAACGGCAAAATGAGATTGACTTAATGAGACCAGACGACAACTGTTCAGTGATGTCTCAGTGATCGCGAGGGGGCAGCGATCACCGAATGGTGAGAGGCACACTGAACCTAAACGTTAAGTTGGAGAGGTCTCGTCTAATGAATTCAACGCTCCGTCCCCCTCGTGCTCTAATCCAAAGTCCCAAAGTCTCGAAACCTTTCAGATCAAGTTACAAAACGGTTTTCAGTGCCTAGAAGACTGCAATGAAGTGGACGATTTGAATGACAAGCTCGTGGAAACTGTCCATGCGGTCGGAGCTAAGCTCTGCAAGACCCGCCGCAGAATAACACAAAAACTCTGCGATCACACTCTTAATGTCATGGCTGTTAGACTTGAGATGAAGCTACATTTTTCAACAGATTTGACAGCATTCAGGCAACTGAACAGACAGATCTCCAAATGCATGCGGCGGGACTTACGCAACTTCAATACAGCTCGTATTGTAGAAGCGATCGAGCGGAACCAAGGCTCCATAGTCTTTACCAGAGATCTGTCTGCCAGAGAGAGCCAACTGTCAAAGCTGAAGACCGAGTGTGGCAGCATCATTTCCGGGGCACCTGAGATTTTGAGTGAGATTGAGAGGTTCTATGGGCAGCTGTACACGTAATCGTTGAAGCCGCACGCATCCAGCATGCTGGAGAGCCATTATAATCTCGCTCATACTGACGTCCGGGATATCATCGGAATAATGTCAGATAAGACTCTCTCTTGGATCGTAACTCTAACTTGCGTGCGGCTTCAACGATGACGTTAAAACCTGAAGACCTATATACAACTTTTATATTCAAACTTTGGACATCTTTAATTCTATTCATGAAAATATATTGTAACTATTTATGAGTCAAAAAGCCACCAAGATAAAAATGAATTAATAAATAACCAAAACAAAGTGACGCAAAAATTTAAACTTAAAGCTCCAAATAAGGATGTTACGCAATATCTTAGTCAATTGAGAACTGATATTAATGAATCATTTTTAATTTAATAAGATAAAGAGCTTCCATGCTAAAGGACAGCAAGACAAGGGTAGCAGTTTTAAATGGAACTATTGAGATGATACGTGATATTCCTTACGAATAAGATTTCCCAATAAAAAGGTAAAAAAATTACTTTCAATTAACAATAAATGTGTACTTTCTATTTACCAGATAAGAAAATTAAGCTACGATGAATTTAATTTGTAAAATTAATTCCTTAATACTACAATAAAAACATGTGACTTTTCAAATGTTTTCAATGACTTCAATAAATTACGGTTATAGGTTGAATAAATATTAACTTAAATATCAAAAAGAAATTGCTATAATTTCTCCCTTCGACTATGGAAGTTTTATCTCAAGTTATATATATTGGTTAATCTGGAGATTTTCTGCTAACTGAGAAGTAAGTGGGTTTTCGTTTTGACATTATTATTTTGTACTTTATGCACATATAATATGTAACATAGTTAACAAAACATAACGATGACCTCGATATTTGATATGAGTGGCAAACTTCTTAGACGTCCTAAGACAAACTAAACATATCCAGTTATTGCTGTAAGGATAAATAGTCGTAGAAATGTCTTGTAGAACTTTATATTGATGTTTGTACAAGCACGCTACGATTCAAGTTTCTAATATAAAGTTTGTTTGGAGTTAGGTCAAGATAAATTGATGATATCAACAATAATTTGCCCGAACCTACGATTTGATCTAAAATTTATGACTTAAGAAAATAAATGAGCTCAATTTTAGAAGTCATCTCGTTTTTTCTTTCCTGTTTTTTTTTCTTTTTTATACGTTACCTTCACACTAAGATTTTTTTTCTATATCGTGAAGGCAGTTTACATAAATAAAATTCAAAAGGACAAACATTCAGATCCGGAACAATTATTTGTAGGCCGTACAAATACTTGTTCAGTGCGAAATTCCAAACCGTGGCCCTTAATGCTGTTACTTTTTTTTTTTACTTTTTTTCTCATTGCACCACAGACTAGCCCATCTAGTCCATGATCATAGCCTTCTGGTTAACAACGGCCGCAATTCTGATTCGTGTGTTCACAAGACCACCTTATGGAACTTTATGTCACCAGCAGTTTTTCCGAACCGATACGCCTTACGTACCTTCAAAATAGAGCCTACTCCTTTCTAAAAGACCGACAATGCACCTGCAATTCCCCAGGTATTGCAGATATTCATGGGTCACAGTGATAACTTACTATCAGGTGAGCCATTTGCTGGCTTCCTCTTCCAAAAAAAAAAACAATTTCTGCTAAAACCTATCAACCGCACTAGACAGGGATAGGGTCTTAAATTCTCTTTCATCACCATCACATGGCACAATAATTATTATAAGTTTAATTTAGTCTGTGATTTTGCAAGCATATTAATAAATATTGCAGACATCGGAGACACGAGATTAAATCAATGAATTTTACTGTTGTTAATGTTGTAAGTATCTTGTACCACCATTTATTATATATGTACAATAAATGGTAGTCAGCTCAAATTCGGGGATTCGTAAAAGAAAGACCTAATATTCCACATAATCACATCTTATATTTCCATAAAATAATGGGTTAGTCGTCAACCATACGTGTTCATTATGAGCGTTAAATACGCCTATTCTAACAAAAGAGCATTCGTCCGTGAAAAGTACGCGGTTCAAAAACCCAGAATCTCTTTCAACCTTATCGAGTAACCATCTACAGTAATCTATTCTCAGTTTGTAGTCGTTGGCAAGAAGACACTGAACTCGACGATAATGATACTGGTGCTGGCCATCATCTTTGAGGGCTCTCCAAACACGCATATGGTTCAAACCTAGTTCACGTGCCACTGAGCGAGTGCTCCGCGTCGGATCTTCCCCAAACATGTCGAGAATGTTCTCCTGAATATCGTCGTTGTACATTCTCGGTCTTCCTGAATCTGTACGTTGTTGATCATGGCCATTCACACTGCCAGTGTTGTACATACGAATGTGAAGTCGTTGGAACGACATCGCCGACGGCAATGGTATATTTCGTGGAGTAGCAAAGTGCTCCTCATAAAGTCTTCGTGATTCTGCATAATTGCAGTCACATTTTCCGAGACACATCAACATATTAAAATATTCCTCGTTTGAGTAAGACATCGCACTCAACACAAGTCACTCACGGCGGATACTTAATTTCGCAATATAAAAAACATATCAGACCGGAAATAATTTACGCGGGCGAAATACCTATCAATACTGAAGCTTTTGTTTGTCGCACGCGCAATACTGAAGCTTTTGTTTGTTGTTTGTGGGCGTGGCCAAGCGACTGTACTCTACAACGTAATTTTGATCTTTTCTGAATCTAGGAAATTTGTTGGGATTTTTGATGTAATTTTTAATCATAGTTATTATTTATTTATTTACTTCAGGTTGAGCCCGTGAGTGTTATTAACAAATTAAATTGTAGGAAGGGATTAGTAAAAATACATTTAAAACAATACAATAACAAAAAAATTTTTAAAAATTGTGGGATAAATCCACACAATCATATACTTAAACTGTTATGCTGCTGTGTTTTTCAAAATCTACTAATTAGCATTTTTTTTAATGATACACAATCTTTATTTATATTTCTATTCTTGACTACTGAATTATGTCAAAATTTTATGTTCATAATTCCCATGTTTTTAAATATTACTACTAAATATTAGCACAAAATAATTAATTGATATTAGTTAGATTAAAATAAGTGAATCAAAATAAGTTAGCCGACATATAGTGGACGCTACCTTTGATCACTCGAATAGTGTTTGTGGTCCAGTCCTCCGTCAGCTAACGGTATTTAAGTTTTGTTTAGCGCGCAAAACGCCGCGCATTTTACGGTAATTTTGTTTTTTTTTATTGCATTCTTGTAATATGAATTTATTTAAAAAATAATTTCTGTTACATATTCTTTATCGAATAAATTTTCATATGAAAAATACATACTAAATTTTTCCTGCAAATAGTTGCAAATTTGGAATTAATTACTCCACGACACAGAAGAAAATCCTAGTGTGGAGGTACCGTATTTAAAAAAAAATAAAAAAATATTTTCAGAAAACGTCAAAACATAGTCATCTACTTAGGGGTCTAAGAATTTTCCTCGCTAAGTGTTTTCGTAAAATGATATTTGTAAGATATAATAAAATTTAAAATAAATATTAACTTATCAAATATTATTAGATATTCAAGGGAAATGGAATATTCATAAACAACCAACACATTATTTAAAAAAATATATTTCAGTATAATTTCTGTTATTTTTAAATTTAACTTTTCACAGAATAACAGTGTCTAAATAGGTATACTTAATCATTTACACAAAAACCTTGGAGGCGCTCCCCGCGCAGCGGCTTGCTTTGTGGCAGCCGTGTCAGTGACCTCACAGTGGCCGTAGATAATAATATGTCGGCACGTGTCGGTAAGTTCCGCAGCAAATAACATTTCTAGAAATGTTAAATTTAGTAAGTTATCTGATAAGAAACTCATAAATTCCATTTATAGTAACCAAAAAAAAATTTCGATATCATAATTGCAATGCCTATGTGCACACCTAAACATCCCTGAAACGACCAACGGGGTTTTTGTTATATACTGTATATATAGTAGATAAGTATAACTCTTATAGATTGATTTCTATTGAATTTAAAAAACAGTCAAGGCATCTTCGATCTTCGTCAGTAATAAATAACTGGATTGAAAGTTTATAGATCGGTTAAAGTTTCCTCGTTACTTCCAGTAGCCTTTGATGTATTACTGCGACAATGTTAGTGCAGAGATATTAAATAAAATCTTTTAAAAGTAAATTAATAACTTTCAAGTACAAACTGCATTAAGTAGCTTAAAGAGTTAATATTTGCACGCACTGCTGCACAAATTGGTCGGATCGGATATACCGGGGAAAGACCATCCTCTCACAGGATACCAGCGCAAAATAGTAGCATTATATTGCTTTGTATCGTATGATGCAAGACGTGAAATCGAGACCTTATTTTATTTTTTATTTTCATCTTAGCATGTTTAAGCTTATAATGTCAAAGGAGTCAGTCGTTTTTGGGTCCACTAGAAATTTTCGCGGACAGCAATGGTATTATATACAAAAAAAAAAGATAACAATTTGTAATTGTAAATAACATAAAGATTTTATGAAAATCTAAACGAAATCAAGAAATCTAAAAAAAAAGAGTTGTTTTGATATTTATGTTCATGTCGTTGGTTCAGATAAAGTAATAATATTAAAAACAATTGTAATAGAGATGTGCCAACTCGGAAGAAACTCGACTTGAGTTAACTTGAGTTGAAATTCACGTAATCGGACACTACTCGAGTTACGCAACTCGATTTGGCGGAACGAAGCTGTGTCAGTTTGTTACAAATTATTTTTATATTTGTTTTATATTACTTAACTTAATAGTTAGTTAAATATTATTGGTTTACGTATAGACAATCTTCATAAAATAATATCACTCTAACTTTATGACGTAGCATAAAGTTAATGTTATTTGTCGGGGGTGTGTCTGGTTGTTTGTTAAGTATGTTGAATTGATAACGTCCGAAATGTAGAATTTTGTGACTCAAGTCACGCGGGTTTTATCATGTCACTCTAATTGTACTCGAGTTTTTGAGTTATTCGAGTTATCTTTTTACAGTCTCTACATCGATTGAAGTTTATCACTCGAGTCAAGAATAGCGATTACCTTAGTTAAAGCATTTTTAAATGGGTATCTTTGTTAAATAAGTAATATGTGGCAATATGAAATAAAATACAAATATTTATTTATTTGTAGTATCTCCATGTCTTTTAGTTACTACAGATATGTGTAGTATTTCAAAATCTATAAGCCGTTTTCGCATATCTTACAAATAGCTTCAATTTTTTAAAATAATGCCACATTGACGATTTTTGTTTTGTTGCGTTATTGTTATCACTGATACTTTAAACAAACAAGTATGTTTAAATCATCTTTTATATTATGCACTACTTATACGAAGTAACAAAAAATAAACAACAATGATAGCATAATCACGATATTATAAATTAAACTAAGTTCATATTTGTTTACAACATGCAAAGATGCAAGTTTAAATTTCGATGTAACTAGTGACTTCACCCGCGGCGCCTTATACTATGTGAATTAGTTGATTAGATGATAAAATTAGTGGATTAGTGAACTGACATCTATCTAGTGCTCTTCGAATCCACACGTTGCGTCGAGTTGACTCGGTAACTCGAGTCGAGCAAGCGGACTAGAGTAAAATTTATATTCACTCGAGTACCGAGTTACACAAATTCACTCGATTGGATCGAGTGACAACAGAGTTCGAGTTGCATCACTACTGTAAAAATATTGTCTGTGATGATAAATGGTAATATATACGTTAAAATAATTTTTGGTAGCAAAATTAGTTAATAGAAAAAAAGTTGTTTGTTTACAAAATAATAAAATAAATATTGTCTCGTCGATGCACAAGTGTATAACACAATATGGATACTATCTTTCAGGTTAACCAATGTACGCATTGCCAATGACATTCGAAATTGGAAAATTGAAACTAATGAGTTTAGTTAGTATGTACATAATACAAAAGTTTACTTTTACACTTAGAATTTTGGAAAATCTAAATAAGATCTATAATTTATGCTGAATTACCTAGAAAAATGACAAAGACAGGTCTTATATCTTGCTAAAAGTGACGAAGTATTAAAGTTTTATGTTATTAGTAAAATCTAAATTAAATAACAGTTATAACAGAATAAATTCATGAAAATTTCTTGTGTTTGTTAAAAGAAAATTAGAATCAATGGGTCGTTTAAAAGTATATGGATATTTAACACAACTACAACAGTCTTATATCATATCTCATAACATTAAAATATTCTTGTGTTATTATCAAGTTATTTTGAAATGATAATGACTGACAATAATAACATTATAAAATACAATTAAATTAAAATTAAATATTACAATTCAATTATACATGTGTTTTTGTTATACTTAAACAACCAGTTTAAAACATCTTAGTTCATATTTATATGTGTAATAATATAACATAGATAAACATGATATTACCTATTCATTTTGGCTTTAATGGTATTTGGGGTATGATAACTAATCAGTTAATATATTTTAAAATAAAGTTTACACACTGCACCTTTACTGATTCAACCAAAACATATTAAAGTCTATACACCGCACCTGACTGTCTGTTCCACTATTAATAGACTGCTTTGGAAATAATTACAATAATTAATGCAGTGGCATTTTACTTTGTGTTTTAACCTTATCATAAACAATTCCGCACGTATCGCACGTAATATAAACGGCTCCGTATTGTTTTATTTTTAAAGGAAGTAAAAAAATAACCTTTCAATATAAAATTTACACACATCGATTCGTTAATATCTAACTCGTAAACTGTACAACTTAATTACAAAGGATCTAAGTGATATTAGTGTAGAAACAAAGAAAAAGTGTTAGTTCTAATTGGAAACAAAGGGTCTTCAAGTGCCGTGTTGTGTGTGACCCATTCAGTGACAGTGCAATCGAAACACATGGTCATGGAATAATTTTTATAAGCATTAAAATTACAAACATTACCGACTTTTCATCGCGTATGGATATGTTAATATAACTCTTTGGTTTAAGCTCCTGACTTTGCACTCTGCGCATGAACGGTGCCGCCAGTTCAAATCTCCGGATAATTCAATTTCTTTTAATATATATATATATATATATATATATATATATATATATATAATTTCATTATTTTAAATTTGTCTTTAATTTATTTTTATTTTTTTTTCCTTTTTAAAATACTTAAAATGGCGAAAAAGTTTAGAAAAAATAAAAGAGTTTTGTCTGATACCAGAATTCTGACATGTTACAACAGTCCAAAATTATACCACGTACAATGCGCAAACATATCAGAAAAATTGTATCATCTGACAAAGGGGAAAAAGAGCAGTAAATGGACTTGTGAAAACTGTATAATATGTAAGCGACGGGAATGCCCTGCTGGCACCAGTTGTACCCCATTAACAGCATCTGTAAGCTCTCATAAGAAAATTCTATTGCAAAAAGAATTGAACATAACATCAGCAGCTGGATTAAAAAATACACCTTCGGTTCACTCAAAGGCGGAATTTACATACGCAAGTAGTATGCATAGTCCTCCTCAGATATATACAACACATGTGCAATCTGCTGTAAATGCAGCTCGGAATCTATCGAATTCATTGACAAACACTTCACAAATAAATGATTTTGTCACTCAAATTGCCAAATTTCGAATAAACATTTCTACAGAGAATTCTTTTGAATCTCTACAATCAGATTTGTCGGATAGTGAAGTAGACGAATCTGTGTTAGAAACACGTATTCTTAACAGAAGTTATCCTGAAATAAGCCTTAGTTGGAAGGAAGATCTGAATGAATTGATACTTAAACTACATAAGGTACAACAGAAATTACTTATTGCTGAAAAGGAAATAGAAAATGTCACTTGAAAATAATTCGTTAAAAACCAAATAGCGGCGTTCGAAATGAAAACAAATAGACTGGCATATATATGTCGATCGACACCGAAGACAGAATAGTCAAGAAGAAGAAAGAAAAATATGAATAAAATTAAGAAAAGATTTTCATCATAGTGAGGTAACTACTGAAGCGAAATTAATAAAGACAAGACTAATTATACATCTCTATGAAAACAACATACTAAATAAACGGCAATTTGCATATCAGGCTAATATTGGAACAAATAACGCAATAGAAGTATTAATTGATGATGTTGTGACAAATTTAAATAAGAAGAAAAAGGTCTTTCTAGATTTGAATTTAGCTTTTTTTTTCACCAAATTTTAATTAAAAAGTTATAGCATTATGGTTTAAAAGAAAAGGTTTGGGAGCCTTTCAAGTCATACTTACGTAACAGATATCAATACGTTGAGATCAAGTATACAAATTATGAACAAGAGAAAATATTTAAATCAAAACTAAATAAAATTAAAAGAGGTCTTCCCCAAGATTCAATCACAGGACCCGTTCTGTCCATAATTTTTACAAATGACTTAATTCCATTTATGTACAACTCTATACCAGACACTAAACTTGTAGTATTTGCTGACAATACGAATGCAGTGATAAGTGCACAAAATATTTTTGATCTCAACAACAAAGATAACTGCGTTTTAGAAGCTTTTGCTCAGTGGTTTAATGCAATTAACCTTAAGCTAAACCTTGAAAAAACCAAAGCCATCCTTTTTAAATCTACTGCAAGAGCAAGAGATACCTTAGATATTAAATTAAGTGATGAATGGATATCCACTGTAGATTCCGTAAAATTTTTGGGTCTCCATATAAATTCTCTTCTTAATTGGAAACAAGAAGTAAGTTTTACAGAAAAAATATATCATCTTCATGTTATGCTTTACAAAGATTAAGAGAGGAGCTAACAATAAAGCAATTAAAAATGGTATATCATGCTCTAGTCTCTAGTCTCTCTCTCTTTAGTGTATCTCGTTTAAGATATAGTATTAAATTTTGGGGAAATAGTTATGATTAAAATCCTAAAAAGGCATTTATTATACAAAAGAGAGCAATAAAAATAATGGTGCGCATATCCCAAAGACAGTCGTGCCGAGAACACATGTGAAACCTAAAAATACTTATTGCACTATGTTTGTACATTCTAGTTCTTCTTACAGACCTTGTTAAAAATTTAGATAGATATGAAACCGCAGAAGAAAGGGTAAAGTGTCATGACACTAGGCGAAAATATATTGCGAACGTAATACAGCCTAACCTACAGATAATTAAACATTGTGCAAGATATCAAGCGGTCAGACTATTTAATAAATTGCCAAATTATCTAAAATGCATAACAACGGTGATCCAATTTAAAAATAGATTGAGGTCGTATCTTCTGGAAAATAGTTTTTATAGTATAGAAGAATATGTAAATTCTAATTGACTGATGATAAAATATAGTAAAAAATTGACATATTCCTTTTTGGAATCTTATTAATTTGACATACATCTTTATTGTAATTATTATTATTATTATGTCCTATTATAGTATTTTATTATTTTGATGTGGATAATTGATTGAGTATTGCATAAATTATAATGTTATTTTTTAAATCTTATTGTATTAACTTGTAATTTCCCACACAATATATTTGGTTATTAATGGAATATATGACTATGACTATGACTTATACAAACAGTTTGAAACATCTTTCTTACTATATAGCATGTAAAGGTAATATTAAAAATGGACATATTATCCGTTATTCATCTAGTCTTTAATTATATTTATTTAATTACTTTAACGGTGCTTGTGATGTATATTCTCTAATTAACTAATACCTGTAAAAATAGTCCCCAACACTACTTTTGTTTGTCTGTGCACTACGTGAAGGAAGAATTAAAAGGATTTTCCATCAATCTTAAAGTACCTATAATTGCTGAATGTACCTACAACTTTGTTTGGTATTATGAATTATTAAGCTATTCTATTCTATATACACTATTCTAACTCATATGAGCTGTGAAAACTACTAGAAAATCGCGATTAGTTTTAAGGTTATTGTAATATTCATATTTCATTTGTTCCTCCTTGTGATCTTTCATCCATTTACTATCATAGCCAAAATTCTTCTTGTTACATGCTTTACTTCCATTTGAATAATAGGCCAGATTGCTTACCATTTTTCAAGTTACTCTTGACTGAGGTTCCTTTCTAACTGCTTTGGATAAATTTCTTTGAACTTATTTCATTTCATCATTCCACATATAATTTTTTTTGATCGATACAATAGGACATATCTTATTCCCGCTTTGCTGATTATTCACCTTAAGGGTAAACCGTGGATCGCAAGTTTTTCCTAAGACCTACTGTCATTTCGTTCATCCCACTTTTATTCTATTCCTTACATATATGTATTTCTCGCCATTATTTTGTAATAATGAACCGAGGTACCGAAGCGGTAACCGTGGCGTAGACTGGTAGGGATACACTTTGCAAGAAATTTGAAGGACCACCAAAGTTGTAGAACAGATGCTCAGTTTTGGTTCTGCTGATCTTCAATTCGACACTCTGATCTCTCCTTCCATTTTGCCAGTCTCCTCTGGAACTCAAGTGTATTTGCCCAACATGAACAATATCGTTGGCGAACAGCAAACACTAAGCAATTCATTGGGATATATAGCTCGAAAACCGACAACCAAAGGGGAAGAAATGGTTCTTGAGTAGTGTGTTCATAATGGCAAGAGTAGTGTACCGGGTGTACCTTCACTAGATGGCGTGATGATCTGATGATACGTGCAAGGAGAAGATTGGTGCGCAAATTGGCGATATTGTGTTGCGTGTTATGACAAGAATGTACATACATATAATCACGCCTCTTTCCGTAGGGGTAGGCAGAGACCACTTCTTTCCACTTGCTACGATCCTTACATCCTTGTTTTGCTTCGTCCACTTTCATTATTCCCTTCATACATGCTCTTCGGTTTAGGGTACTCTTGACCTGGCATTTTTCAAAACGACCCTGATTTGATATAGAAACGTCCGCCTAGATATACCCCTTCATACACTTTCCTTCACACTAGTAGTGACAAGAATGTATACGTAGATATATTGATGAAATAGAAAAGAGGGAGGTATATCATGATCGTGTCAAATGGAAGCTTGTAGTATCTACTCCTCTGGATGACAGAAGTAAGAGTTAATAAATGCATTGCTTGTGCAATGCAATGTGGATTAAGTTTATTAATAAAAAATTGTTTCACAATTTTTTAAACTAGATGTAATCGTGTAAATTCAGTTTTATATCATTTTAATTAGATGTGTTAAAATTTGAATTGCATCAATTCTTTTATATTTGCAACATCGTCATTAATGTTCTTACTTTTTAATATTTTTTTATAGACATGAATCTAGCATCGTGTCACGTAATTCATATAGAAGTCGATATTTCTCCATTAAATGTATCTTACTGTTATAAAACATTTCAAAGGTTATCCGGTGGAAGGGAAAAAGGTCTGTTCTTAATAGACTTAGAAAAAAGTAACCAGTCTTGTGAAAAAAAATTACGTCATTTTATTCGCCAATTTATTCACACTCTCACATCTAAAAAACAATTTTAGATGTGAGAGTGTGAATAATCACACTCGCACATCTAAAATTGTTAGCGACGGCAAAATAGTATTAAAAAACGAATTGATTAAAGAGATTATTAAAAGTGAAATTGGTGACAAAACTAAATGAAAAGCGCATTAATATAATTTTACAACACATATACATTATAATCTTAATATGTTAGTATAGTACATCGTTTTGATGATAGTTAAAAAATAACTCTTATTGTATTGTATAAAGAAAAGTCGACCAATCAGAGCGCGACGTATTGTAGAACTTTCTAGACGTTTTTAATTAACTGCGTAATAGTTGATGCCGAAAATGATGTAAATAATTTTTATGTTCTGGAAGAATTATAAACATAATATTGAATTAGATTAAGGTTTATAGATTAAAGAAATGCAAGAATATTTAATGTAATTAAACTTATTTCCTATTTTTAGTAAAATTATAGAATTAATGTACCCAAATATTAGGAAAATTCGGGATATATTGTTTAATAACTTTTCATAATGTTAATATATTGAGTAACCTATACGGTATACTAACAAAAGACTAAATTACCGATTTAACAATGTATAGTACATAAGTGTAGCAATTAATTATGTATGGAAAAATTGTAATTTAAGATAATTGTATAGAGAAAATGTTATGCAATAAATAGACAGAACGGACAATGGAAAGCGGCTCACTTTAAAAAACGCTCAAGTCTACCTTGGGGCCTCGGGACCCAGTAACGTTGTAGTATGAAGAACTACCAGTGACATCCGATAGTATGAAGAACTACCAGTGATAGCGGTAGTGTGAAGAACTACCAGTAAGAAGTGATAGTAACCAGTAGTAGCTGATGTGAGTAGTAGCAGAACATAGAACATAGTGAATAGTAGCTAGCGACATAGTAACTGATATTTGCAGATACAAATGAAAGTGATAGCTAGTTGCGTAATGTGGTAACTGATATTTGCAGTTACATAATTGAAAGTGATAGCTAGTCTCATAAAGTGGTAACTGATATTTGCAGTTATATAATTGAAAGTGGTAGCTAGTTGTATAACGTGGTAACTGATATTGTATGCCGTAAGCGCAAAGCGCATAGGTATCTTCTACTAGCGCCTAAAAATCAAGATTTCAAAATTTTTTCTTTAATTAAACTTAATAAAGTAGTAAATAAAAGTAAGTAAGAAAATAAAGGTAAAGTAATTTAAATATATAAGTTAAAGTAAATATAAAATTATTGAGTGGGAAGCGGACATGCGCGCATGATGTGTAACATCTGACATCTCACCTTGTTAATAACCAACATTAACATTATACCCTGACAAATAGCGCGCGCTTCCTCGACTTCTGTTATATTCTTTGGTCCCTTTTCACAAAATCACTCCCACAAATTTCAGGAAAGCAAGAGGTAAAATGTTACATAATATTAATAATGTTACAAATTAAAAAGTTCTTTTTTTTCTGGATTTTGAAATGCGTTTATAAAGTGAGTCTAGGTCCGATTTACCGCTATTTTACATAGTGACTCTGCGCTCACCTGCCCTTTTGTGCAGAATGATGTATATAGAATAAAATTAAAAAAATCGAAATGACCGATGAGGAAGAAGCAAATGGTAAGGATAATTGAAATAGAAATCATGTCAAAAGCAACTAATTCATATGAAATTAATTTATATAAATTTTTTATGAATTGATAACTATGATACAATATAACATACATATGTACATATATACATAAACATTAACACTCAAGCTTGTCACCCAGAAGGTTGCAGAGACTACGGACTCCCATTTGGCATGATCCTGACACACTTCTCTCGCCTCCTTTACATCCATATACCTACGTATACATGCTCGTCAGTTAAGGGTTCTCTTAATCTGGTCCATTTTCAATTTATTTCTTGAATCACTTCCCGATTTTCCGACACTTCTGCAATATAAGCGAATTTTTGCTTTGACACTCTTTCTCGTTCATTCTTTATACATGTCCAAACCACCGAAGCATTCCTTTAATAATTCTGGTCACAACACAATCTTGCAAACCACACTTTAATTCTATTACATAATTTATTACTCTGTCATTCAGATTTCATACAATTTATATGGTTTATTTTTGATATATGTACTTGGATCAAAAATGTGATGTCGTTCGCCTAAGTCTGTGTAGAGAAGCTTAACGCAATCCTATCCTATGGTTTCGTGTTAAGTGTCAGGAGGATTGTGAGAGTAGTTACACTGTTTGCTTAATTTTGATTAAAAATTTGTTTTTTATTAAATTTTAATTCATGTTTCGTTCAATCATATTATGGTGATCATCACCCTATGATTAATTGATTTCTTTTTTTAATTTAGCGTTACTATTGTCTTTAGAAGTATTCGTGTTAAAACACGACAGTCATTTAACGTTCGCGTTATATTCGTAGCTAATAACAAATAAATTTAATTAACTAACAAATAATATACAAAAAAGGAAGCAAATAATAAAGATAGAGTGAAAGAGAGAGAAAGAGAGAGAGAGAGAGAGAGAGAGAAATAAAGACAGAGAAAGAGAAAAAAAGGAGAAAAACCTCAATAGATATCAGTAAATATACATCAATGATAGGCAAAATAAATAAGACGTAAAGATATGAAAAAATATTATGTTAAGGACGAGATATAGGCTCTGAAGTAAAAACAGGCGATAGCTATTAATATAATTAATTATCACGTCTTGAGTAACGCAGTTCATATATTGAATATGACGCTACAAAAAACTGATGTATATGTCTATTTTGAAATCCACGGTGAACATTAGGGATATTTCAACAACATGTACATTTTAACAACATGATGTACTGATTTTGACTCAGCCGGGAATTCAATCCCAGAACCTCATAGTCAGTAGAGGCGTCTATGATCGCTACATCAATGACGTTATTCGCTTATTATATATAAATAAATATATATAGTAAATGTTTCGCTAATTTCTTCGTATTGATGTCTGAAAGAAGAAATTTGAATATAGCAAACATATTTGATAAAAATATTACGCTAAATGCCGTGTAGTGGCGGTCAAGAATATCCACTACCCTAAATTCTCCCGTGGGTGTCGTAAAAGGCGACAAAGGGAAACAGGCAGGAGATGGGCAGCAGCATCTTCCTGATAATAGCCAAAATTACAACAAAAAAACTGCGGTTGCCAACCCGCTCGCCAAGCGTGGCAACTATGGCAAATACCCCCCAATGAATAGAGCAACAAACAGACGGCCCCTAGTCCCCGGCAGCTCCGCTATTCCTGGCTACGGTGGCGATCATGGTAACGGCGGGGCAGGGGGTGCTAAGAATCTCCGGTGGAGGTTCGGTTGCCACCTTAGACGACTCGACCTGGCAACGTACAACGCACGCACCCTGAGGACTGACGAGAAGATCGTGGAGCTGGAGGAAGAGATAGACAAGTTGCGCTGGCATATTATAGGATTATCCGAAGTCCGAAGAGAGGGGGAGGACACGGTAATCCTCGAATCCGGCAACTTGCTCTATCAAGGGGAGGGCGACCATCTGTCCCAAGGAGGTGTCGGATTTATCGTCCACAAGTCTCTCGTTAACACCGTAGTAAAGATTAAGAGTGTGTCGACAAGGGTTGCGTACCTTATACTCAGAATCACCAAACGGTATTCGCTGAAGGTCATACAGGTTTACGCACCAACCTCGGCACATCCCGATGAGGAGGTGGAGGAAATGTATCAGGATATCTCTAGAGCCATACATTCCACCAAAACCCAATATACGGTGTTAATGGGAGACTTTAATGCAAAACTAGGCACAAGAGAGAACGGTGAGCTGAAAGTAGGGAAATTTGGAATAGGGCAACGGAACCCAAGGGGCCAGCAGCTGGCCGATTTCATGGAGAAAGAGGGACTCTTTATGATGAACTCTTTCTTCCAGAAGCGGCCCCACAGAAAGTGGACCTGGTCGAATCCCGACGGTTCCACAAAAAATGAGATTGACTTCATTATGACGACCAGACGACAACTGTTCAGTGATATCTCTGTGATCGCGAGGGTGAAAACTGGTTGCGATCAGCGAATGGTTAGAGGCACACTGAACCTAAACGTTAAGTTGGAGAGGTCTCGTCTAATGAAGTCAACGCTCCGTCCCCCTCGTGCTCTAATCCAAAGTCCCGAAACCTTTCAGCTCGAGTTACAAAACCGTTTTCAGTGCCTAGAAGACTGCAATGAAGTGGACGATATGAATGACAAGCTCATGGAAACTGTCCATGCGGTCGGAGCTAGGTACTGCAAGACGCGTCGCAGAAGAACACAAAAACTCTTCGATCACACTTTTAATCTCATGGCTGTTAATCGGGAGATGAAGGTACATTCTTCAACAGATTTGACAGCATACAGGCAACTGAACAGACAAATCTCCAAATACATGCGGCGGGACTTACGGAACTTCAATACAGCTTGTATTGAAGAAGCGATCGAGCGGAACCAAGGCTGCAAAGTCTTTGTCAGAGATCTGTGTGCCAGAAAGAGCCAACTGTCAAAGCTGAAGACCGAATGTGGCAGCATCGTTTCCGGGGCACCTGAGATTTTGAGTGAGATTGAGAGGTTCTATGGGCAGCTGTACACGTCATCGTTGGAGCCGCACGCAAGTGTGAGTAACGATCCAAGAGCGAGTCTTATCTGACATTATTCCGATGATATCCCGGACGTCAGTCTGAGCGAGATTAGAATGGCTCTCCAGCACCTTAAAAACGGCAAGGCCCCAGGCGAGGATGGAATTACAGCGGAGCTTCTAAAAGCGAGTGGGAGACCGGTACTTGAAGTCCTTCAGAAGCTCTTTAATTCCGTCCTCCATGATGGCATTACACCGGAGGCGTGGAGCAGAAGTGCGGTGGTCTTGTTCTTCAAGAAAGGCGACAACGCTCTCTTGAAGAACTACAGACCGATTTCCCTTCTGAGCCGCGTCTACGTGCTGTTTTTGAGAGTCATTACGAATCGTCTCGCGCGCAGACTTGACGAATTCCAGCCTCCCGAACAAGCCGGTTTCCAAAAGGGCTAAAGCACCGTAGACCACATACATACCCTTCGTCAACTTGTACAGAAGTCCGAAGAGTACAATTTGCCACTATGTCTGGCGTATGTGGACTATGAGAAAGCCTTTGATTCCATCGAAACTTGGGCGGTGCTGCAGTCCCTTCAGCGGTTGGCCAAGTTGACTGTCGGTATATCGAAGTGCTGAAGTGTTTGTACAGTAGAGCTACGATGGCTATCCGAGTACAAACCCAGAGTACGAAACCTATCTAATTGCAGAGAGGTGTAAGACAGGATGATGTTATGTCCCCGAAACTCTTCACCGCTGCATTGGAAGACGTTTTCAAGCATCTGGACTGGAAAGAATACGGTATTAACATCAATGGCGAGTACATCACTCACCTTCGATTTGTCGACAATATAGTCTTTATGGCAGAATCGCTGAAGGACCTAAGCACTATGCTCAATGACCTTAATAGTGTCACCCAACGGATAGGTCTTAAGATGAACATGGACAAAACAAATATTATGTTTAATGTCCATGTCACACCTATGCCGGTAATTGTTGGGTGCACTAAGCTCGAAGTTGTTGACGAGTATGTTTACCTGGGACAAATAGTCCGACTAGGTAAGTCCAACTTCGACCGAGAGGTCAATCGACGGATTCAACTCGGCTGGGCAGCGTTCGGGAAGCTACGACACATCTTCTCGTCAGACATACCTCAAAACCTTAAAACAAAATTGTACAATCAGTGCGTGTTGCCAGTGATGACTTACGGAACTGAGACGTGGTCCTTCACTGCTGGCCGTATGAGGAAGCTCAATGTCGCTCACCGAGCTATGGAGAGGGCTATGCTCGGAGTTTCTTTGTGTGATGAACTTAGGAATGAGGATATCCGCAGTAGAACAAGAGTAACCGACATAGCCCAACGGATTAGTACGTTGAAGTGGCAGTGGGCCGGTCATATAGCTCGAAGAACCGACAACCGATGGGGAAGAAAGGTTCTTGAGTGGCAGCCTCTTACCGGTAGGCGAAGTGTAGGGCGACCCCCACGAGATGGAGTGATGACCTGTTAAGACATGCAGGAAGTCGATGGATGCAGGTGGCTCAGGGCCGTGCTTTGTGGCATTCCTTGGGGAGGCCTTTGTTCAGCGGTGGACTTGTGAAGGGCTGTTATGATGATGATGATGATGATTACGCTATAAGCATATTTACCCATCCCCTTATTATTCGCTATATTACTCCCCATCTCAATACGAATTTGTTCCTATTTATTTCTAATTAAAATATATTCTCTTTACATGATAGTTAATGATACTGCATAATATGATTCATTAAATTTACAAATACACGGTAAAAACACAACAACATTAAAATTACAGGGTCAAACCTTGAAAGTATCGTGAATACATTTGTGTACGTCATATTTTTCCACGGGCAGCTCTACTCGTATGTAGCTTATTCACATGTTTTCAGGGGCTGAAAATCTGCACGTTTTTGCTGAGCGAAATCATTTGAATGGCAAATTATTTAATAAAGTGCAGTAGAGTATTCTGCAACCTTATAATAAAATGGGTGTCAAAAAAACGGCCTGTAGTTATAAATTTTTCAAAATATTTAATGAAAGATGACTTAAATAAAATAAAAAAAACTACACGCGGCCATCATTTCGTTTTGAATATTTAGGTATATTAATGATTTGCAAATAGTTTATTTTTGGTGAAATTTGTTCTTAGACGTTTCTCTTTGTAAATAATTACTTTCTTTTTGCTTTTTTGTTTGTTTAAAAACGATAACACCACACTAGGATTTTCTCATGTATCGTAGAGGCAGTTTACAAACATAAATTGCACAAGGACAAATATCCAGACCCGAAACAATTATTTGTAGGCCATACAAATACTTGTTCCGTGCGGCATTCAAACCCGCGGGTCCCAGCGCAGCAAGTCATTGCTAAATCACAGAGCAACGGAGCCGTCGAATAAAAATCATTATAAAGCTTTTATCGACATTCCTCCGTATTATTGTGGTTTTAAAGTTGTTAATACTCGTAATTAAGTTAACCAATTAATATAATATTTAAGGTACCACAAATAACTACCTTTAATTGAAAATGATTGTTCTAAAAAGTTGAATATAAAACCATATGTGGGTACATTACTTACACTTTATCCTTTTCTTCTTAATACCACGAAAATACACCGATTCGCGATTTTCGACACATCAGCGCATAGAACGAACGCTGACAGTATATTAACTAAATCCACACCACCAGTGATGACGTCAGGATCTAGTTAAAATCACAGTGCACTGTTAATTAAAGAAAGGGATGACAACGAAAAGGAAATATTAAGTATAATTTCGAAAAATACACAGTTAAAAAGTGATATGGTTAAGATACATAGAGACTATACAGATATTTTAAAGGAAAGGAATCAGCTCCAGGAGACAGTCGATGAGTTTGACCGATGCAGCAAAGAATATGAGGAAGCTCTCAGATTAACTGCTGCATTGAAATTACAATTAACTGAATCTGATGAGCAGATTTTACAATTAAAACAATACATTGATAACGTGCAAGCATTTCAAACTCAGAGTTTGTTCGATGAGCTCGTAGAATGTAAATCTCATGAAACATTGCAACCCTCCACAACAATAGATTTGACTAAAGATTCAATCTTTTTAACAGTGGTAGAGCCAGGCGGCAGCTTTTGCTGTCGCATGGATGGGCCGGCTCGAACCGGGGCGGTACCGTGGTATTCTGTGAGGTCGTGACCTCACAGAATACCAGCGTGAAGTAGAGGTTTACCTCTGCGTTTCACTTGGTAAGTGCAGGTGGCCGGAGGCCCTTTTTACTGGAAATGAGGCATTCCATCCTAGTCCTTACGGGTGAAAACGCATCTGCATTTTCATTTGTAATAGAGGATAGATGTAGATGTCTATGGGCCGCAGCAACCACTTACCGTCAGGTGGACTGTGTGCTCGTTTTTCACCCTTATCATATAAATAAAAATAAAACCTCATCAAGAACAGCAGAAAGGATTACAAGCAGCAGAAGGAATTTAAGAAAATATAAATAAAAATATTAGGAAAATTCAAAAATTAGTTAAAACTAAAATTAATATTAAAAATTATACAAATATATGTAAGGAAAAGCAAGAGTTAATTAGTAAAATTAAATTATATTCAATTGAGGTGGAAAACATGAAGAATTGTTATGAGACTGAAATAGAGTGTCTTTATTCAGAAATTTTATCACTTTAGACTTAGAATTTTAGAATAAGTATAAATCAGCAGGGAATGAGATAAAGAACACATACTGGCCATGGATAATCTGGTAAAGTCATGTAAATATAACGAGGAACGTTTTGATTCCTTATTAAAATATCAAAATGAATATCAGCGCTCAATGCCAGGTTCTTTAGGGACAGTGTATGTTAATAATATGACAAGCAGTAATACTTCTTTTTCTTTACCTGCACTCTATGATAGTACCATAACAAAGCAGATAAATTTAAAAATTAATGAAAAAAATAATGTAATTGTGTATAGTGATGACATAGGCAAAATTTGGGTATATCATTGAATAACTGTTTAAAAAGGCAACAGATAAGTAATTACTGCATGCCTGGAGCATCATTTTGTGATATTTTGAATAAAATTTTAACTAGTAAATTAAACTCTAATAGTATATTAATATTTTTTTTGGGAGAAGAGGCAATATGAACAAGAATCAATTATTAAAATATATTGAATATCTCAATAACATAAATGTGGTTAAAGTTATCTTGTTTACATTGCCTTACATAAGGGGTGGCCACAGGAAAATAAACTAAGATATAATTTAAATTTAATGGTGCATAATTCGACATGTAACAATAACTTAAATTTGACATTTAGTAGTAAGAATAATAATGATAAAGTTCATTTAGTTTTTTTTTTATAGGATAAGGGTGACAAACGAGCACACAGTCCACCTGATGGTAAGTGGTTGCTGCGGCCCATAGACATCTACATCTATCCTCTAAATAAATCAAAATGTAGATGCGTTGTCACCCGTGAGGACTAAGATGGAATGCCTCATTTCCAGTAAAAAGGGCCTCCGGCCACCTGCACTCACCAAGCGAAACGCAGAGGTAAACCTCTACTTTACGCTGGTATTCTGTGAGGTCGTGGTACCACCCCGGTTCGAGCCGGCCCATCCGTGCGACAGCAAAAGCTGCCGCTTGGCTCTACCACTGTTAATATTAATAATTTAATTAAGAAGTTTTTGACAAGAGATAGGTACTACCTATCAAAGTTTAGTTTGAGACTGGTAGCAAATACAAATCTCATTATTTATATTTTAACCCAGCCAAATCATTGGCTACCTTAACACCTGCTTTTATTGAGCAGAAAAATAATTTCACAAATGATTTGGAATTAGTTCCAAGTAATTTAAATTAGATAATAAGTCAATAGAGGTAATCTCTAGCAAAGATAACTTAAATACCTTAGAATACAATTCAACAATACTTCCTTGTGTAATTTTACAAAATAGCAATAATAAAAACTGTATTAACCTGGTGCATCAAAATATACAAGGTATGTTAGGAAAAGAACTAGAAATTGAATTATTTTAAATAGTAACCTTATTCATATTTTGTGTATTACTGAATGTTGTGGGTATTTGTGTTATTGTAAACGTAGGTAGTTATGCCATATAATAAATCAGTTGTTGTCTCGCTAACGAACGTGTATTATTGCAATCATAACATGGTGTCAGAAGTTGGATTATAAGCAAAGTAAATGTTTAAAATCGAGTACATCAATAGAATATTTTGCAACATACATATGTATAGTATAATATTTTGGGAAGTTGTGAACCGCGGATAATTCTATTCAGCGATTATTATAACGAGTGCTCCAATTAACAATGGAGCACGCGCGGCCACCTAGCGAATTACAGTTAGAAGGCGGACCCGTCAGCAGGGCTGATGCTTGGAAGAGGTGGAGACAACAATTCGTGTTATTTATGAAAGCTTCGGGTGTGCACTCGGAGGCATCGGCAGTAAAGGCAAGTTTACTTATCAATTTAATTGGTTCAGAAGGATTCGACATTTATCAAACTTTTACGTTCACTAAAGAAGATGATCGTGATGATGTGCAAATAGTTTTGAGTAAATTTGATGAATATTTTGGAACTAAAATTAATATTACATTGCTGAGATACAAGTTTTTCACGCGTAATCAAGAAGAAGGTGAAAACATACAGCAGTATGTTACGTCATTGCGGTTATTGAGTAAAAATTGTAAGTTTGCAACTTTAGAAGAAGAGCTGATCAAGGATCGAATTGTTTGTGGTGTGAACAGCACAACAGTCCGGGATCGTTTGCTCAGATGTGAGGACCTAGACCTGGACAAAGCAGTGAAGTTGTGCCAGGCCGAAGAAATTTCGCAAGAGAGTAGCCGTCAACTAATTGCTAGTGGTGCTGGTGTGTGTGCTAGTGTAGTGCAGGTAGATAGTGTCAAACAAGGGCGAGTACGACGCGACGCGCAGCGCACAGGCGCCGGGCGCGCCTCGCGGGGCACCGCGCTGCAAGCGCTGCAAGCGCTGCGCTGCCCGCGCTGTGGAGTCGAGCGCTGTGCAACGCCTCGATGTCCGGCCGTTTACGCCACATGTTTCACTTGTGGTAAACAAGGTCACTTTGCGCGGGTATGTAGGCAAAATTTAAATAATAAGGCCGGTGTAAAACATGTATATGACATTGAACAAAATCAAGATGTCACGCGTTCTTTTGATTGTGAATCGTTTTTTATATCAACCATTAATGGTCAAAAGGATTGTTCAGATGGTTGGTTTGAAACATTAATTTTTGAGAAGGGTATCGAAAACTTTAAATTAGACACGGGGGCGGATATAAATGTTATATCTTTTGAAAGATTTTTGCAACTTGGTTTTGATTCCAATACGATAAAAAGTGATCGTATTAAATTAGAGTCGTATAGCGGTAATATAATACCAGTAAGAGGCGTTTGTTATCTACAATGTTTTTATAAAAATGTTCGTTATGATTTAAAGTTTGCGATAGCCGATTTGCGTTGTCAAAGCGTGCTGGGGCGACAGTCGTGTGAGAAGTTAGGGTTAGTCAAGCGAATTCATGAAATTAATATATCAGACTACAATGACTTATTTAGCGGTATTGGGTGCCTTCCAGGAAAGTATCATATTGTTTTAGACGAATCCGTACCTCCGGTGATTTCTACTCTTCGAAAGATTCCGTTAAGTTTACGTGAACGTCTAGCAGATGAGCTTAAAAATATGGAAAACCAAGGTATAATAAGGAAAGTTTCTCATCCAACTCAATGGGTGCATCCACTAGTTCTAGTCGCAAAAAAGGACAATGGAATTCGCGTGTGCTTAGACCCACGAGAACTTAACCGTGCAGTGCAGCGCGCGCATTTCCAATTGCCCACTGTGTCAGAGCTCGCAGCGCGGCTACACGGAGCGCGCTTCTTTTCGGTCTTAGACGCCAACTCAGGTTTTTGGGCTATACAACTGGATGAGCAGAGTGCAGACTTGTGTACATTTGCCACACCGTTCGGTCGATATCAATTTCTTCGCTTACCGTTCGGTATTAACTGCTCTTCCGAAGTATTTCACGCGAAAATGAGGCAGCTTTTAGAGGATTTAGAGGGTACAGACAGTTTTATAGATGATATAATTGTCTGGGGACGAAACAAGCATGAACACGATAGGAGACTAATTGCATTGTTAAAAAGAGCTAGGGAAATTAATTTAAAATTTAATAAAAAGAAATGCAAAATAGCAGTTGAAGAAGTTACCTACTTGGGTCATATTTTTGATAAAAACGGTATGAGGCCTGACCCTAATAAAGTAAAAGCCATCTCTGAGATGCCTCAACCCTCGGACAGAAAAAGTTTGGAAAGATTTTTGGGAGCCGTTAATTATTTATCGAAATTTATTCCGTGTTATTCTGATCGCGCTCTTCCCTTAACGAATTTGTTAAAAAAAGATAGTATTTGGCGTTGGGAACTTAGTGAACAGACGGCATTCGACAAATTAAAAGAATCTGTTTGCACAGCGCCAGTGTTGGCGTTGTACGACGTTTCACAGCCTGTCTTGTTATCGGTAGACGCATCTCGCGATGCACTTGGTGCGGTGCTACTGCAGGGTGGTCGGCCGGTTGAATACGCCTCGCGAACTCTTACAGATACGCAACGCCGGTATGCCCAGGTGGAAAAGGAGTTGTTGGCAATTGTGTTCGCCTGTGAACGATTTCACCAATACATTTTTGCAAAAAATGATGTTGTCATAGAAACAGATCATAAACCTTTGGAAAGTATTTTTAAAATGCCATTAATGTCCGTCCCAGCCCGCTTACAACGTATGATGCTTAGAATACAAGGCTATGACTTAATAGTTAAGTATAAACCAGGAAAATATATGTATATTTCAGATGCATTGTCTCGCGCGCCGCTTCCCGACTTAGCATTAGATGATAAATTAGATAAAAAAATTCTATGTCAGGTAAAATTAATTGTAAACACTATTCCAATTTCAAATAACAAGTTAACGCTGATAAAAAATGAAACGAAAAAAGATTTTGATTTGTGTACTTTACTAAATTATATTAAATTAGGATGGCCTCATGATAAGTGTAACGTAACAGAAAATCTCAAAAAATATTGGTCTTTAAAAAATGAGTTATATGTGGTAGATGACGTCATATTTAGAGATAATGTTGTTTTAGTCCCTCGTTCCCTGCGAACAGATATGTTGAAAATTGTACACGAAGGGCACTTAGGTATAGATCGGTGCAAGCGACGCGCAAGACAAGTAATATTCTGGCCAGGCATGTCACGTGACATAGAAATGTATGTGAAACGTTGTTCAGTGTGCAGGGAGAGCTCAAACGCACCTACTAAAGAACCCATGATTCCAGTAGAAATTCCTGATTTGCCCTGGTTTAAGGTTGGGTCTGATTTATTTGAATATAGGAAGAAATATTATCTTATTTTAGTTGATTATTACTCCAGTTTTGTTGAAGTAACAAAATTAGAAAATATTACATCACAAGTGGTTATACGCAGTATGAAGGAAATATTTTCACGACACGGTATACCTGAAATACTTATAAGTGATAATGGAACTCAATATAGTAGTCGCGAGTTCAAACAGTTTAGTACAGATTGGGGCTTCACTCACATTACATCCTCACCAAACTATCCACAGGCTAATGGAAAAAGTGAACGTGCGGTGCAAACAATTAAGTCTTTATTAATTAAAGCTCATAAGGGGAATAGTGACTTTGAACTTGCTTTATTGAATTACAGAAATACTCCGAGACATGGTTTGGACTCTCCCGCGCAATTACTAATGGGTCGCAGATTACGTTGTAAATTACCAGTGTGTGCAGAATTACTAAAACCACAAGTTGCCGACCCATCTCAGTTTAAAACAATGCTGCAAAAACAGCAGCAGTCAAAAATGTACTATGATAAACATTGTAGAATGTTGCCTAAACTAAATATCGGTGACGAAGTAATATGTATAGATGGTAAGAAAAGGACCCGCGCTACTGTAATTGATCAAGGTGATACACCTCGGTCATATGTAATACATAATGAGCTAGGAAGACGAATCCGACGCAATAGGCGTCATTTAATTAAGTCTTACATAAGTCCACATTCTAAAAATATTAAAAAAGATATGGACATCACTGTAAACGGAGGGAGTGGCAATTTTGTGGGAGAAAAATGCAATAAATTACAACAAATCCCTGATAAGGTGACTCAGCGTAACGAGAATTCTCGTTTAAACGAAAATAAAATTGCTAAAAATGGGTTTAAAGATCATAATAATGAGGCATCCACATCATGGCCACACCCTCTCACACGTAGTCGGGCACGACGACTCAACATAAAAATTGATTAAATTGTTTTAAATATTTTATTATTACGTTAGTACTATAAGAAATTTTGTTTATTTTTAGTTATTTTTTTTCGCACAGGGGGATGGATGATATTGTATCTTTATTAATAAGGGGAGATGTTGTGGGTATTTGTGTTATTGTAAACGTAGGTAGTTATGCCATATAATAAATCAGTTGTTGTCTCGCTAACGAACGTGTATTATTGCAATCATAACACTGAACATTGGTTAAAAAATTACAACTCCATATTTAATTTCAGTAATCACCAGGTGGCCAGTTCGTTCAATAGAGATACAAGTTACGTGGTGGCTCCTTAATATTAGCTAATAAATCCTTATCATGTAAAGAACGTAAAGACATTGTGAGCCTCTCTGTTGAGCGTAGTGTAGAAATGGCATGTGTTGAGCTTGAGCACCTTATTGTTGTCAGTGTTTACAGACCCCCATGTTCAAATTATGATACCTTTGCAAAGTTTATGGAAGAAGTTTTAGTTAAGCTTAATATACAGAATAAATCTCTTGTAGTGTGTGGAGACTTTAATATCAATCTTCTGGAAACTTCTTCCATCAGTATTAAATTTTGCTCTTTGTTCAAATCCTATAATCTTGATAATTTATTCTTTGAAGCTACACGTATTGCAGGGTGTAGTGCAATTTGTATTGATAATATTTTTACAGGTGTTGTACCAATCAACAAGTCAATAATTCAAAAACTTAGTTCAGATCACTGTGGACAACTAGTTTCATTACCTTATATGCATAAAAAACAGGAAATTGAGAAAATTGTTTTTGTTCCTATTAATGCAAAACGCCTGGAGAGATTTAGAAGTAATATGGTAAAAAACCTTCCATCGGTTTCTTATAAGAACAATGCAGAATATATATATATATATATATATATATATATATATATATATATATAAATGGAGAATTATTTACCCTTATAAGCAATGAATTTAAAACAAACATTTACTTCTAAAACATTCTCCAGAAACAGTCGCAAGACATTTAATGAGTGGACGACAGTGGGAATTCATAAAAGCAGACAAAGGTTCTTATATGACCTTTACCATGAAAGATAATATAATCCTTCCGATGCTTTTAAAAAATATGTCAAAAATTATTCTTAAATGTTTAAAAAAGTTTGCTCCACAGCCAAATCGTTACGTTACATATTAGCAACAAAATTAAGACGGCTAAGAATAAAATTAAAATGACGTGGAGTATAATTAACAGCGAAACCGGTAAAGAAAAACCTCGTAACTCAAACTATCAATTAAAAATTAACAATGAATTGACTAAATCAAATCAAGAAGTCTTAGCGGTGTTTGAGAAATATTTCACTGATATTCCTATTTTGACAACAGAGTCTTTGAACACTTCTCCAACTTTCGCCGAGTCATTACTCAAACAGAATGTTAAGATCTGTTTAAAAGAATTTAGATTTGAAAAAGTATTACCGCAAGATATTGTAAAATACTTCAAAACCATTGATGTAAAGAAAACCTCAGATTTGTGGGGGATTTCCATGACAGTTATTGCGTCCATAATAGATTTAATTGCACCTCATCTTGCTATTATTTTTAATACTTTTATCGATTCTGGTGTGTTTCCTGATTTAATGAAGTATAGTAAAGTAATACCTTTATTTAAATCTGGTAGTACATTGGATCCCGCTAATTTTAGACCTATTTCTGTACTACCAACTCTTAGTAAAATTTTTGAAAAAATTATTTTGTATCAATTGTTAATTTTTTTTTAATACAAATAAATTACTTCATAAAAACCAATTTGGTTTTACAAGGGGTCGCTCGACGTCTGACGCCGGTGTTGAGCTTATGAAATATATTTTTAATGCCTGGGAGAATTCACAGGATGCCTTAGGTGTTTTCTGTGATCTTTCCAAGGCTTTTGATTGTGTTCATCATGAGACATTAATCAGGGAACTACAACATTACGGTGTAAAAAATTTGGCGCTTAGACTTATTACTTCATATTTAAGTAACAGAACTCAAAAAGTCGCGATCAATGGTAAAGGTTCCTCCAGATCGGTAGTATCAATGGGCGTTTCTCAGGGCTCGATACTTGGCCCATTCCTGTTTTTAATCTATATTAATGACTTACTTCATCTTGTAGGGGACAATCACGATATAGTATTATTTGCTGACGATACCTCTTTAATTTTCAAACTCAAACGGCAGTTAATTAATTATGACGATGTAAATAATGCTCTATCGAAATTAGTACATTGGTTTAACGCCAACAATATGCTCTTAAATGGCAATAAGACAAAGTGTATTAAATTTACAATACCTAATGTAAAACATTCGAATACCAATGTGCTGTTAAATGGGGAGGAGTTGAGTCTTGTGCATACCACTGTTTTTCTCGGTATTACTATTGACGCGAAACTTCAATGGGGCCCCCATATATCTAAATTAGCAAGCAGACTAAAAGAATTTTGCTATGGGGTAATGCGACTGATATTGAAGCTATATTTGTTTTGCAAAAGAGAGCCGATCGGGCGATTTATAATCTAAATTGTAAAGAGTCCCTCAGACAAAAATTTAAAGAAATAAACATATTAACTTTGGCATCGCAATATATTTATGAAAATGTAATGTATGTACATAAAAACATAAATAGTTTTAATAAGAATAAGGATGTACATACTTTAAGCACTAGGAACAAACATAAGCTTGTAATACCAGTAACTAGACTCCACAGAATCAGTAATTCATTTATGGGTCATTGTATACGTTTTTACAACAAAATCCCAGAACATATTCAAAGTTTGTCAATAAACAAGTTTAAAAGTTTTATTAAAGAGAAACTGTACAAAAAGGGTTATTATAATATCAAGGAATACATGAATGAAAATAACCCCTGGGAATAAGGTGATCGCCACCATGCTGGTTCTATGAAAAATAATTTAAAAATTGTATAAATGAAATTATTGTTAAGTAAAATATGTTTCAGGGGTCATTGTAGAAGCGTGCTCGTCGCGACCCCTGCCAGCCCTTTTCAGGGCTGCAATTCTACTCAGCTGCGCACCCATGCCAACGAGGGTTAGGGCGTCCCCCCAAGGCGACGCACACCAGCTCGTCCCCGTTGGTGTGGAATGCAGCGCGCAAAGCGGCGATGGGGACCGCCACCCGTCACGCACAGCCCGATACGGCGGAAGGTGGAGGACAGAGTGCAGAGTTGGCACGTGGAATGTTAGAGGAGGCATGAAAGATAAGACGAATGAGTTGATTGAAATAATGAAAGAAAGAGAATTAGATGTCGTGTGTATGTCGGAGACCAAACGGAAGGGCAGTGGTACTGAAGAGCTCCCTGGCGGGGCGTTAGCTCTATGGTCCGGAGTCCCGGAGAGCGAGAGCGCCCGCCAGGGAGTGGGGGTGCTGCTGTCGTCTCGGTTGGTCGATGTTATGACTGAATATAAGGTTGTGAACTCAAGACTTCTCTGGGTTCGCTTTAAATTGGGACTGACGAAGTTATTCCTTTTGGCTGTTTATGCGCCGGTAGCTTTGTCGTCCAGGGCTAAGCTGGAGGAGTTTTGGGAGAATGTAAGAGAAGTTCTAGATTTGGCTAGGGGAAACGAAAGAATTGTTGTGTGTGGTGATTTGAATGGATGGGTTGGTACCGCTCGACCAGGGTACGAGTCGGTGCTTGGAAAGTTTGGCGATAAAAGGTTTAATGATGCTGGCAAGCTTATACTGGCGGTATGCAAGGAAAAGGGTCTTCTTGTGACAAACACTATGTTTAATCACAAGAAAATCCATATGTATACTAGAGAAAGAAAGAATGAGAGAAGTATGATCGATTTGTTTCTGGTGGATGACCGACTGCGAAAACAGGTGATGGATACGCGAGTGTTCAGGGGTGCTGACCTGGGAACGGATCACTATCTAGTGATTACTAGATTTAGGGGTCTGTTCGCGGGTTGGCGCTACCGGACAGCGGTAACAGAACCACAGTCGGTCTGTCGCATCCGAAGCTGGAAGCTTCAGGAAGCGGATACTAGGGACAAATATCATGCGAGGGTAGCCGAAAAGCTTGACACCATCGATGGCAGAAATGAATGTGTGGAAAGAACATGGCAGAACCTTAGGGATGGAATGGTAAGTGCAGCGGAAGAAGTGTGTGGAACAATAAAAAGAGGCAGTAGTAAAAGAAGAGATGCATGGTGGAATGATGAAGTGAAAGAAGCTGTAGAGAAGAAGAAGAAAGCATGGTTAGACTACTTGGCCTCTAGTAATGATAAGGATATGAGAGAGAAGATGAAAGAAAGATATAAGCTGCAGAAAGTTCACACGAAAGCATTGATTGAGGAAATGCGTGAAAGGTGTAGAATGGAAGCGGACGAAAGGTTGTCGCACAACTTTAAGGAGAACTCCAAACTCTTCTGGAAAGAGGTTGGAAGGACCCGAAGTGGTGCGACGGCCTTAAGAATGAACAAAGTGCTTTCGAGAACTAATGACGTCCTCACAGAAAAATCGGACGTCATGCAGCGATGGAGCGAATTTTATAGAGAAATGTATGCGTGTGATGATCTTAGTGAGGGATCCGGGGATGACGCCGTGACTGGTACGCCAGACCTGGACCTCGATGACACTGAGGTCATCAGTATGAAAGAGATTGAACGTGCGATTCGAAGTGTGAAATGTGGTAAGGCTGCGGGACTAGACAGAGTTACTGCTGAAATGGTCAAGTATGGTGGGCCTCGCGTCTGGGACAGCTTTTATCTGCTGTGCAATTTGTGCTGGCGGACGGGGGATGTCCCGGATGATTGGCGATCCGCAGTCATTGTGCCTTTATATAAAGGTAAAGGTTCACATTTTGACTGCGGGTGCTATCGGGCGATCAGCTTGACCAGTTTAGCAAGTAAAGTTTACTCGAAGGTTTTGACACGTAGGATGCAAGAGAAATCGGAAAGATTTCTATGGGAGGCACAATGCGGATTTAGACCTGGAAGAGGATGCACGGATCAAATGTTTTCTCTACGCATGATCACGGAAAAGCTTCTGGCTGCTAACCAGAAGATTTTATGTGCTTTTGTGGATCTTGAGAAAGCATTTGATAAGGTTGTAAGGAAGAAAATGTGGGAACTGTTGCCGGGGTACGGTGTGGATGGTCGATTGCTAAGGGCTGTGCAGTCACTTTACTGTGACTGTAAAGCCTGTGTGCGGGTAGGGCATGACCGGTCACCCATGTTTGGCGTCCAAACAGGCGTAAAACAGGGTTGTGTCATGTCTTCCTGGCTGTTCATACTGTATCTCGACAGCTGTTTACAGAAGCTGAAAGATAGCTGTTTGGGTGTGAAATTGGGTGACATAAAAGTAAATTGTCTGCTGTATGCTGATGATGCAGTGCTTATTGCACCATCAGAGGCAGAACTGCAGGCATTAGTCACGTGTGTGAAAGAGGAATGTGAAATTAAAGGTCTCCGCTTGAATGCTAATAAAACTAAGGTTCTGGTATTTGAAAGGGACGAAGAGAGAACGAAGTGTGAAATATGGGTAAATCAGGAATGTCTAGAACAGTTAAATGAAAGTGTATACTTGGGGAGTGCTTTTAGCCGGGATGTAAGATGTGATTTAGATGTGGACAGGCGTGTCGCTGCCGGGAACAAAGTCAATGGTGCCCTGACTGCGTTAGTCAAAAGGCAAGGCGTAGTGAAGAGTGCACGCCTTGCAATACATAACGCAGTGTTGGTACCGACTTTGTTATATGGCAGCGAAACCTGGGTGTGCCAGAAGAAGCATAAAAGCAAGTTGAATGCAGTGGAGATGCGATCTCTTCGTAAAATCTGCGGCGTTACCATGGCAGACCGAAAGCGAAACGAAGAGATTCGCAATATGGCAGGTTTGAAAGATGACCTTATCACAAAAATTGATAAGGGCGTGCTTCGATGGTTTGGGCACGTTGAGCGAATGAGTGAAGACCGAATGGTGAAGAAAATATATAGCGCGAAAGTTAATATTAAAAGGTGTCGAGGTAGACCGAGACTAACTTTCGAAGACCATGTGAGCAAACTGCTCGAAGAGGGGAGGGTCAAGAGTACTCGGATACCTAGACGTGCATGTATGAAGAAGATAATGAATCTGAAAGAAGCGAAAAAGGTATGTAAGGATCGTGACACTTGGCGATCTGTTCTCTCTGGCTACCCCGTCAGGGATTGTGCGTGAAGATGTATTATAAAATATGTTTCAAAAAAAAGTCCCGCTGGGTTTCTTGCTGGTTCTTTCCAGGACAGAGGTATTTTCCGAACCATTGGTAAACAAAAAATGACTTACAATAAGAATTATGTAATAATCAATATTGAATAAAAAAATATTCTATTCTATTCTACAGTTGCTTAGGCCGTCTCCTCTTTGTATTTGCTCCGTAGATATTACCTACGTATACTCATACCTACATGCTGCGTACGCGCATACACTTAGCGTCGACAAGAGTAGAGAGAGAGAAAGGTCAGTATAATACTAACAAATGTCACAATCACACCCATGTGTGCGAATAATGCTCTCGCGCTCGTAACTACAAAGGCATTAAAATTGGGTCTAGGCGATGATTAACCCCTTAGATCGGTCTGTTTTCTTGTACAACGTTTTAGAATAGTTATCTGGCTAACATATATAAAAATGGAGCTTCAGAATGTAAGTGAATTTGAGTAATTTTTTGAGAACTTTGAAGCATCTGCAAAGCGAAACTGCTGACGGAAAGTGTCTGGGAGTAATTATGAATGAATTTTAACGATATTGTCTGACATATACGTCAAAATCAGCTGGGAGAATTAACGTGAGGTGAGTAATGTCTTTACGTACATTGATAACCCAATTACCTGGAAAATCGCCGTCTAGCCAAGCTAGCAGTTAGGCATGCGATCATAGTACATACTAATACTAGTCAATCTTACACATTCTGTTCGTCAGAAGATAAGTGACGTCTGGTGGCTCTGGGATCGTGATCCATGTATGAAAATATGTATTGGTGTCTAATATTTTAGAAGTTAATTTTTGTGAGTATTTGTTATGCCTAAAAATACCTTTTAATATCATTAGGCGTATGTTGGCGCGTCTGTAAAATACAAGTTGGATGGAATGTGAACGAAAGGTTGCGTCACTCTAGTGGAGCGTGATATCAATAGCAGCGAGTTGGAATTGAGGGTTTTTGGGTACCCCCCCTCTCCCTCACTCCTTTGTACAGTTTAAAATTCATTGTAAGTGCAGAGCGTGGGGGATTCTTCTTGAGTCATTCTACGAGTGAAGTCATTCTACGCGTGCTAAGATAGAGTCATGGTTCTGTCCGTTGTGGCGATTCTTCTGGTGCAGGCAAGGAAGATGGTGTTGCTGAGAGACTGCGCTGTATTACATTGAGATGGTTGCTGTTGGTTCGGTGTTATCATGTATTTATATCCTATAAGTAACACCAGTAAGTAATTGCGACGAGATCATAATACGGCGTGATCGAAATGTAATTGCTTATACTGTTTGTATAGTGCAGTTATGCTGTTTTATTGCCACTAATGATTAACTGAATAAGAAAGAGAGAAAGTTGAACATAAGCTTTTACACTTTTACTTTTTTAACAACTAACCTTTCCTGACGTGTTCCCCCTAGTTCCGACACGTAAATCTATATATGGTTTAGAATGTTATGCTTAATCATTATTATGATGAGTGAAATTATGTTTAAAAATTATATGTAATCTATTATGCGGTAATAATATTATGCGTTAATATAATTAAGATAAACAATTCTAGGCTATGGTATTTTATGCAAATGAATAGGTATACGGTAGAAACACGCTGCACGAGGCATTCCGTCTTCGTCTTCAGGGGTGACAACGCATTTACATTATGCTTAAAGACAGATGTAGATACCTATGGGTCACATCTACTTACCATCAGGGGACTGTGTGTTCATTTGTCTTATATTCTAATAAGAAAAGAATAATTCTTGTGACTATCTCATGTAACAACATCTCGAACAATCAAATTTTGCTTTTTGTAATAATATCAGCAAGCTTCGGTAAGTATTTTTATGTTTTAATGTATTCAACTTTGTGAAGACGTTAGCTTGTTTTAAACAAAGTCACGAACTTGTACATTAGTAAATTTCAAAGCTTTCCATAATACTCTCCGCCAAGAAAGATGTAACTAACCGTAATATAACTATTTATGGTCAATCTTGTAGAAATAAAGTGTTTGATGTAATATGTGCTTCAAATAACTTTAAATATACAGGATAATTTTTAATTTACTGAAGACCTTTTGGGAATATTTTTTTTTTATAGGAGAGGGAGCAAACGAGCATGCGGCTCACCTGATGGTAAGTGACTACCGGCGCCCACGAACAACTGCAACACCAGGGAGGTAATTGCAGATGCGTTGCCGGCCTTTTAAAGAGGAGTAAGCTTTTAGAAATATATTATTTACATCATAACAACAACGTCTGTAAGAAAATAAAATATATTTCTTCAATTTTTATTTTCTTACAAAAATTAAAGTATTTTAATTGGACTTTCTAAACGGTAATAGTTTTAGTATTAGAAAAGCACGTGGCGGGGTAGAGGTTAGGGGTAGGGGGAAAAGGGGTGTGTAGGAAGCGGCGCTTACTCATTTGAACTTGACCTTATTACCTGTGTCGTCAGGTCAGTAGCCTTTGATGCGCCCGCGACGCTTGTCTTTCCGTTGTGAGAGGTTAATATTGCGAACGTCGAAAATTTGCGTCTCAAAGATCATACTTTATAATAGGGTATTACACCCATTTTTAAAAAGTATTCTAAATGAATCCTAGAGTGATAATGAACCACTATAATTTTTATTTAATTTTTTTAAAACCGAAAACGCTAGTCGCCATACTGTTCAACTCGTGACGTCACTGTCGTAGAATTTTGACAATTTTGCAAAGGAATAATATACTTTTGAATGTTTAATAATGAGTTATCATTTATGTCATTGTTGTGTTATGCCTAATTGCAAAAATGCGAGCACAAGAACGCCGGGGAAGTTATGGATTAAAGTGCTAACTGATTTAAATATGAGAAATACTTGGTTAAAACTGGCAAGAAGAGACCCGAATGCATTGTCTACAAAATCTAAACTATACTTCTCTGAAGATAACTTTGATTTAATTATGACTTATATTTAACTATCAAGTAAACAAAACAAAACATCATGACGTGATAGGTACCTATTGCAAGTCAAATTTTGTAATAGATTAGGTTTATCGCTCGTCTGTCCCGCCCTTTGTGGGCCATTTTGATGGCCCTTGCAAGTGCAGTGCAGTGTTTTGCTTAATTCCTGTTTTCTTCTATTATATGGGAATAAAGACATGGTTTGTACTCAGACCAAATATAAAAGTGACTTTTTATTTCGTCTGAGAGTTTGTACAAAATCATCATCATTACAGCCCTTCACAAGTCCACTGCTGAACATAGGCCTCCCCCAAGGAATGCCACAAAGCACGGTCCTGAGCCACCTGCATCCATCGACTTCCTGCATGTCTTACCAGGTCGTCACTCCATCTTGTGGGGGGACGCCCTACACTTCGCCTACCGGTACGAGGCTGCCACTCGAGAACCTTTCTTCCCCATCGGTTGTCGGTTCTTCGAGCTATATGGCCGGCCCACTGCCACTTCAGCTTACTAATCCGTTGGGCTATGTCGGTTACTCTGGTTCTACTGCGGATATCCTTATTCCTAAGTTTATCACGCAGAGAAACTCCGAGCATAGCCCTCTCCATAGCTCGCTGAGCGACCTTGAGCTTCCTCATACGGCCAGCAGTGAAGGACCACGTCTCAGTTCCGTAAGTCATCACTGGCAACACGCACTGGTTGTACAATTTTGTTTTAAGGTTTTGAGGTATTTCTGACGAGAAGATGTGTCGTAGCTTCCCGAACGCTGCCCAGCCGAGTTGAATCCGTCGGTTGACCTCTCGGTCGAAGTTGGACTTACCTAGTCGGACTATTTGTCCCAGGTAAACATACTCGTCAACAACTTCGAGCTTAGTGCTCCCAACAACTACCGGCATAGGTGTGACATGGACATTAAACATAATCTTTGTTTTGTCCATGTTCATCTTAAGACCTATCCGTTGGGAGACA